>JAHDVE020004538.1:0-372799 GCA_022606495.2 Halesus radiatus
TAAGAAATTTTATTAGAAAATTTTTCAAAAATTTCTAAATTTCAATGCAGGTGAAATTTTATTAGAAATCTCAGTATATTAAACAATCGGCTAATTAAAAACACATGAACAATTAATGTTAACTGCTTACATGATCTTAAGTTCACCAAAAAGAAAAACGCCAATTCATAAACCATTACAAATAGAAGAAAGAAACCTACGCATTTTAGATAGTGAAAGATACCTGAGCCTATATATTGATAAACACATACAAAAACTAAAAGAAAAAATCCTCCCACTAATTGGAGTATTTGGTAGAATAGCTCATCTTTTACCAGCACACTTTAAGAGGGGCTTATTCTTTAGTTTAATCCAGTCCCACCTAAAATGCCTAATAGAAATATGGGGAAACACACACATTGCATACTTGAACGAATTACAAATAATACTGAATAAAGTTTTAAAAAAACATTTCAATCATAACCCAGACACCCCCACAAAAAAGCTATACCAAAAAATAAACTCGCTGAAAATCAGAAAACTGTACGAATATAGTATACGAGTATGCCTATTAATCTACAAAATACAAAATGGACTTATACACACGAACACAGCATTTATAAAAACATCACAAGTACACTAACACTACACAAGACAACATAATAAATTGTACACGAATACAGTAAAAACTGAAAGTGGTAAAAGAAACATAGGCCATGAGGGTGTATATAACATATGTACAATCTCCTTCCTGATAGCTTGAAAACGGAGAATCGAGTAAGAACATTTAAAAAAAACTGTCCAATCTCAAAATAAGTGAGCGAAATAACAATGTATAATAGGAATAATATGTAATATAGGAATAATATGTAATATAGGAATAATATGTAACATAGGAATAATATGTAATATAGGAATAATATGTAATATAGGAATAATATGTAATATAGGAATAATATGTAATATAGGAATAATATGTAAGGTATATAGGAATAATATGTAATATAGGAATAATATGTAAGGTATATAATAATAATAATAGTCGGAATATTTCTATAGCGCCGCTTTTGTGAAAAATCACCTCAAGGGAGCTGTGATAAATAATAAATTGTAATATTAAGTAATATGATAAATAATATAAGTATTAAAATAGGTTAAGAATAATATGTATGTTTGTAGATAATTAATATAACATGTATGTAGTTAAATTAAGAAAGTGAAATAATTAGGTATTTCTTTTAACTAAATATACATTTTTTTCACGGTAACTCACACAGGAGACCCTGAAGGAAATAATTTCCCCGAGGCCGATATCATCTTTGGGGATGCTGTGTGGAGGGTCTTTAGAGGATAGTAAGGAGTGAACTTGGGTCTTGAAGAGACCCATGTTGTAGGATGGAGGAAACACAGAGGCCGGCAGATCATTCCACAGCCGAGCTGTTGAACACAGGTACGAGTCGTAAAAGCGACCCGTTCTCATGTGACAAATGTCGACTGTGTGCAAATTTTGGGCACACGTTTGGCGTGTTTCCCGACTACGCACCGGTGCTGAAGGGATCAATGACGCTAGTTCCTCAGAGAATCTTGCATTAAAATACCGGTAAAACAAGGACAGCATTCCCACTTGACGTCTGTGCTCCAAAGATTCCAATCCGTTTGTTAAGATCGGCGAATCTATCAAATGGACCGCCCGTTTCTGCACAGAGTCAAGGGTTTTTTTCAGATATTTTGGGACTCCCGACCAGAGGTGGCTGCCAAATTCTACAGTGGGGCGCACTTGCGATTTGTACAGGGTCAGCAGTTGTGTACTATTAAAGTATCTGCGGGCTCTGTACAATACGCCTAGCTTCTGAGAGGCTAACTTTACTCGGGCTTCGATGGAGCCCCCATACCTGAGCTGGTCACTTAAGGTTACACCAAGCATATCAATGGAGGGCTTGTTGGGAATATTGCTTCCATTAAAAGACACTAGATTGTCATTTAGATCCCTTTTAGACGTAATCAGACATGTAATAAATAATAAAAAAATAAACGTAATTAGTAAGATTAAGAAAGAGACGCTTAGGCATATAGAGCGAATGAAAGAAGAATAAAAGTATAGGTATATATGACGCGAATGTGGATGGAAGAAGCCAGAGACTCCCGAGGAAAACATGGCACGATCGGGTGAATCAAATACTTGAATCGGGATATGTCAGAAGTTGGAATAACAGAAGAGAATATATGAGACGATGTGTGAATGTGAATGAAGCAAGAAGTGTATGCCAATATCGAGTTGTTTTGCGGTCCGTCCCTTATGCCCGCCCCTGCGGGGAAACGGTGTTATGGTTAGTTATGTTACATTTGTGGATAAAAGTCAAAATATTTTTTGTGTATAAAACACCACAAAACAAAACGTTTAGAAATTGTTATATAACTAATGTCCATACAAAAAAATACATAAAATATCGATCACTATTTATTTAATTACGTAAATCAAACGGAATAGCGATATACGATATCAGGTAGCAAAAAAGAGATAGAGCGTGAACCTAATATTTTGGTTGGCAGTTTTGAACCAGCAATTAAGTATTATTAACTTACTGGCCGATTAAATTCCGATGAAGTCTAAATAGATTATTACGTAATTATATGAAATTCCCTCGATAGAAAAAAATCACAAAGTATGCTCCGAAAAATATAAATAACATGTCGTATGTACGAAAAAATTCACAGCGTTTCTTTAAATGATACTTAAGTCAGTAGTCTTAAAATGCTTGCTCTATTTTGAATATGACGTGTTTTTTTTTTCAAATTAAACTATCGTTTACGCCCTAAACGTTATTTACATTAGTGCACTTAGTCTCTCTTCCGTGTTAACATATCTAATTTTCAAAACGATGATCAGTTTCCGCGCGGAGTGTATTGCTGGGTCAAGAGACCTAATGTAATTATAGTAAGATTTTTTTTTGGCTCTCCAACAGAATACATCACATAAATATTACAGTAATGACACATTTTCAGTATCGTTATAGTAATGATACCAGTTATGGGTGAGCACACAATTATAATGTAATAGGGTGCGCAGTATAAGGTAAAAATTATTCAATTCAATTCTTTATTCCTTTTAAAAATTTTACAAAATTTACATTTTAAGGCATTTTTAAAGATAATACAGGATGTACAACATCCAAAATAGCTACTTATAGAAAATAATAAAAAAAAATTAAAAAAGAAAAGCTTTATGTTTAAATGCACCTTCATTGATGCTAAATATGTCAATTTAATTTTTTTTTACAACTTATTGAAGTTTGTAAACCTCATTGCAATATTTAATCATTGGAGAAGACAATAATTAACATATCCCAAAATGAAACACGAATCCGAAAACACCACAGAAAATAAAAAGATTTCAGTCGCATCTGGGACTCGAACCCGGGACCTCTGCCTATCAGGGGTAACCGCTTAACCAACTTAGCTAATGAGACCAGTTCAATTTACGCCATCTACACCGATATCATACTTCAAGTTCAAGACTTGTTAATATTATCCTCCATTTTTAAATCCCATATTATTGGCTGCTATCCTTATGATGATCGCAAAGTTCTACCCGAACGCAATTGCAATCGGAATAGAGTCTCGGATATACCTACCCGATTTTTATTCATATGATACATCTATTGACTTATTTTACAAGTCTGGAAAGAAATATTCAATTTAATTTCTCGGTTTCGTGGTTCATTTGGGATGTGTTAATATTATCTTCTTCAATGGCTAAATATGTCGATATCCGAAGTGATTCTATTACAATTTCATTCTTATGATACAAGCAGCGTTTTTTATTTTTTTTTCAGGCAATCATTTTTGTTTACGATCAAAACGGATCCAGACTTCACGACAACAATGGTGTTTTACAAAAATGTTTTGTCTTCCACACGACTAATGCCTCCAAGGATTTATTTGATTCGAAGAAAAACAGGCAATGGTCGAGGAATGCAAAGCCAAAACAAAATATTGCTGTTCTTGCTAATACAACCAATCATTTTTAAAATTTCTGTTCCAACATATTAATATATAGACCTGAATTCACAATTGAAACACTGGTTTAGCTATGTTTAGTCCACTTGCTATGGGCAGTTGGGACTCCAGAGCTGCATCATTAATTAAACAACATAATTTTTGATGTGATGTGATGTACGTAACATTCTAATTGTAAAATCAAATAATACATAATTCTTATTTTCAGTAGATGTAATGAATTTAGGCCGTCATTTAATTTATTTTTTCGTTTTTGTTTTAATCTAATGTAAATCAAATTTAATAATGTTAATAATAAGTTCTGCAAGTATTTTTTGTTTTTATTGTTGTGATAGCTGTTTCGGCTTACTTATATGATTTTATTCACTCCCACCCAATTCTAATTTGGACGGGTTTTTAAAAATAATGATTCATTATCGGTAAAACCGATTTAGTTAGGAAATAATCAAAATTCTCAATTCTGTGAGGTTTTTACATTTATAATGTGCAAAACTTAAATGGAGTTCTGCGAATTAAACACAAAAACAATTAATAATTTATGCAACCGTTCTTACAATAATTGGTTGTGTAATGGTCAGAATAGTTTCCTTCAAGAAGTTGATCGAGGTTCGATATGTGTGTATTTAAATATATGTCATATATATGTGTGTATTTAAAAAATACGTTTATTTTAAAAATCAGCTTTTCTTACTTTTTTTATTACTAAAAACTTATTTTTTATTACATATCTATAAACAAAAATTAATGTTCGTCTGTCTGTCCTCAGTTTTTTCTAAAATTACTAGACAGGTTTCGCTGAAAATTAATATGAAAAACATTGAACCCGCCATGTTGTATTGAGGTTAGCCTATAGATATACCACTTTGGTTAGCCACAGATTACATATTCAAAAAAAGAAGGTTTGTTTGGGTAGAATATTTTCAAAATGGAAAACACAAGTAGGTGCCTACTTAAGAAGTTTATTATTAAAATATATTTTGAAAAAATAAATGTTTGGAATGATATAAAATTATCAAGAGAATGTTTCTTTGTTTAGATATAGTAATAGTCGTCACGAGGCATTACTTTCGCTGACAAATCAAATAAACTCACAAATTCTACAATCATAATATTTCGTGATGTTTCACGGGTCTGCGCTAGTAGATTATTCGAAATAATAAGGTTGGAGTATTTAAACTTCATCACATTTGATGACCGTCAAATCAGCGCCATTTAAGAATTTGTAACATTTGATTCGCGCTCTGTTTTAGAACTTGATTAAACTGTTATCAGCGGGCAAGCAAAACATGTCCGTTACGTGAACAGCTAATTACAAATTTGTAATCAGTCGGTGTTTCTAAATGGCGCTGTTCTTCCATTAGATGGTCATCAAATGTTCAAAACACCTGATAACTGAAATAATGAAATTCACTCCACTGATAGTATAGGGTGTTTTTTTAAAGGTTTGGTTTTTCTACAGACTGCCAATTTGACAGTTGACAGTTGATTTGTAGTCAGTACGTTTTGGGGGTACGTGAAGTCACTAGTCTATGCTGATAAACCAGAGACGTTGGACCTTTTGTAAGTCAACATTCGCCGTGTTATTGCCGACATACGGCCCCAGTTGCTCGATAAACTTATCGAAAATTGGACTTCACGATTGCGCTTCATTCGAGCTAGCCGTGGCACTCATATGCCCGAAAGCATATTTAAATAATAATGGCATAAAATTATCTATTAAATAAAGCCAATATCATAGATATTAACATTATTTTAATGTGTTTTCTTTTCATTCTGAATTTGTATACCTCTGAAAAAAAACACCTGTATAAGCAATAGATTCAAAACAAATGGTTTAATAGCCAACCCAACGCTAAGAACGACCACGGCATGGCACCGCTACTTGTATTTAAGTATAAGATGGTACAATATATTATTATACAAAAACAAAATTAATGTAACCGAAGCTTTGAAATATGAACAATTCAAAAAGCATATTAACTCACTGAACTTGGATAACGATATATTGTACCCTTAATGTATACTTTGTAACATATAAATTACTATTTGGTTACGTTTTATTATTATTCTATAAGTATTTTCTTGATTTATGTTTGTGGTTATTTAATAAGGTTTTAATATTGTTTATAATTCACTTATTTCGCTTTTTTTGTATGTAAATACTCCTCCCATAACCACGAGCTGCTGGGGCTCAACTAATGGAGAGTAGAACAATAAGGAGCAAAACAGTAATGTGTCATGTTATATTTATGTTAAAATTACGTAATTTTTTTGTAACAAATTTCAGTCAATTCACATAAGAAAAATTTAAGTATTCGATTTTCAAAATGTGTAAATAATCACTAATAGACAGGGACCTGAAAATGTAGCATTAATTATCGGCAATATTGGCGTCATTTTTTACTAAATCCAAAATGAATGACGGTACTCCGCATTTTCGACGTGAAGTTTAGCTACGTTCCATTTTATGGCTAATTAAGCTTGTCGATATCGCAGACAATGATATATTTAGATTGAATACCCAATATTTATTACTTATTTATTGTATTTGACGACCTCTATGGTCGAGGGGTAAGGCTCTCGACTACGAATCCGGAGGTCGCGGGTTCAAATCCCGGCGTGCGCTGGTAAATTTAATTTAATTAATTTGAGTTGTTTCACAATTAATTCGTTTAAAAATAATAGTGTATTTGCGCACGTTCCAGAGTGGAAGATACTCTCAGTATCGCCCTGGTGAAAGACCACCATTCAGAATTGAAAAGTTGCTTGAAATGGCTTTTTGCCGTGTTTGGTGACCAGTTCTGAATAGCCAGGTATTTGCCTATTTTCCCGACCTTCCTCCTCCGCTTCTCCTTCCCCTCCCCAATACCTTCTGCCTCACAACATTCCCCAATTGGGAATGCAATAGTCTCACTGGCTTAAGACGGTCGGGAGCAGTTGGGACTCTAGTGCGGTGTTCATATAAAAAAAATTTTTTTGGTTATTATTTTGATTAATTAAAATTAAATATTTTTTTTAGCATGTATAACACTTTCAAATATGAAGACAAATTGTTTGTTAGCGGGTGGAATATGAAATGGAATTCCTTATTGAAACTTGTAAAAGCACAATGTTTTATTGTAACATTAACCGAGTATTTAAACATTTTTGGTTTCTTGTAGAAATTCATCTTTGAACCTACAATAACAATTTATTCCATTTCATATGCAGTATGTAGCACACCCGCAAACAAACAATTCATCCCATTATTTAAAAGCATTACCTGCAAAAAGTGTTTTATTTCTAAAATATTTAAATGAACGCCACCTATGAGCGCACAATAATCATGCTTTGAATTCTCTTAATTTATAATTCTGAAATACAAGAAAATCGCGTGATAAATACGAAAAATCGCATTATTTTTGCTAATTTCGCGTTATTCTCGTGATAATGGCGGCCTCCATAGTCGAGGGTTCTCGACTACGAATCCGAACGTCGCGGGTTCAAATCCCAGCGTGCGCAAGTAGATTTTATTTAATTTAATTTGTGTTGTTTCTCAATTAATGGATTAAAAATAATATACAGCATATTTACGCAAGTTCCAGGCTGGAAGATAATCTCAGTATCGCCCTGGTGAACGACCACCATTCATAATTGAAACGTTGCTTGAAATGACTTTTAGCCGTGTTTGGTGACCAGATCTAAATAGCCAGGTATTTCCTCACCTTCCTCTCTCCCTTCTCCTTCCCCTCCCCACTACCTTCAGCCTAACAACATTCCCCAATTGGGGATGCCAGTCTCACTAGTTCCAGACGATTGGGAAAAGTTGGGACTCTTGTGCGGTAGTCACAAAAACTACCAAACCCGTAAATGTATTTTTTTTATTTTGTGAATACAAAATTATACAGACCGCAATATTGTTACGGTTTTTGAAAGATTTTTCTCATAAATTGAGAGATCCACTTCCATAAGCACTGACTAGTCTCAAATAAAATATGAACATAAAACATCTGCTTTACGGAGAGTAAATGTCGTAAAATCGTGTATAATTCCACTTCGTTAAAAGGCTTCGGGCTTGGCTTCAATTAAAAACAAAAATAATAACTTAAAAACTTTATTGTGCTATTCAAATTTTATTTACAAACCTTAAAGAACATAAATAAACATGACGATATTGAAATGTGACATACAAATACATCCAATAGGAAATATCTTAAAATAAATAATAATAAGATATCGTGGTTATATTTATTTATACATTTTTTTACAGTAACACCACACAGGAGGACCTGATGGAAATAATTTTGGCCTATATCATCTCTGGGGATGCTGTGTGGGGGGTCTTTTAAAATTTAGGAAGAAGTGAATTTGGGTCTTGAAGAGACCCATGTTGTAGGATGGAGGAAACAGAGGCCGGCAGATCATTTCACAGCCGAGCTGTTGAAGACAAGAACGAGTTGTAAAAGCGACCCATATGTCAACCGTGTGCTAATGTTGGGCGCGCGTTTGTCGTGTTTTCCGACGAATACCCATGTATAAAATGGAAAAACCAATGATGTATCGACTGTAAATAGGTAAAACCTTCAAGCCACAATTTTTTTAAATGTTAATTTTAAGTGGCGTCCGAGAGAATAATTTTCATCTCCATCTTCTTCTTCTTCTATATTCTATTATATAAAAAAATAATGTCCCGAGCGGGCGGTGTTTGTTTATATTGAAAACAAATCTACAGTTTTATTCCGAGCTTGATGAAATTTCGCACACTTGACCTTCAAAATAAGAGAAAGGTTACCGTCTTCATGAGATTTCGAAAAACTATCCCAATCCCCCTTTCCCATCCCTTATAATAGAATTTTGGTACATCTTGATGAAATTTTGCACACTTAAAAATAAGAGGAAAATTACTCAGGAAAAATTATTTGAGTAGGGGTAGGGGTAACACAAAACAGCCACAAAACTTTCCTGCAAAGTACATCAGCTAGTATTAAATAAAACAAACACTTTATTATAAACAACGAATTTATTGCATTTTTATGCCAACTGGTTTCGCTTGGATCAAGCTTCGTTAGGGCAAATATAATAACTAAAGAATAATCTTACAGTAACATACTCTAAGAGAATAATACAGAGTTATCATGTATATATATATATATAGGTAAAGAAAACAATAGAGTGAGACAGATATATTACAAAAAAGGGAAAAAAGTGAATAAAATATTAGAGGGAGACAACAATAGAAAAACAGAAAAAACATTATGTGTAAGAGGGAGACATCCTTATATAGAAATATACACTGTTATATACATCCTTATATAAAATGATGTCTCCCTCTTAGACATAATGTTTTTTCTATTGTTGTCTTCCTCTAATATTTTGTTTTGTCTCTCTTTTGCAATATATCTATTTCATTCTATTGTATTTTGTACCTATGTATAACCGATAACTCTGTATTAGAATTTAGTTATTATGAAGCTTGAGTTAAGCGAAACCGGTTGGTGAAAATAAAATATATTCGTGGTTTATAACATATATATTTACTTAATAAAACTTTTTTTTAGATTTTTTTTTTTAAACAGTAGGTTGAAATTAGTCAAACCTCACATCTCATGAAATTATAAACAGAAACCCAATATTTTACAAAACAAATATACACTGTCATATAAAAATCCAGAAAAATAAGTTTTACGAATAGTAAAATACTAATTTTTTTTCAAATTTTGAAACCGTCAATTCATGGTGGAATTCCATATTAAAATGTTTTTTTTTAAATTAAAAAACCTTTGTAACTTTTTTCCACTTGGTATATATAGCATCGATGCTATATACACCATAGATTTAGTATTCATTGTGCCGGTCCTTCGATGCCCGTGATAGGGTGAAACCGGTCCGGTCGAAAATAAATAAGTGGAAAAAAGTTAAAGGTTTTTTAATTAAAAAAAATCAATAATTGAAGAAAATAATATTAACATATCCTAAATGAAAGACGAAACCGGAAAAAGGACAGAAAATAAAAAAGATTTCAGTCGCATCTGGGACTCGAACCCAGGTCCTCTGCCTATCCGGGGCAACGCTCAACCAACTTAGCTAATGAGACCAGTTCAATTTATGTCATCTTCATCGATATCATATATCAAATTCAAGATTTGTGAATATTATTTTCCATTTTTAATCTCATATTATTGGCAGCTATCTTTATAATGTTTACAAAGTTCTACCCGAACACATTTGCAAACTAAATAGTGTCTCGGATTAGAATCCGACTTTTTATTTATATGAGACATCTATTGACTTTTTATAAAAGTCTAAAGAATACATTCAATTTTTAATTATTAATTATTTTTATTGAGATTTAATAACCTCATTGTAATATTTAATCATTAAATTCATTCATTTTTATCGTCTCATGTAAAGTTTTCATTTTTGTGGTTTCAACGGTTTTACGTATTTACAGTCGATATTATTTTCATTGATCTGCCCACGGGAGGTTTCAACGATCAAAATGAACGACGACCCAACTAAATTTTGCTTAATCTCAGTTTTATAAACGCAGCCGAGCCCATTATCTTTCAGTTGTCACAACTATTCGGCCCTTATGAACTGCGAGCCACTGCTAAATTAAACAAAAATTAATACGAATTAGCCCTATTTTAGTTTGACAAATTTGTGAGAAAAAACCAAAAAGATTGTTTTACTAGTGATGTAACCAGTCGGAATAACAGAAGAGTACATATGAATGTTTAAATTAATCAAGAAGTATGTTTCAAGAGAGGATTGTGTGGCGTTCCACTCACATTTCATAACCTTTCAGGGGTGTTGAGTTGGTTATTGTTTTTTTTTTTAAATGACGCGAATGCAAAAATAATATATTTATCGGTAAATTTTAAACAATGCTTTTCAACGTATTTCTAATTAATTTTTCGAGTCTAGTAAAAACAATTTTCAACAACGTGATGTTGGAGTGACGTCATGAAACACGTGCTGGGATTTTTTAATCGTTTTCATTTTTAAACAATAGGAATAATAATTAATCAGCGTCGTTTTTGTGAAAAACAACCTCAAAGGTGCTACACAAATTACGTTTGTTGATGTTTGTTAACTGCGCACAGGAGGCCCCGTGAAAAATAATTTCCCTCGGGGCCTTTGTCATCTGAGGGGATTCTGTGTGGAGGGTCTTTTTGTGGATGAGAAGGTTTTAACACGTTATAGGAGGGAGGAAACACAAATGCCAGCAAATAATTCCATAGGCGAGCTGTTCAACTCAAAAACGAGTGGTAGAAATTGTAGACTGTACTGTCAACCGCGTAACAATGAATTGGTGAACACGACAAAAGGTCATTGATGCGTAACAAAAACAAGTCGAAGACAGAACCGATCCCTGTGGGACGCCAGTATTAATTGAAGAGGTAAAAACCGTTAGCAGCCGCCTGAATCGACCACTCCGTCAAAAAGTCGGCAGTCCACGTACACAAGAATACGGGAAGTCCGTAAGAAGGTAGTGTATCAACAAGTCCGCGGTGCAAAACCCGGTCAAAGGCCTTGGAAATGTCGAGTTCAACCTTTCGGATCACACAAATATAAAATAATCCAGCATGAAAGAAATAGTTTAAAATTATTTCGAAGATCATAGCAAATTCACGGATATTGAATTATGACATTGTTAATTCAAGCCAGGGCCTTGAAATTCTTGGCACCAGTCTAAATATTTTTTGCCAGGCTTTACGAAATTAAACCTCGAAAATTATCATTGAGAATGTCTAAAATCATGGACTCTACCAAAACCTTGTTCAGGCTATGGCCTGAATGTTCTCTCAAATCTATATTTTTTTGTAATTGCACATTCACGTATTATGCATGTTCTGTTATTTTCCCGTAGCTCTTGTTTATTTCAATTCGGGTGATGAATTTTATGTAATTGGACAATGGATCGCCGATAATTTTTTTTTTTTTTTAAATATCCCAAAGAATGCCAGCCACAGATTTTCTCTGTAATTAACATACATTTGCTGCATAACGCACATGCGTCGGCAGTCAAAGTGTAAGACGACAATAGAACAACCACGCAGGGCACGTAATCAGTAATAACTGCTGTCGCTCCTGGTAAAATATACAAAGGGATATCATCATGGCTGTCCGAAAATTGTTTGTTCAAAATACAAATATCCGAAAACCTACAGTTAAACGTATTCATATTACATAAACCCTACGTATGTGTTGAATGTATTATGATATAGTAAAAGCAACAAGGTTGAAAAAATATTTTGTAAAAACGTTCAGTTCCGTTAAGTTTTCTCAATATCACCCATCTATTACAACCTCTAACCAACCCTAAAATTAATATGGTTAATATTATTTATTCAGTACCTATTTGTTATATTTCGTAATATTTAATTCAATGGCATACATTTTGGTTCAAATCCTCATTTCTTATTAAACTCATTTATTTCCATGCATTTCCAATAATTTCAATTCCAATTCAATTCAAATTCAATTCGAATTCAATTCAAATTCAATTCAAATTCAAATCAAATTCAATTCAAATTCAATCTAAATTCAATTCAAATTCAATTCAAATTCAATTCAAATTCAATTCAAATTCAATTCAAATTCAATTCAAATTCAATTCAAATTCAATTCAAATTCAATTCAAATTCAATTCAAATTCAATTCAAATTCAATTCAAATTCAATTCAAATTCAATCTCAATTCAAATTCAATTCAAATTCAATTCAAATTCAATTCAAATTCAATTCAAATTCAATCTCATTCAAATTCGTTATATTATTTTAATTCTTTATATTCCTTTAATATTACTTTAATTCTTTTAATTTTTTTAAGTTTCCCTGGTCACCGATATATCAAAGAATAACCTAATTCCATATACGTTCAAATGTGGTAAATATTATTTAATCTGTTTAATTGTGTAATTTAAATTTGTTGTTCCGTTCAGATCCTTCAAAATCTAGTCATCCCGTTCAGTTCCGATAATTTCCGTTCAATTTCTTTCTGCTCCACTGAAACCTATTCGATTCCGTTCAAATTCGTTCAAAATTGTTCATCCCTACAATTTCCGTTCAATTCCACTAAAATCCGTTCAGTTCCGATAATTTACATTAAAATCCGAAAATTTATCTTCAACCCCTTTCGATTCCGTTCATTTTTTTAAATCTCGTCCCTCCTCCTCGCCCTCATCACTGTCCTCATCCTCCAGGAAGGCCTTTGGCGCCGTCAGCTTGCTGTACCGCTTCTGCGTGGCCAACCACACGGTGGAGCGGGCTTTCTTGGTTCCGCCCGACTCGGGTTTCGGATAGGACTGTGGCAGAAGGCCTAGACCGGAGGTGCCGGAATTGGACAGTACCGGAACCTGAAATAAAATATCAATTATTAGAGAAGAAATAAATATTACGCAATAATACAAAGTGTAGCCAGTGGCTAACCACAGACAAATACACACACTAACAACTTATAACACACTAGCGCTCCTAGCGACACTAGGAAAAAAATGGCATTCGCGACTCTCGACTTAAACGGGTCACATCTCTTCACCTTATTTGCTAATTCGTGTATCGTTTATCCAATATGTTGATCTAAATTGTTAAATGAAATTTATATATACCAAAAACGTACTTTAAAATTTTTCATAAATGTGAAACACCCCACTAAACCACGTATTCATGACACTAGATCGTAACAAAATGACATAAAAAACATTATTTGTTATCAAACCACTTTCGGACAAAGAAAGGACATATATTTTGCAACAAAACACCATCTTCCCCAAATATAAAACAAATAGAAACGTTTAATGAGTACAAGTCAAGAATTAAAGGCTGAAAGAGGTCAATGAAACAACCTTAAAAATAACACTAAAAACGACATAGAAAACACACCTAATTACGCAACATCAAAGTAAATAACTCTAGTCCGCCTCAGAAAGGGACTTCCTAGTGAGGAGGACTAAGAAAAACACAAAAAGATCTAATAGTTTACAAAAAATAATAACTAATATGTACCATTTTTTTTAAATTTAATACATTATAATGTAAATATTTTTTTATTTCATATTTTTATTTACATATTCGCTAATAAAAAAATAATTAAATATATCTATAATAACCACCTTCTAAATTAGTGCAAGTAATATTATACACATTCTATAGAAGCCATAACATAAACTCCATACCATAAATTCCTAAAAAATGCTTTAAATTTTATATAATTTCCATACCAATCCAATAAAATCGAAAAATATGTGAATCACTCAAGTCTCCAATATCGAAGTGGGATCAAGGCATCCCTAATTGGAGTATGTTGTGAGATTGAAGGAGGTGGCGAGGGAAGGAGGTGGGAAGAGGAAGGTTGGGAAATATCTGGCTACTCAGATCTGGTCACCAAACATGACTAAAGTCATGTCAAGCAACGTTTCGATTCAGAATGGTGAAGCGGAAAACAGTGGTTTAAACAAAGTAATTCTAATTTATCAATTATGTAGGCACAAAGTGATTACGCATCTTTTGAAGAAAAAATAAAAGATATTTTATTTTGCTTTACTTTGATTATTTTCAGGAAAATTATAAAAGGATGAGTAAGGATATGAAAGAACTTGTCTCTGTCTGGACTGGAAACCCTGAATAAGGACATTATGTCTGTGTATACAGCGTCCAAAAACTCGTTGGCACAATAAACTGAAAACTATAGACATTCTAAGACTTTCTCAGTTATCGTCCTCGTGAACCATGAAAATTCGGTTGAAGCTTTCAAGATTGTGATTTTTGTTCCAAGAATACAAATAATTGCAGCTGACGTAATAGTCTAGTTGTTGTTTCAAATACAGACTAAAAACTTAGCTGGGGACAGCAATGAAAAAAAAAAATTTCGTTAATCTAAAAATTCGTAATTTAATAACAGATTAAGAGTAGAAATATAATAAAAATTAAGTTTAGTTGATTTTGTTTTCATAAGTTAAACGACTTATACCACTTATTTCCAGATTCAGTATTTATTTGACAAATTTCTGACAAAACCTAATGGAATGAAATCTGAGTACTAGGAGTATAGGAAATTAGCTATTATTCATTGAAAAAAGTGTAGGTATATATATAAAAATAATACATATTTAAAAAAAAACTGTCAGAAAATAACAAAGGTCATCGGACACACCTAATGGAAGAATTAATGGTACGTGAATTGTATCCCGTGTACATTATCAATCAAACTTACTTCGGGTATAATATTACCTATGTCAGCGGTTCACAAACTTTTTTCGATTCGCGGCGCCATTGTTAAAACGAGATTTTACGGGGTGGTTTGACATCACAAAAGGTGTTAAGCGAGGCTGTGTAATGTCACCGTGGTTATTCAATCTATACATGGATAAAATTGTATGCAAGAACTGAAAGAGGTGGGCCTGGGCGCAAAAATGAGTAATCTGAAAGTATGTTGCCTGATGTATGCTGATGATGCGGTGCTAATTTCTAGCAGTATGTAAGATCTACAGCCCCTCGTATCTAGGATGAACGAAGTATGTAAGAAGAATGAGCTAATGATGGATGTAAGTAAGTCTAAAGTCATGGTGTTTGATAAAGAGAGTACGAAAATAGTGTGCAATATGGTTGTAAATGGTGAATACTCGGAGCAGGTCGATGAGTTTGTGTATTTGGGAAGTATGTTTACAAGAGATGGAAAGACTGATAGAGATATTGAAAGAAGGGTGAATGCACGAAACTCCATTAACGGAGGACTAAACGCGGTTGGCGCAAACAAAAAGCTGTCCAAAGCGAAGCTAGCAGTCAACAGTGGAGTGCTGATACCAACCCTGATGTATGGCAGTGAGGCATGGAATTGGCAAAAGGGAGGATGAAAGTAGATTGAATCCAATCGAAATGAAATCTCCGAGACGAATGTGTGGTAAAACCATGTATGATCGTGTGAAAAATATTGAGATTCGTAAAGAATGCAAAGCTGATGTAAGCGTAAGCAAGATTAAAAAGAGTGTCCAAACCTTCTAAGGGACGCTTAGATGGTTTGGGCATGTAGGGCGAATGGAAGAAGAAAGGAGTGTAAGGAGAATATATGAAGCGAATGTGAATGGAAGAAGAAGCCGGAGGCGTCCGAGGAAGACATGGCACGATCAAGTGAATCAAATACTTGAGTCGGGCCATGTCAGAAGTCGGAATAACAAAAGAGAACGTATGAGACATTGTATGAATGTGAATGAAGCAAGAAGTGTATGTCAAAATCGAGTTGTTTGGCGGTCAGTTCTCTCTGCCTACCCCTGCGGTGAAACGACGTGATGGTTAGTTAGTTAGTCTCCCTGAATCAATTTTTAAATCGAGCGATACTTAGATTTCATCAATTGCAGAAAACCCAGCATCGCCGCGCCCCTGGGAGGAAGCCG
This sequence comes from Halesus radiatus, assembly GCA_022606495.2. Lineage (NCBI taxonomy): Eukaryota > Metazoa > Arthropoda > Insecta > Trichoptera > Limnephilidae > Halesus > Halesus radiatus. The sequence goes on from JAHDVE020004538.1 coordinate 16,370, forward strand.
TGGCTCCCCAGGTCACCGGGGCACACACTTTGGGAACCACTGACATACGAAATAATAAAAGTAATAATTGAAGCAGAAATATTTACTATAAAGCAAAACATTTCTGTGCTGAAGCAGCGATGATTCTTGTACGGGGAGCTCTGGCGCATGGAAATCACATTTTACTATCACAGCATTTATTTCGGTGAGTACTACCATTGTGGGGCTGTAATGCAAAACTGCCGTCCAAAAATCAAACTTTTCAGTAGAGCCAAAAAACGGTACCGACTCTAACAAGCCTACGTACATTATATTTTTTAAAAAGTTAAAAAAATATATATTTGAAATCATTTCCGCGATTTATTAAATTGGCATTGGATAAATAATATATTAAATTTTTAATTTTATTTTGAAAACATGACTGTTTCCTTTATATCCTTGTACCTGTAAATTAAAACATTTAAAAAATTTACAAGTAGGGAGAAGACTTTATTAGGTCCTCTTCCTGATTCAGTTTCCAGCCAGGAAAACAACAAAAACTCCTTTCATTCACTGTTCTCAAATTTGGCGACTGGTAATCTGTCAATCTTAGGCAAAATAGTGCATTTTGCAGATCAAATATCTATTGAAAATAGTACGTATTGCCCATAACATGAAAAATAGTTACTTTTGCGGAAAAGAGTGCATATTTTTTGTTGGAAATAGTACGTTTTGTAAAAGAGTGTGTTCTTAAGATGATTTTTTTTTTAAATTTATTTAAGTGGATTCCTTAGCCTTACATATATATGGAACTCAATTTTTGCCCATTTTGAATATAGGCAGTTTTACATTACAGTACAACAATTACACTACCTAAATTAGTCATGGTACAAGTGGAAGAAATTTTATGTTACCGTAATTACACAAGAAATTACATAGGTTTAAAAAAAATAACAGGTTTATATTTTTGAAGTGTTTCAATTGTGTGCAAAATGAGTTTTGTAATGAAAAAAAAAAAAAAAAAACAAACAAACAAAAAAAAAAAAAACAAAACAAAATAAAAAAAACAAACAAACAAATTAGATTTAATCCTTGCATTATTTTTCGAAACTTTAAAGTTAACAGATAAGTTATAAGATGGATTAAACGTCACACGCTTTATTACCTACGTATGGTGATTCCGAAGTTGTTGCCTGCAAAAGTAAGATCACTTGCACACAATAATTATTCTTTGTAATTTCGGTTTTCTCTAATAACTCCAGATTTAAAAATAACCATTACTATTTAGTTTAAAAAACGTAAAATAAAAATAAAAAGTTCTGTAATTATTATTACGCGTGACAGCTGTTTCGCCTTCCGAAGGCATTATTACAGTTTTATAATACGTTCCAAAAGTGAAACAGCTGTCATGCTCAATAATTAATATAAATTAAATAAATAAAAAATTAACTTTAAATTAAAATGGAGTTCTACAAATTTAACTCGACGGCAATAATTAAAAAAAAAATTATTCTGTAATAATGCGCCCGGAAACCTTCAATTAGTTACCCTGACTGAAATGTGAACTTCCTGATAGTCCAAACCAAGAGTGCACCACCGTCTCTCTCCAGTCTGGTACACTGTACAATAGACGTGGGCGATATTAAATTAATGAATTAAATCAATAAATTCAATGTTGTGCCACACCCGATTTAATTATCAATTTAACACGGAATTAATTCTTCATTCCTTAACTTAGGCCTTGCAACCCTACGATTATTTAGCGCCCGGCATAATAATTACGGAGCGGATACTATGGGCGTTATCTCAAAGTCACTGAAGATATTGTGTAGTGTGCAGGATCCCATTTGACGTATAGAATCCCGCGCGGCAAATTATAAAAACCCGTACGCCATCCTCCGTACTAGTCCGTAGCGGCAAACCCCTCTAGTCAGCCAGTAAGCAATTCCGATCAGCGCATATTCACTTTCGCAGTCCGTATTCCCTAAATAAAGGAATTAAGAAATGTATTCCGTATTCAGTTGTGACGCCGTAGTCACTATGCGTCTGGTTCGTCGATATCAAGTCTGTCCGCACTAGGTCCGCATGGCACAAGTTAGCCATGTCACTGCGAGACACTAGTCAGAAGTTCCTAATTCATTCCTCAACGCCTGCGGCAATTCCGTTCGTGTTAGGCCCAACGCGACCAAGCCATCATTTTCACTAGTCGGGTGGGAATTTCCGAAATAATCCGTTCTCGGTAGGGTGCATCTTTGGCAAACCATTATTTACTACATTGGGTGTATATACATTTTCCGTATTATTTATTATCTAGTTAAGTGAGATTGTTACTTTCGTATTTATTTTATTTCCAACACAAGCGCAATTTGCAATGCGAAAAAATCCCCCGTTTACATTTATTTATTATAATTTTTATTTTTTTATTATTACATTTTTTCATGAATTAAAGGAATTAATTAAATTAAGAAATTCTCAAGACTATGTGAATCAGACTGAATCTACTGTGCAGTGTACACTATTTACAGTGGTGCCGCAGTACAGTGCATGCTTTACCGGAATGCTAAAGGGTGGGGTTACCGTGGTTTTGCCTTTGGCTTAAGCCATTCCATTCATTAAATATTTTCTTCTAATTTCTACTGGAACCCCTTGATAAAGTTCCGCAGTTAGTTGAGAGCAGTGATTTTAAATAACTTACTATTATTTCGTTGAAGATTTATCATGCATTTTACATCATCTCATTCTGTGTCCGTGTGTAATTTTATAATAAAGTATAATTTTATTCCTTTAACACGCCACGGTTTAATTTTAATGTGTGTATAGGTAATTATGAAAACATTGGAATAAAAATAACGCACAAGTCGATCGAAAAAGGAGTCAGTAATAGGAAATATGGCAGGTGACATGATTCAATTAAAAAGCTCAAGCACTTGAGGTGTAACTTGTCACTGATACCTACGTCACAGGCAGCCAGTAGCAAGGACAGTGATAAATTGCAACAAAATCGTTTATTCAAAATCACCGTCCGCGTGTTAAGTGGTAAGTAGCAAGTTACCGTTAAGTACCAATTTATTTGACTGGATCATCCTTTTATTTAGGTGGAGGCTATTGTAGCGCTGTTTCGACACGCACACAATCAAGTTTTACCACAAAGTTAAGAGTTTACTAAATCCCTTATTTGGCACGTGTGGACGGTACTTACTACTTCTCGGGTCAGTGATTTAGTTACCACTAATCACTGCCCTTGCTACTGGCTACGTGTGACCCACGCTTGAGTAAAGAGTCGAAAGAGAAAAGTTGTTTATGAAATAAAGAGTGTGTGAATGCCAAACACCACCAGAACAGGAGATGTTTGGCATTCCACCCTCTCAATCCAGGTGTGTCATATGGTTGGACAATTTGCCCTTTTTGAATTCCGCGTTTATTTTCCTACGCGCAGCAGTAGGTACTGTGTCTATCTTAATTAATAATTTAATATAATTTATTATAATTTATTATAATTTTACGTTTTATTCACACACCAAATACATTCAGTTTTTAGTGTTCAATAAGAATTTAGAATCATGATGAATTTGGATCGTGATGAATTTTATAACATAACAAATTTTGTAACATGATTTATTTAGTATCACGATGAATTTAATATCATGATGAATTTAGTACTATGGTGAATTTAGTGTCATGATTAATTTAGCATCATGATGTATTTAGTATTATGATAAATTTAGTGACACGATGAATTTACCATCATGATGAATTTCGTATCATGATGATTTAGTATCATCAAAAAAATGTTTATATATTGTAATATCGCAGTATTACTATTATCCCGAAGTGCACAATGCACAATGCACAGTCACCCCGGCGCACGGCGCACAGTGGTGTGAATTTGTCTCCTGATCGGCATGGCATGTTCTCGAAATACATATATTTTCTATAATGATTTCTCAAATAACCATTGACTAAATATTACATTCGTAATCTAATTACTGTGTTATGAGTTCAGACGAGAGGCATACGGTGGCGCATTTACTGGCGCTGCGGTATCTGGGTGTGTTTGAAGGTGTGCAGAATAAAGCCGTATATGCACTTATGATTAATTAAATGGAAAAACAAAATAACGGATAATATTCTTCAAATTACATGATCTATAAAAATAAAAATAATTAAGTGATTATCTGGAGTTACCTGCCGGGCCAAGTAATATTTCTAAGGCGCCCTTGAAATGATTTTTCACAAAAACGGCGATATACCAAACATACGATTATTATTAATATTATTATCACGCTGAAACAAGACAAAATGCTGTTACTCAGTGACTTTTCCCGAGGGCATAACTGTCCGAATATGCACCAATACACACAATCCTAAGTAAAGTTTGTGTTGTTCACCCTAACTCCAAATGTACGACAAACAAAGGTAACGATAAACTGAATTTTAAAAACACCCTGTAATCATTTCAAATCACAAACCTACCATTTATTTCTCAATCGGCAAACAATAACTGATCGATAAATTAATTATGTAATTCTATTTCGGTACGGTTTTTTGCCGTGCCGTTTGTTAGTGCGGCGAAGCGGCCGCATTAATCTCACGGGACAAAGCGGGGTCGGTGGGGACCCCACCCGACACTCGGGACGACATCAAACAAATAAAGTGATAAATCTTCCCGACAAATAATAATACCACAAAAAAACATCCGCGAAGTAAAAAGGGTAGACACCGCAATGTGGCAAAGCAAAAACCCGCCTAGAATAGGTTGATGTTTTTTGTTCGCGGGTACTATTACTACCTTGTTTGGAATGTGCAATAATACATGTCTTATAAAAAACACACTAATTTTATTTGTTTTTTTTTTAAACCGGGTAAAAGTCACAAATGCCCGAAGTCAATGAGACTATAGCGTACCCAATTGGGGTATTTTGTGAGGCTTAAGGGAAGGTATGATGATGGGAAAGATGAAGATTGAGAAAGGGAAAATGGGGTCAGGCTAAAGTCGCTTTAAGTTATGTTTAGATTCTGAACGGTGGGTTTTCATCAGGGCGATACTGGGAGTACCGCACTAAAAGGAATGCTAGGAATATATAAATTCTATGTACATAATACAAACTTCCCCTAAAAATTTGAGATTTTTATACACTTAAAAAAATATATGTTATTTTTTTATGATAATCTCTATTAAGATCTAGTTCGACGGCCTCCGTGGTCGAGGGGTAAGGCTCTCGACTACGGATCCGAAGCTCGCGGTTGAACCTGCATGAGCAAGTAAATTTTATTTAATTAATTTGTGCTGTTTCACAATTAATTCATTTTAAAATAATATACCAGGGGTGTTAGTTGAAGTTTGCCGGTTTTACTCATAGATGTCGCTAGAGATATGTATACATTTCTATGATTTGGCATCTATGTCATATTTTTCTATGGACCTTAACCTTCAAAATACACAAGTTACATTCTGCCAAAATAATAGTGTCATAGTTGGTTACCTCAGTGAATATGTCGAGTTTCGTTCCAAGTAAATCGCATTTGCGGCATTCGTTGCTTTTCTTATTTCATCAAAAGAAAAAGCAGTTGAAGCTCATCGGTTGCTGGTAGAAACTTATGGTGAACATGCTCCAGTGAATAGAACATGTGAGACATGATTTCGTCAATTTAAAAGTGGAGATTTCGATTTAACAGACAATGAACATCCTGGTGCAACGAAAAAGTTCGAAGACGAGGAATTGCAGGCGTTATTGGATGAAGACCCAACCCAATCGCAACAACAATTGGCCCAAACACTTAATGTTACCCGAGGAGCAATTTGCCAACGTTTATGGTATAGTATTTTTGCGCACGTTCCAGAGTAGAAGATACTCTCAGTATCGCCCTGATGAAAGACCACCATTCAGAATTGAAGCGTTGCTTGAAATGGATTTTAGTCGTGTTTGGTGACCAGATCTGAATACCCAGGTATTTCCCCACCTTCCTCTCCCCCTCCCCAATACTCTCAGCCTCACAACATTCCCCAAGTGGGGATGCCATAGTCTCACTGGATCCATAAGCGAGCAGTTGGGAATCTTGTGCGGTATTCATATAAAAAAAAAAATTTGAAGTTGAAAAGGTTAAATTTCCTCGATAGAAAAAAAAAATCACGAAGTATGCTCCGAAAAATATAAACAACACGTTTAGTTCTGTTATTTTACATATTAATGGTATGAAAAATATAAACAACACGTTTGGTTCTGTTCTTTAACATGTTATAGGTATGAAAAATATAAACAACACGTTTGGTTCTGTTCTTTAACATGTTATAGGTATGAAAAATATAAACAACACGTTTGGTTCTGTTCTTTAACATGTTATAGGTATGAAAAATATAAACAACACGTTTGGTTCTGTTATTTAACATATTAATGGTATGAAAAATATAAACAACACGTTTGGTTCTGTTCTTTAACATGTTATAGGTATGAAAAATATAAACAATACGTTTGGTTCTGTTCTTTAACATGTTATAGGTATGAAAAATATAAACAACACGTTTGGTTCTGTTATTTAACATATTAATGGTATGAAAAATATAAACAACACGTTTGGTTCTGTTCTTTAACATGTTATAGGTATGAAAAATATAAACAACACGTTTGGTTCTGTTCTTTAACATGTTATAGGTATGAAAAATATAAACAACACGTTTGGTTTTGTTCTTTAACATGTTATAGGTATGAAAAATATAAACAACACATTTGGTTCTGTTCTTTAACATGTTATAGGTATGAAAAATATAAACAACACGTTTGGTTCTGTTCTTTAACATGTTATAGGTATGGAAAATATAAACAACACGTGTGGGTCTTTAACATGTATATGTTCTTCATACCTATAACATGTTATTTAATATGTTATAGGTATGAAGAAATTCACAGCGTTTCATTAAATGCTACTTAAAACAGTAACCTGAAGATTTTTGCTCTATTCTAAATATATCGTGTTTCATTAAATATTTTTAGACGATCGCTTATGCCCTAATTTATATTAGCGCGCTCCCTCTCTTCCGTATTAATAAATCTCTTTTTCAAAGTTTCCGCTCGGAGGGCATTGCTGGGTCTTAAGTTATCATTAATGTTTTTTTTTATATATTTCTCAATAGTAAGGTATATTATTTTGGTATGTTATGTGTTCAGTTGTCAGAAAACAAACAATGCGAAAAAACGAATTTTTCAATTCTGTAAGGTTTGTCTTCTAAAAATATGCGTATTGAAATGGTTAAATCTCGGGCTAATCAATTTGCCCAGAGGCTGTGAGGATAGTCGCAACTCCATTGAAAACTGATAAGTTTAATTTTAGTCATATTTGTATTATATTCGTCTTCAAAGAGAAGAGATTTTAATATTTCAATTAAATGGTTGCTGAAAGAAAACAAGGCAGTTCCGGAGTGGATAAAAAATAGATATAATATTTCACGCCCATTCATGAATTTTTTTTACGAAAATCTAATTTTAGAAAAGACAAAACATTTCTCTCTGACATTTATTATTTTATCCCTTATGTTCTATTTTCAAAATGAACAATTTTGATATTAATAATGGGGAAATTATATCAAAAATAATATTTGAATCATTATTGCTTTTTTTTTAAGACTGTAAAATGTATCAAGGTGACAAAAAAAAATAAACCAGAATAGAATATTGTATGAAAAAATATACTTAATTTTGTAAGGAAGATAACTTTCATTCCATTGACATCTAGCGGGGAAAATTCAAACTAAAATTAGTTTGAAAAATAACATTCAATCTAAATTTAAAGGAGAATGTTCCCCTACTTTTTCTACAGAAATTTAAACAGTAGAATTTACTGTTACTTTCGAATGTGACATTTTCAAAATTGGAACTTAAACACGTGTTGTGAAAATTATTAAAAGAATACGTCACAATCCAGATGAGTAGTGCTAAAGTACCTGCCCATAAAATATTTTATAATAATTTGTGAACTTCCTGTAAGCCGTGAAAAATCACGGGATGTAACATGCCGAACATTGAGAAATTTTGTATCCATAGAATCAAAAAATACGCATTTCATATAGAATTAAAAAAAATTGTTTTGTAAAATAATAATAATAATACAATTTGGATGATTTGCATGGAGCCGTTTTTTGTGGAAAATCACCCCAAGAGCGCTGTAAAAATATATTTGTATGTATATAATTTTTTTCCAATGCTCAAGGATAATGCTGCTAACTATGGATAATTTATTATAAAAACTTTCGGTTAATAACATAAAAAAATATAGGGTGACGCTACGTAAAAATGTGCACACGATTTATATTATGTACACACAGCCAGACAATATATAGAACTTTTTTATTTTTTTAAAATTTAATTTAAATCAAATTCAATAACGTTATTATTAAGTTCTGTGAGCATTTTCAGTTTTTTTTTTTTTTTAAATAAGTCAATCCGCGATTATTTACCCGAAATTTGCGAAATTCGCGTGAAAATTACGAATTTCGCGTAAAAATTCGCATTATCGCAAATGAAATTTCAGGTCTCTTATATTTGTTTAAATTTAGTGAAAAAAAATATTTTTAAACCTAAATGGTTAAATAAATCTAATTTGATTTAATTATTTCTAGGCCTCAAAGGGTTATTTTTAATTAGTAAGGAAAAAATCTAGCACACTAACAAGGGTTTTTTTTAATCATTTACAGTGTATGTACCATGGATAAATATAAAACAAAACAAAACAAAAATAATAATGGATCCCAGACCAAGCAAGACCGCCGAAACGGGAGCCATCACTATATTTGCGATATTTATAGCGGGAATAAGGATTGCAACCTATAAAAAAAAACGCCATTGAGAAGATTCCTAACTTATTTAAAAATTTTATGTAAATCAAATTTAATAATGTTATTATTAAGTTCTGCAAGTATTTTTAGTTGTTATTATTGTGATAGCTGTTTCGGCGTTTAAGTCAAACTGTGGTTAATCCTCATTGTGACGACTTATTTATATGATTTTATTTACTCCCACTCCTTTTCAATTTGGAAGGGTAATGATTTATTATCGGTAAAACCGATTTAGTTAGAAAGCAATTAAAATTCTGAATTCTATGAGGTTTTCACATTTATAATGTGTTTGCTCGTATTTACCTGACAATCTTTTCTTAATTGATTTATTTAAATGTGTTGTTTTGTTTTGATAATGTGAACATATTGAGAAGCGGTGAATGTATAATTTTCCTACTTTAATAATTAATGTTATATTAGGATAATTCGTTCGTTCGTTAATTTCTAATTGTTCAAGTAAATTTAATTTTAGGTCCTTTCTTTCTATATGTATATGTATATGTATATGGTTTGTTGTTGTCAAGCGGGACGTGATTATTTACTAAAAGTAAAAGCTTAGGTAAAATACGCTATACTTATATATGCAGTCGGCTTAGGAAAAATACGCTATACTTATTTATATATGCAGTCGGCTTAGGTAAAATACGCTATACTTATATATACAGTCGGCTTAGGTAAAATACGCTATACTTATTTATATATGCAGTCGGCTTAGGTAAAATACGCTATACTTATATATGCAGTCGGCTTAGGTAAAATATGCTATACTTATATATGCAGTCGGCTTAGGTAAAATATGCTATACTTATATATGCAGTCGGCTTAGGAAAAATATGCTATACTTATTTATATATGCAGTCGGCTTAGGTAAAATACGCTATACTTATATATACAGTCGGCTTAGGTAAAATACGCTATACTTATTTATATATGCAGTCGGCTTAGGTAAAATACGCTATACTTATATATGCAGTCGGCTTAGGTAAAATACGCTATAGGTTCCTATATATTGGAAGGAGTACGCAGTGAGGATATATGGCCGGATAAAAAAATACGACATGTATGTAGTCGGCTTATATAAAATACACTACAGGGTCATACTCACATAATATAATGTCCCCGAAGAGGTAAGCTGAGGGGATATACGCCCGTGGGTATAACAAAAGTCAATACACTAATGTCAGCATAAATCCGCTATAAAAGGCAAGTTTTTAGTTTGGACCGAAATTCTATTGATTTTGTTATACCTTAGTTCCGGAGGGAGGGAATTTATTCCAAGCCTTATAGCAAATATTCTATTTAGGTACTTTATCGCCTGTCTGGATTGAAAGGATTATTTTAATAATTTGATCATTTTCTTTCAAATCAACTGAAATTTTAAAATCCTCACACTCGAACCAACGTACAAAAAATGATATTTCTAAATAACACAGCTTTTAATAATACTGTTTTTTTTCATGCTAGTAAAATCCTAAATACCCGGGGATGCTTTAGCAGAGGTTGTAGAAGAAAATGGAGAGAAAAAAAAACAAAGCCTTTCAGTTCCCGCCTTTTCCAGTCTTGCCTTTTGAAAATAGAACGCGGCGCTGCCTGTCTGGCGGTCGAGCAAGGCATTAATCATCCCATACAAAATTGTATTATAATGAAGGTGACGCTGTGGCGGGAAATTATTAAGACAACATAATATATTATTAATAAAAAGTTCCATGAAAATCTTAATCGTTAGTAGGTACCTACATAATGGAAAAAATTGGGGAAATAATATTATTAATATTACAGACGCCTTATGGCTTACTTAAACCTACGTTGAAAATGAACACAAACGGTCGTTGTTCCCAATCCTGGTTAACTTGCAATAAGTTGAATAAGTTAGGTTCTCTTCGATTTTATTTAAAACATACAAAAAAAAACATGTTCGAAATTTCAAAACGTTCGAAAACGTTTAAATTTAATCTGTCATTCAACATTTTAATGTTGAATTATTCGCGAATCGAATGACGTTTGACATTTCGCTGACATTTTAACCTGATTAATATTTTTACAGTGAAATACTTTATTTTGTCAAATATTAACGTCTTTGTGTGGAAAAGATTGTGTGTCGATCACTTGCTCGGTAATAAAATTACTTTCATTAGGTTTTTTCCAATGTAGAAAAATGAAAAAAAAACCTTTTTTTTAAATAATAACAATCGAAAGCTTTTCTTTGTGAAAAAAACTCGATAAAACAATCACCAAATATTCATAATCATATAATGTATATGAAGCGCGTGTGGCTGGTTCTAATTGACAATATGCTAATTTTAAATTTTTTTTATTTATCTTTTTATGTCTTTAATCCCATGAGTTATAGACCTTATATTGAGACAAAAGAAAATTTTGCGTTAAATAAGTGATACAAAACTGAAAATAACACAACAACATAAAACAACAGAAAAGGACATACAGTAATCACACACGTACAAATAAGTGATACAAAACTGAAAATAACACAACAACATAAAACAACAGAAAAGGACATACAGTAATCACACACGTACAAATAAGTGATACAAAACTGAAAATAACACAACAACATAAAACAACAGAAAAGGACATACAGTAATCACACACGTACAAATAAGTGATACAAAGCTGAAAATAACACAACAACATAAAACAACAGAAAAGGACATACAGTAATCACACACGTACAAATAAGTGATACAAACCTGAAAATAACACAACAACATAAAACAACAGAAAAGGACATACAGTAATCACACACGTACAAAAATTTGCAGGCGAGTATACAAGTTCAACATAAAAGTACAACAAAACCAAAGTGGCTATTTCCAAAGTAAAAAAAAATAAAATACAAAAGTTTTGTAGAAAAGCATATATGGATGTAAACAATAAAGTAGCAAAACTAGTAAAAGAAAAGGTTGGAGTTATCACATAACATCATACAGTATCCAAAAGAAATAAAATACTATCAGTGTTTATACAAACCCACATAGCTAACAGTACACATTTACAAAAACATTTATGAGAAAACAAGAGGAAAAAACAAAACCCTAAATAAACCCTACTTTTTAGCTTCTTAAATGTTCCGATATCCTAATATTCATGTTTCTCGTTGGTTTTCCTTAACATATAACGAAGGGGGATTCTTCCGAAACCGGTCGGTAAATAAATTAAATTTTAGTGTCAAAAGGGAATTTGAGCTATAACGTATTTTTTGTTTCTGTTGGATCTTCGGTTTTTTGCGGTAGATACAAAAATTCAAACGTTAAAAATCAATCTTCGTATGAAATTTTGATGTTATCAAAAAAACGTTTAAGTTAGACGTTTAACATTATTTTTTTTTTTAAATGTTCTGAAATTTATGATTGAAGAAAAAAAAATCTCCATACGAATTGTCCTTCTGGCGGGTATCGTTCAGTACGGATGACGTCACGCGCACCTCTCCCTGCCACCTCTCGGATTCTGCCCATTTTGGGGCCGGTTAAGAAATTCTAACTAAAAAAACACGTTTTTAAGTTTGAAGGTTGTTCAAAAAAATGGACTCAACTTTCCTATTAACAAGAAGTATACATTTTTAATCGTAAGTTTTCATCGGATGGAAAAATTATCGATTAAACAAAAATGAGTTTACATCAATACTGATTGATGGTAGGCGACCCCTCATTCCCTCGCCTAGACGTTGGACAAGACACAAGACAAGCAACAAGAAGAGTACCCGCGGGGAGTGCAGACTGCAGACTGCAGACGAGGACACAAGGACGGTTCAGGTACAGGCACACGGGCAGGCCACATTAAATGTTGTGTCATCGAATTCCCAGACGGAGGCGCAAAAACTTGTCCATCGCTGTTCTTCCACTGCATAGTTACGTCACAACACATCACAAGCTCCCAAACTCACACACACATTCCCACACTCACACACACACTCGTCACACACACACACACACTCACTCACACACACACTCGCACACACACACTCCCATACAGGTACACACACACTCACATACAGGTACACACACACTCACATACAGGTACACACACACACACACACATTCGCATACAGGTACATATACACACTCCCATACAGGTACACACACACACACTCCCACTTTGTTGCTACTTGCTACTGTGCATTGTACGATGGATTATTACAACAATAAATTTGGTCCCTGCAGAATAACATATTATGAATAAGAAGGCTTTTTTTATAAACATACTATTTATCGATTATTTTCGAGACTGACGTCAGAATTAATAGACCTGCCCTAAGTACCATTTCGACGGCTGGAGGCGAAGGTCACGCGACACCCATTTTGGCACCAGCCTAGTTCACTACCGTTCACGTTTGTTTAGCGTGATTTTGACTGCGGTAAGCAAATTACAAAACATTTATGAAAAGGGTTAAACTAGCCACTCTAACAAAATATGTATTCGTTTTTTGTAATCAAGCCGAACCTTTTTACCAATTTGCTGTTTTACTTAAATTGGCAGAACGCCAAGCTCACCCCCCCCCCCCCCACCCCCTACCTTATATTGATTTCTTCACCTTGCGTGTTAAGGCATCTCTATGTATTAATTGTTCTGCCCTATCATTAAAACACACCACACACATATTTTTTAAATCGTGTCAATGCTGCCCGTAAAAATATTTTTGACATCCTCCAGCAATAACGTAGTCCTGACGTTTAAAAGTGACCAAGAAAGGGGGTACTCCAATCATTTAAAGGGTTTTAAATGGGAACACCAAGATGACTCATAGGAAAATCAAAGCATGTTTTAAAAAACACAATTATCCAAGTGCATATGTTTTACTTTATCCAAACGGTATTCAGAAATTAGTGGTACTTCCCGAAAGGAGATTATACTAGAACATATTCTAAGACAATTTAATGTTTAAACTTTTTTATTATTTAATGCTTTGCAAGGAAGATAATTAGATAAAAACCCGATTTTTCTGTATTCATGAAATTTATGTATCGAAATAAATATTAATTAGATGTTAAATCGAAATAAAACAAAATCAATTCACATATCAAAATCATAAATTCAAAAAACATTTAATTCCCTTTGGGTGTTGATGTTTCTTTAAAATGAACTGTGAAACTCGAATGTAAAGAACAAATTTCAAATACAAAGTGGTAGCTTGGTGTTGCCATAGTAATGATTTTTTTTGTAACTACCATTAGAATAAATTTCTAGAATATTATGCCAAACCATCAGAAATTAATGGTACTTTCAAAAAGGAAACGATTCTAGATCATATTCTGAGGCAATTTTTTTTAAATTTTTTCTTTAAAGGAAAATAATTACATGGAATTTTTTTTAAGTTTTGATATTTTATGTGTTGAAATAGCCATGTATTAAATGTTAGATAAATAAATCAAATACACAAAAAAAAATTATATTGTTTTGCGTCGTTTCTTTAAAACAAACTGTCAAACACGAATATGAGAAAACATTTTAATGTGAAGAACACATTTCAAAGACGAAGTGAGCAGCTTGGTGTTGCCATATAAAATAACAAATTGTAGTTCCAAAATAATAAATAACTACAATTAAATGCCAACTACAACGTTCCTTCAGAAGTTTAAAAAAATATATATTTTAATCTATGCATCCAAACCTTGGAGTAACAATATGGTATATTGTTACTTTAAGGTTTAACACAGCCTTTACTATTCCTCGCCCTCGGTGTAAGGGCGGGTCAAGTACAAACTACCAAACGATCCAGAAACTCAAACACAGTGTTTTGAGACGCAGCCCGCATAGAGCACACAATACACAGCAAACACAATCATAATACTCGCCAACTTTGCCAGGCAACACACAATATAAGATAAAGTAAGTGGATTTGTTTGTTGCAAGACAAACACAAGAGTGGCCAGACAGGACAGGAGTCAATATTGTTTAGCCGAGACGACAATAACGAGAACGATAATAATTGGGCCAACATACGGGCCGCAGACTAACGGCAAAATTGGATACCTAAGTCCGCCGGTAAACTGTAGGGAACGGATAACTTTTAACCCTTTCAGCAACACATTATTGTTTCCACATATAGAGCCTATTTTAAAATTGATGAGGAAAAGTAGTTTTATTTTTCAGTGAAATTCGCGTTATTTTTGGAGAAATTTGGGAAAAATATGTTATTTTTCTACAAAACAGTTGTATTTTGCAATAAAGGTAGTGTGATATTCCCCTTTTGAGACTTTGCAACAAAAGTGGTATTATGTTCCCCTTTTGGGACATTGCAACAACGGTGGTGTTATGTTCTAACTAAATCTGTTTAATTGCTTTCTAACTAAATCATTACCCATCCATCCAAATTTTAGAGGAGTGGGGGTAAATTAAATCATATAAATAAGTCGTCGCAATGTGGATTAACTACAGTTTGAAAACGGCCTTAAACACCGAAACAGCTGTCACAATAATAACAACTAAAAATACTTGCAGAACTTAATAATAACATTATTAAATTTGATTTACATTTGATTTACGAATTAAACACAAAAACAATTATTAATAAGATTCCTAACGGTTAAAAAACGTAAAACTAGACTTTTTTAAATAATTAACGTGTTAATTCGAAATAACCCGGGTTCAAAGGGTTAACGGTAAATGAAACCTCATATGCGCTCACAAATGGCGATAATTTATATATTTTAGAAAAAAGTAATGTTTATAAATATTGAAATGAATTGTTAGTTGGCTTAATAGGTTTAAAGCTCAAGTCCTTCAAGAAACTTATAAAGTACAATATATTATAGAAACACTAACAAATACAATATTATTATAAGTTTCTTGAAGGCGTTAAGCTTTAAACTTACAATAACAATTTATTCCATTTCATATTCCATTCCTGCTAACAAACTATTCATCTCTATATTTAAAAGCATTACGCACAGAAAGTTTTTTCTTCTAAAATATTTAAATTAGTATTAATTTTTTTTTATAACTTATTGAAGTTTGTAAACCTCATTGTAATATTTAATCATTGAAGAAGATAATATTAACACATCCCAAAATGAAACACGAATCCGAAAACACAACAGAAAATAAAAAGATTTCAGTCGCATCTGGGACTCGAATCCGGGACCTCTGCCTATCCGGGGCAACCACTTAACCAACTTAGCTAATGAGACAAGTTCAATTTACGCCATCTACACCGATATCATACTTCAAATTCAAGACTTGTTAATATTATCCTCTATTTTAAATCCCATATTATTGGCAGCTACCCTTATGATGATTGCAAAGTTCTTCCCGAACACAATTGCAATCGAAATGGAGTCTCGGATATACCTACCCAATTTTTATTTATATGAGACATCTATTGACTTATTTTACAAGTCTGGAAGGAGGAAAAATGGCTCTAAATACTTGGTAGTCTGCTAGCTCAAGCAATACTAAAATAATGATTTATCTATAACATCTATAAGGGTAGTTAGGTAAATGAATAAGGTTTCAAAAGACAAAAATCCTCACACTATTAATCATTTAAATTCAAGAACATATTGAATTGAATATTGGAATTATAATGGATGAGAAACTAAATTTCACTGCTCACATTCAACAAATTGTAAATAAAGGTATGAAAACTTTAGGATTTATATTAAGAACAATAAAAAAATTTCAATCGTTACAAGTAATAAAATTATTGTACATAGCCCTAGTTAGAAGTTTAATTGAACATAATTCCATAGTGTGGTCGCCTTTCTACAAAATACATATTCACAATATTGAAAGAATTCAAAGAAAATTTTTGCGTTTCATAAATTTTAAAGTAAACATACCTTTAGAGCACATAAATTACCCATCGTTAATGAATATTTTAAATATTCCAACATTAGAAAACAGACGGAAAATTAACGACCTAACCTTTTTACTAAAATTGTTAAACTGTAAATTAAATTGTTCTGAACTCCTGCATTTAATAAACTTGTACATACCCAATCGAACTACAAGACAGACATTAACTTTCTACATATCTTTATCCCGTTCTAACTATAGTTTAAATTCACCAATTCAACGCTTACAGTCTTGGTAACAAATACTTAAATGATATGGATGTATTTGACAATAATCTAAACTTGGCAAATTTCAAAAGGAGGATGAGTGATTTGTTTCTGCCTGGTTTATAAATTATTGTTAACTACAACTTTTTACATTATTTTCTTATTTGTTATCAATGTCAGTATTGACTTGGTGGATATTGGACCTGTTATTTTTTATTTATTTTTTCTGTTACTGTGTATTATTATTTTTTGGAGCAGTTACTGAAATGTGTTTTGCACCTGTGTGAATATTATAAACTAAATATGTAAAAGCCCATATAGGGCGTATATAATATAATAAATAATAAAATAACAATAAAATTTAAAAGATTACAGTTTGAACATTTTCGTGGTTTTATACCATTTCCTAACTACCCGTATTGAATTCACAGATAAATCGTGCGAAGTATTTCTTGCGTTAGCGGACTACGAAGTGAATATTATTATTGCTAACCGTTAACTGATTTTGGCATTTTTTTTCGGGTTATTTTTTCGCAAGTCTCACAAAGCTGAGTATATTCAGTTTAAATGTAAGAAATCTCTCAATTTTTAGACATTTATTGATTACAGTGTATATCATATACTAGCTGATGTGTACTTGGCCTTGCTGAGGATTTTTTTTTATTATTATTAAAGTTATGAAGTTATGAATTCTTGCTTTTCGTTTGCGTGTCATAATTGATTTGACAGCGAAAGTAATGCCTCGTGATGACTATTAATATATCTAAACAAAGAAACATTAATTTGGAACTTTTATTTCATTCCAAAACATTTTTTTTTCAAATATATCTAAATAATAATTATTAATAAAGTTCTTAAGTAGGTACCTACTTGTGTTTTCCATTTTGAAAATATTCTGCCCAAACAAACCTTCTTCTTTTGAATATGTAATCTTTGGCTAACCAGAGTGGTATATCTATGGGCTAACCTCAATACAACATGGTGGGTTCAATGTTTTTCATTCTAATTTTAAAACGTTATAGCAACAGTTTTACACATTTGGCGTCATTCAAACTAATTCAAACTTTCTAAACCTTCCCGGCACTAATAAGTACAAACTGTGCTATTTTCAGCGAAACCGGTTGAGTAATTTTCGAGAAAATCGAGGACAGACAGACAAACAAACATTCATTTTTATCTATAGAGATTTTAGAAGATTTAGACAAACATTTCTTCATCTACATATTTTAATCGCGATAATACGCAAAAATCATATTTTTATCAATTGTGTTATTTAATACATTTTAGAAGATAAACTTTTTTATATCGATAGTGTATATTTAGCGGATGGGTATTTCCAATAATGAGTATCCCACGACGAAATTTCATGTTTTTACAAATGTATCATAGGTATTAATTAATTGGACGTAGTTATGCAGAAAGCATCCAACCCAAAAAAATTAAGCTAAGAAAAAGGCGTTTGGAAATTTGACAATACGAAAGCATATTACGACATTTGTGGAGTGAATATCAGTTTTTTTATACCGCTTGGATATTTTCTACCAATATTATAGCAAGTTAATATTTCGTAAGCAACAGCAGAAGACTCTTAAACCACGTGGACGTTTTTTAAGTCAATTTAAGTCCGATAACTACAATGTAGATTAGTATAAATTTGCATTAATAAAAATCTATTTCATGTGGAACTTGGAAGTTTTTAGCATGTAAAAATCTCGAGGTTATGTGTAAGAAAACATGAAGAAGTCGATTTAGGCAATTTGTGGATTGGAAGCTTTCTGCATAACTACGTCAAATTAAAACATGCACACTTTTTGAATGATTGAAAAATACTGAACAGTACTAAAAATATAAGCCTTCTAAATGTTTATATCTATATCTAGGAGAATCTCGGCGACCGGGCTGGCCGAGAAGCGTGTGACGTCACAGTACATAAAATGACTAGCGCGGCAGTATGCGGGGCTCCGATTCGAATTGTAAATTCTAGTATTGAATTGTGTGTCGTGACGTCACGGATATACCTACGTTTTACCCAAGTTAACTTTGAAACTACGTCATTTTTGGAGATTCCGAAAAAACTAATTCTCTTGTCATTATAAACTCTTTAAAAATAATACAATTTCACATTTTTAAAAAAAGGAGCCAACCTCGTTATACATATTAAATATGATCTCCGAGGCGTATGCGTGATAATATCGTGTATGACTGAATTACGAATGGGGAGATTCAAAGGATCAATACGACTGAACAAATAATCCTTACAAGTGTGTCGCTTATTTACATGAGGCCACTCTACTCTCAGCCTTTATACAGGCCGATCAATTATTATAATCAAGGAAGAATATCAAAATTTGAGAATGTTCCACCATTTCGGGCACACGAACACGCCCACAACACACTTCTATCGGTTTTTATCTTCAGCAGTTAACACGTTCATACATTAAATACAAGTTACACATAAATTATAGTCAAAATTGACGGGAATGTAATTGATGAATTGTTAGCTTAGTCCGTATCTTCTGCGTTAGCTAACGCAAGTTATATGGGCTACAAACAACACATTTTGATCGTTTGGTAGTCCGTATAGCGCTTTACGTTTTTACGTAACAATTTACGTTTGCGGTTATGTTAAGACACTAATCCGCAACGCAAACGCAAGGGAAGACGGTGCGTTTATGAAAACTGTTAAACTGTGTTGTCTATGGGCGATTTAACTTGCGTTAGCTAACGCAAAAGATAGAGACTTGGCCCCCAGCTAGTATAATATTATAAAAGTAAGTACGAATATGATCATCTGCAAAAAAAATTCTTCGGCTATTCGAGTGTTACGGAACTTAATTAGGCTCGTCCTGCCTCCCAGAGGCGTGCGCCGCATAAGCTAGACAAGTGCGAACAAGTATCAAGCAATAGTTGAATATTAATGAAACGGCCCGAGTGTATTATTATACGAGTCACATGATTTAGCTCTTTTGGCGACGTAATTATTTATTTGCTAGTTGGGAGTGTGCGTTGTGTGGACTATCTGGACGAAACTATTGCGTTCAGTGCGTATACTCCCTTACGCAAATGCGGGAAACGTGATACGGGACTGTGCCTGTCAGACTGACCTTGGGGGATGACCTTAGGGTGACCTCCCCGCCCGGCTGTAGGCTCTCCGACCAGGGTCACCCAAAAAGCACCCGACAACAAACACGTAACAACAATCAGTGCCATTGACGTAACATTCGCTAGGTAACCATTTCAAATTTCCCAACGAATAATGTCGAATGTGGAAATTGGCAACCTTGCATTACAGCTGTTTGAAGTTGACAAAAAGCACCCAACAACAAACGCGCAACAATAATCCGTAATATTCGCTGCGTTTCGAATGTTCCAACGGACTATGCCGGATGTGTGAATTGTTAACTTTGCATTAGAGCTGTTTAAAGTTATCATAATATATTTTTGCAATGAAATAAATAGGGGTTTATGTGAAATATCAAAGCTTCTTTAGTCTTTGGTTTAGTCGCCACTGAAATGAGTTCTCACTGCGGTTCCCGTTACCACTGAGGAACCGGTTCTTTATTCAGATACTTTTGGAACACGTTCCTCAAAAAGAAAAAACAATGGAGGGGTTGGTAGAGAATTTCTGAGAACTCTTTTCTCATCCTGGGGGGGGGGGGGCTAGAGAAATTCTGAGAAAAAGTCTGTTCCTCAACACATTCCTCCCACCGCTTTCAGTGACAGCAAAGGAGACGGTTCCAAGTAACCTGAACAGGGCAGGAATATCGACTATCTCTAATCTGACTAATCTCTAGTCGCCACTCGATAGTGGGTCTATAAACACGTGGAGTCTGTGCCTATTTTAGCGTGAATTTTCGTTGCCTACTACCGCTTATTGTTAACGAGAAGAGGACAACAAGTGTACATCATACGACCATCGAATATGAATAGATATTCCTAAAGATTTTACAGTTATTCCAAAAGTTTTACAGTGTGTCCTATTTATTACTTAAAAAATTAGCTTTACTCTTGCTGAATGCTGTATGCAAGCAATGCATCCGTGGGAGAACTGTGTTTGATTCAACTCTGGTTGCGACACCTTTAACGGCCTTTAACCGGTGAGATACTGATTATCACATGGGTTATATTAGGTTATCGGGAACCAATCTAATTAAATTTATAACAATGAGTAACTGACAATCCGTAAAGGGTGGTGGTTGGTGGTAGCAAAAGCGGTGAAATGCAAATATGAACTTCTTGTATGCAGAAAGGATCACTTCAAGGGTAGACTGGGGTGATTTTGAGAGAATAATTATGTCAAGCTTAAATGCTATAAGGAGCTTATTGTATTTCAAAGTAACAACGTCAAATTTAATGGTGGTCTGTGGAAACTTTTACGTCATGTTAGAATTCTGGAAGGATTTTTTTTTTGTAAATTATTCAAAATACGATGAAGGTTTATTTAATTGAACTAATCTTTTAGGATTTCCTGCGTGAAATACGAATATTTTATTATACGAGTTTTATGAGAAAATTGTTAATCTGGAATAAATTAAAGTTGCCAGTTAAAAATCGGTTACATTATAACATTTAACACGGCACTTCTAAACTACAAGTTGTTATACTACACTTTTAATTATTAACAATTGAAGCCTTGCCTCGAAATTGCCTTTTTATCGTGTACTAGCTGATGTGTACCCGGCCTTGCTAGGGATTTTTTGGTTGTTTTTTTTTTTAATAAAGTTATATAGTTGTGAATTCTTGGTTGTCGTTTGGGTGCCATAATTGATTTGATAGCGAAGGTAACTATCTCTAAACAGAGAAATAAAGAAATATTATTTTGAAAAATTTATTTCATTCCAAACATTTACTTTTTCATAATGTATCTAAATAATAAAGTTCTTAAGTAAGTACCTACTTGTGTTTTCCATTTTTAAAATATTCTGCCCAAACAAAACCTTCTTTTGAATACGTAATCTATGGCTAACCTCAATCCAACATGGCGAGTTCAATGTTTTTCATATTCATTTTAAAATGTTATAGCAACTGTTTTACATATTAGATTTCATTCAAACTAAACGTCGGGTGGGAATGCTGTCCTTGTTCTACCGGTATTTTAATGGAAGATGCTCCGAGGAACTAGCGTCATTGATCCCTTCGGCACCGGTGCATAGTCGGGAAACACGCCAAACGCGCGCCCAACATTTGCACACGGGTTGACATTTGTCACATGAGAACGGGTCGCTTCTATGACTCGTTCTTGTGTTCAACAGCTCGGCTGTGGAATGATCTGCCGGCCTCTGTGTTTCCTCCATCTATAACATGGGTCTCTTCAAGACCCAAGTTCACTCCTTCCTATCCTCTAAAAGATCCTCCACACAGCATCCCCAAAGATGATATAGGCCTTGAGGGAAATTATTTCCTCCTTGGTCTCCTGTGTGGAGTTACTGTAAAAAAAAACTCTAAACCTTCCCGGCACTAATAAGAACAAACTGTGCTATTTTCAGCGAAACCGGTCGAGTAATTTTCGCGAGAATCAAAGGCCAACCGACAAACATTAATTTTTATACATACAGGTTCGATGGGGTTTTCACAATCCCACTGATCCCGGGTAATTGAGACTCTTGTGTGGTAATTGAAGCTTTGCCTCGAAAAGGGATCTAACCAAAAAAAACTTTATTGTGAAAAATAAGAAACAGTTAAATCCCCATTCCACGCTCTGCATTCCACGAAGAGGGTTAGACCCGTATTCTACGTAGGAAGTTAGACCCGTATTCCACGTTCCGTATTCCACGAAGAAGGTGAGACACATATTCCAAGAAGAAAGCTGCAATAGCGTTTTAAAATTAGTATGAAAAACATTGAACCCACCATGTTGGATTGAGGTTAGCCCATAGATATGCCACTCTGGTTAGCCACAGATTACATATTCAAAAGAAAAAGGTTTGTTTGGGTAGAATATTTTCAAAGTGGAAAACACAGGTATCTATCTACCTAAGATATACGTTGAAAAAATAAATGTTTGTAATGAAATACAATTTTCAAATGAATGTTTATTTAATTTTTAATTATTAATTATTTTTATTGAGATTCAAAAACATCATTTTAATATTTAATCATTGTAGAAAATAATATTAACATAACCTAAATGAAACATGAAAACGGAAAAAAACGACAGAAAATAAAAAGATTTCAGTCGCATCTGGGACTCGAACCCAGGTCCTCTGCCTATCTGTAATTTTTTCCGTTTTCATATTTCATTTAGGGTATGTTAATATTATTTTCAACAATGACTGAATGTTTATTTGTTTAGAGATAGTAATAGTGGTCACAAGGCTTTAATTTCGCTGTCCAATTAATTATGGCACCCAAACGACAGGCAAGAATTAACAACATCATAACTTTATTCCAAAAATCCCGAGCAAGGCCGGGTACACATCAGCTAGTGGAAAATAAAATAAAAGATAGCAGTGCCTTCCATGTCGGTTTGAAAGAAACTTACTGTAGCCACTGACTTAGTTCATTTGGTTATAGCTCCGAGAGAGCCAATCAAAATACACTATTTACACCCGCTCTGCCTCTCTTACACTGCCTGCATTAAATATAGCAAATCCGGTTCTATGATAAATCAATACACGTATTAATCGACGCACTTTTTAAAAGTGAATTAAAGTCATCAAAAGCAGGAAAGAAAAAAAACTAGCCCGAAAACCTAATTAATTCATTTTTATCATTTAAAAAGGTTAATAATTTATTTTAAATATATATGCACATATTGTTAGGTTAGGTTAAATTAAGTCGTCGGAGCAGATTAGTTTTTTTTTGTACTTTTAATGACTTTATATCACTTTTAAAGATTGTGCCGATTCATACGTGTATTTATTTGACGTCTATTCACAAATTTAAGAAAATAATCATCAGACTTTTGGAACACGAAACTTCCCCACACCCCATTTATTGTTTTCTTCTTTATTATATAGGCATCCCCAATTGGTATGCCGGGAGGTTAATGGAAGTGGGTGGGGAAGGCGATAAGAGAGAAAGGTTAGGAACTACCTAGCTGGTCAGAACTGGTCACTAAACACAGCTAATCCAATTTTAAGCAACGTTTCAATTCTGAACGCTAGGTTTCAAAAGTATGGTTTATGTATACTATACATGGTGTCCGGGAACTCGTGATACAAGCGGGAAACTGGTGAATTAACATCACATATGGATTCGCTTTTATCGAAAATCGAGTGCGAAGTGGTCAAATTCATAATATTCGGTCGCCACGGGGTTACTATCAGCTACGTGTTGTCTTTTAAAATCCACCGAAGCCGTAAACCCGGATTGAATACTTTTTAACCTTTTATTAGTTGACGAAAAAAATGGAAAAAACAATCGAAATGTTCAAATCGAAAAAAAATCTTTTTGGGTTCTCCATGTTATGTGGGTTCACCAGTTTCCCGCTTGGGCCACTAGTTTCCGGACACCGTGTATATATAAATTACATGTGAAATAACACGTATTAATTATTACCGAGACGCCCGACGATCGCACTTAAATCGATATTTTACAAAAGAAAACATTAATAAGTATTTTTTTTAAATTCATCAAATTAAAAGCATGACTCTAATGCTAGTTAAATTTAATGAAATTTTATAAAAATTAGGTTACATAAATTATCAGAGTATTAAGCTATTTACACACGGTTAATATATTTATATCCCGCGACGTAATTTTCATTTCATTACTATGGCTACTACACCAAGCTACTCACTTTGTTCTTGAAATCTGTTATTCCATTGGTTATTAACACGTTAAAAAATCACAATCGAGTTTGACAGTTCATTTTAAAGAAACGAGGCATCAAAATCAAACATTAATTGTTGATTTCCTTTTATTCATAATTTTGGTCTGTTAATTTGATTTTGTTTTTGTTTAATTTATCTAACATATATGCCCGTACCATATATATACCGTTCCCCTTGTCGTCTATATTGCCTGTAAAATAGGGGTGGGTCTTCCAGTCTGCGGGCTGTTAGATATTTAAAGCTCTATATATTTATATACCTGATTTATAAACAGCAATGTTGACGAGAGCCCCAACGTTTAATATATATATGTTTATTTGTGATGAATATAGCGGGACTCTCGTAAACCTAATTTAATTTTTGGGTTGTTAGCATTTTTCCCGGAACATTTTGCGCATCCCCTCGTGCCTTTGACGGGTTTGCCCAATCCCGTTTCGTGTATGTCGCTTGGACGGCGGAGAGGGGATACTACGTAAATATTGCGCAACGTAGCCTGTCTCCGTCAGCCTAGAGCACGGCGTGGAGGGGATGGCACGTAAATACTGCGTAAAGCAGCGTCATATTGGTCATATGATGAGATGCATCGTTACGTTCGATAAAGTATATACGTACAATAGTTATTACGATAAATAAATTTCAGGGTGAAAAAAAAATCGCCTTTCTATGTAATTATTATCCTTGAAAATCGTTAATAATAATATTTTTACATTAAATTGTTCTAAATATGACGTATTTAGGAAAGTATCACTAATTTCCGAGTAAAAAAGTATGCAAATATTCCTATGAGCCATCATGACATTGCTATATAAAACCTTTTAAACAATCGCAGAGTTCTCATTTGTTGTCTACTATTAAATGTCAGACTGGATCACAAAGCAATTATTTAATTTCTAAAATAAATCTGAATGTAAGAACCAGACCACAAACAGAATATGAAAGATTCAATGAATTTGACATATATAAAATTCTAACATATCTTAAATGGCATGATTACTTTTTTTAAATGTTGTCATCCTGGATTATGCACTAGTTACTATCATGTTTCTTTTCTCTACTTTATGGTATAAAAAATATAATTATTTCTGTTTGTGTCCAATACTCAACGCATCATGAAAACATTTTGTAAATGGTTTCATGTTACTTTATTTTGCTTCTATCAATGTGCATTATTTATTATCACTCTGTTAAATGTTCCTAAAAGACAATAAATAAAATAATAATATTTTGATTTTCTTTATTCATTAAATGTTGAAATAGTTTCTGAAGTACACTTTACATAAATGAAGATTTACCTCCCGAAAAAAACTCTACACAAAACCAATTTTGGGATAACAGAAAAGTTGGGATGTTTCAGAGAAATTCTAATGAAACATCGTCATCAAATGCCCAATGAGTTTCATCTTGTTCATATTCTTAGGCGAGTGTTTTAATCTTTTTTTATTGAATATGTATTCATTTAGAATGAATTTTCTGACTTCTTTAGTATCTTGCTCAATTTGGCAGTTTACGACTCCCAGATAGGAAGTAATTAAAAAAACTTAATTTTCGGAGTTGCTGCTGTCTTCATTGGAAGAGCCGATGTGTACATTAACATTTCTGGCTGATGATCCTGCGGCTGGGTGGTTTTTTTTATGAATTAAAACTTCTTCTCTAGCCTTCATTACTGCATTAAATACACTTCGCTGAACTCCGATTTGAAGATGCTCTGGTAGAATGCTCGTGGTATTGCACATACTCGAAAAAAAAGTTTCAAGAGCGGTCTTCTGAGAAGATGCATTTGCTCTTTTGTCTTCATCCTGCCATCTTGATTTTTTTGTTTGTAGTTGATAAAAATTTAAGGGATCTCTTTCCACAGACCTTTTTTTCCTCCTTTTTGGTTCGATCTCTAACGGTGAATGTCTTTCCACTTTTATATGAGGTGAATCAGATGCACCATCGATATCACTTTCGTGTATTTCTATATCACAATCATTGTGTTGGCTATGTTGTTCTTGAGGTGTGTTAATACTATTTGTTTGCCTTGTTACATTCGACATGCAAGGAAGAAGGGTGTCTATAATTTCTATATTGCCATCGTTTTGTTGGCTTTCTTCTTCTTGGGGTGCGTTAACAGTGTTTGTTCGCCTTGTTTTCTCAGTCATAAGAATGAAGTCCATCATTTCCATAGCACCGTCGTTTTGTCGGCTATCTTGTTCTTCGGATGAGTTAATACTACTCGTCTGCGTTATTCTTTTCGTCATCCAAGGAAGAAGGAACTCCATCTGATCTTCGTATTTCCATTTCGCGGTAGAACTTTTCCTTCTTGATACTGCTTGCCGATGTCCATCTCTGAGTTTTTTCCACAAGTCCTTGGCCTCTCTCACTGAAACAAAACTTATCTCGTTTACAGATTATACATGGCAACAGGCGATACCTACAGCACTATAACCAGGGGCGCTATTCCCGTTCTTTTTAAGGAAGATTCCTTACGTTTTTCCTTAGGGTTAAAGACTTCTTGATAAGACTTTCAACGAAGAATCACGTTTTATAAAAAGGTACCTGCCTCATTAGATAGTATTGACCTTTTTTGTCTCTAGTTCTAAAAGTGACATTTGAGTTTGTGCCAACCAAAGAGGTGGGGCATTCCACTTATTTTTAAAACTTTTCCTTCCTATTCCTTGGACTCGGTCTTCGTTCTTTTTGGTCGGCATAGGTCCGCCGGTCCGGAATCAAAAATCGTTCATATTACACTAATAAATAGGGACGCCTTTCGTTTCTGACTCCAATTCAAAACCTTTGCCGTTCCTTGAGCGTGAGTTCGAAATTAGTGAATCCGGATTTTCGAACTCGAAGTGAGTCCACCGCCTTCGGAATCGAATTCATTGAACTCGGCCGGTCGTACCGACTCTCTTCAATGCCCCGCTTGACGTGAATTGTCAAAAATGTCAAAATCTGTATAATTTTTAATAATGTTTACTAGCTAATTATGTTCGAAGTAAATAATAATGTAATTGGTAACTTAATTAATATTGAGTTTTTCTCTTGTTAAAACATCGCAAATATTTAGTTTTTCTCTTGTTAAAACAACATCGCAAATATTGACATTTTTGATGAATGTCGCTCGCTAAATTCAACTGACAGCTGTCATCCGAGAGATCTGGAACCGCAGTTAAGTAAGAAGGCTTTAACCCCAAGGAAAAAGTTAAGGAATCTTAAAAAGAACGGGAATAGCGCCCCAGGAGAACCACCCCAAAATGTTTGGAAAAGAAATATTGCAGATTTTCAAGGAACGTAAAAGATTTCATCCCTTAAATATAGATTTATTTTTCATTAATACTGTATTTTTTTTTAAATATAGTATATTGTATGAAGCATAATATAAAACATAAAAAGAAGAAAAAATTAAATAAAAACAAAGCATACATTGTAATGGGAGTTTTCTTAGCGTCTCTACATGTGGGTATAATTAGCGGTTCAATGACAAAACGTAACACTTTTGACAAGTGATGAAACAAAAACTAACACAACCTAATTTATAAAATAAATTAATTAAAAATTGCTTTGTATTCACCACTATATTAATATATACATATCAACATGTTTCGAAGGCGATGCTTTCCTCATCAGGAATATATAGAATACATATATATTAGTATTCCATATATTCCTGATGAGGAAAGCATCGCTTTCGAAAGTTGTGAGTAATTTTTAATTCGTTTATTAATAATGACGCCACAATTGAATACCAATATTTTGAAGAAATTATAGAAGTAATTTAGTTGACCTAGGTTTTTTCAAAACTTTCATGACTTTATTTCCTTTTCAAAATTGTTCTATTTTGTCACTGTTCGGTTTTGTCCGGTTACCATAATTAGCACCATAATAAATACCATTTGATGTCTATTATTCTAACAATTTAATATATTTAAAAAATTATATACATGTCTTATAGTATTAACATTTGTCTTTTTTTAATACTGGACCATCGATATATCGTATGTACCAAAATTTTATTAGTAAAATCCTTTAACAAATTGAGATATGAACCCCATGCCACCTTTTAGCATTATTTTTTAAACTTATTTATTGTGAAAACCCTATATCCGAATGATAATTAATTATAAGTTAACAAAAAATCGAAATAGTAATGTATAAAAATATTATTAAAAACTAAATAAAAAAATCTTCAATAAATGAAAAAGTAATTGAATAAGAAATGTTTTGTATAAATCACTACTTAATATATAAATATCAATATGTTTCGGAGGCGAAGCTTCCCTCCCCAGGAACATAGATAGAACAAGGATTCCGAAATATGATATTTATATATTAACCGTTAGAGTGCGGCCCAGCGCAATCCCGCTGTAAGCTTTAGTTACGTAAATTGCGACCCAGCGCTATAGCGCTGCAATTTTCAGGGTGCTTTTTGTCGTTCTCGGGAGAGCACGTGTTCAGTTTGAGCGTGGTATATTGCGGTTGGCGCGTGTCTTGATAACTGTATTTATTGTGTATCCTGTTAAAATAAATACACCGTAAAGTGATTCGATATTTTTCACCATGTCCGAAGTTAGTTCTATTGCGGATGATCGTAATGTTTCAAATGACAGCGGCACTACGGACGACGAGACCTTTGTTCCCATAAATTAATGTGTGCAGCAAATTAAATGAGATAAGGCGATCCAATCTCATATGCGTTCGCTGTAAAAAGGGACTACATGGACTTTGCGCGGGAAAACACAATTGTGAAGTGAAATAATCTTATATAATAACATATAGCATTGTTGTATTCCTCGTTTTTTTCAGACCTTGCCAGCCAGTCAAAAATCGACCCAAGCGCCCTATCCACGCGAAACACCTTAAGGTTCGTTTTCGCTCAAATTTCGACCTGTCATTTAATCTATGAGAAAATCGACCTTCAGATTATAGAATTTCAAAGAAAGCAAGGTTCATGCCAATTTCGCACCTGGAGTCTCGCGAAAGTCGACTGTACTCCCGTAGAGTTTAGAACACCGCAAGGGTCACAATGGCTGGCCAAGTCTGAAAAAATTTCCCCATCGAGTCAGCCGCGCATCACGTAAAAATATGGGTAAAAAAATAAAATATCAGGAAAAATGTGAAAAACATGTCTCTTCACGGGAAAGTTTAACCCATAAAAAATACTCCCCGGGAAGGTTAAATAAATGGACAATATTTTCTAAAACAGATTTCAGAAGGTTTATAATTGGTCAGTTCGGCCGCATTTCTTGAAAAATATCTCAGGATATTCCATCAAACTTTTGACGTTTCCAAAATCAGCAAAAATGACATTTTTTCCCTTCCCGCCGATTCCGCTTTTCTATGGGATAATTTTGTTCGAGAAAATTCTATCAGTTTGTAGGCAAGTGCAATATTACAAAAGTACCTACCCAAAAACGTAATGTACTGAAGCATTCAAATTTAATTTTCGGGTAGGTATCCAAGTTTTAAGAGCAACCTATCGGGATAGTATGAAAAAAATGCTTTGAAGGTTTAATAATATTTAAAATAAACTAATTTCTTGTAATAAAATTACGATTTTTTTTTGATGCGTAGGCAATTTTACACACGCCATTATTAATTAATACCTACCCGATTAATATTGCAATATTCATTTGAAATATACAAGGAGCAAATAATTCGGTGAACGAAAAAAATCATTAAAAATGCATTTATTGATAGAATACGACAATTTTTTCTCTGAAATTTTTAAAAAATTTATATAGCACTATTTTTATACTTTCACATGGAACCTAGTAGTTATCTCCTAGGCCCCTTTTTGCGAGATATGGCTCATATTTTTAAGGGGAAATATTACGCAAAACGCATTTATTGAAATAAAATCACTAGGGGTGGGGTAGGGGTCGGGGTAGGAATAGGGATAAGAGCGGGGATAGGGGTAGGGTAGCTGATATGGGTATCAAACTGAGCGCCTCCACCTACGCAACGTGATTTGGGGAATTAAAAATTAGGCAACAAACTCTTAGGCCCCATTTGTCGAGATAAAGCTAACATTGAAAGTTTTTTTTTTTTAAATACTTAATCGTGGTAGTCGTAGGGTACGAGTTGGGTAGATGTAGGGTAGGAGTTGGGTAGATGTAGGGTAGATGTAGGGTAGATGTAGGGTAGATGTAGGGTAGGGGTAGGGTAGGTGTAGGAGTAGGAGTAGGAGTAGGAGTAGGAGTAGGAGTAGGAGTAGGAGTAGGAGTAGGAGTTGGAGTAGGGGTAGAAGAGTGAGTATAATTTTGTTTTCTAAATATTCGTTTTAAAAATTATTTCCAACACACACTCCTTGCTTCATCCACATTTAAACACACATACACAACTACTCACAGCCAATTGCAGGACTGCAATAGGCAAAACCTAGTATTTTTGTATTTTTTTATATTTTTGTAGTGGAAATGTGAGGTTTTTTTTTAAAATTAGAACTACTATATTCGTAAAATTTCATTATTTACTTCAATAATTTAAAAAAAAAACATTAAAATTCATTGATATTTATCCAAGTTATTGCATTTTTATTGAATACCAATACGTTTTTTATTTAAAAACACAGAATATCTGTAGCAATTTATATACATACTTGCAAAATAATAGCATAGCACTAAAACGGTTAAATAGTGGTTTGCACAAAACATTTCTTAATCATTTTATTAGAAAATATTTAATCCCCGTAAAAAATATTTATGTTGGGGTGCATTATCGACTGACAACTAACTACCTGTATTTCAAATTTGTACTAGATATACCATATTTATTTTATAATAAAACAATTTTTTTATTGCATGCATTTATTGTGTACATATCCAAAAACGCAGCTCATAATTTTCAAATTCATACAACTTTTATTTTAACAGTTTTTTTTTTCTCCCATAAAGTTGCCGAAATGGATTTAGGTAACATAGTTACTAATTAAGGTGGCCATACTATATATTATCTTCTCGCTACACTTACACGTTTGTACTACACACAGACGCTATAATATTGTGATAACATTTCATTTTATCGCGATCCATCGCCTCGGCCGCCGCGTGTACCCAGGGTATCTGAGGGTGGAGGGGGGAGGAGAGGGGCACGGTTCGGTTACTACGCCCCGTGAACCGTGCCGCTATCCCCCTCATCATCACTACCGTGTACACGCGGCGGGCGAGGCAACAGATTCCGGTAAAAATATCTTCGTACCGCTTCCGTGTGTAGCGTGAAGATACTATAAATTATAATATGTACATAATATCATCGTGGGATATAAATGTGTATCATATTCATCGTTCGTAAAGAGCGATAAGTATTTGGAAGTATTAATACAGTCGGAAGCGTCGCAAGGCAATCGAAGCTACGGACAGTGGATATTGAAAAAATAATAAACGATACATACCGTCTGGTAAATCACAATCTTGGATAACTTTCCGCCAGGAATCATTCTTCAATTCAATGTCCTTATACTCTAATATATCGGTTTTCCACAAACACGGATATTTGCGCACACTTTCGATTAAATACTTCATGATAAGAAATGGCGTCGGTGTAGGATCGCTCGGAGGGGAGAACACTGTACAACTGAACAGTAACGTACTGGGCTGAGAGGGGGAGAGCGGCACGCTGTGGTAGGAGAGGGGCAAAATATATACACATTGCTGATGTCGATCGGCCTGCCTATACTATACATGTCATATGTCATGCCGACATGTAAATATAACTATATTATATCACCCGAGGGATCGCATGGCGAGCGACGTAGATGAGCGTAGGCACTATAATCTATAAAATTATTATATAGATATATTATATTAGCCGTGTATAACTAGAGCTTTTATTATTAAAATCGGGAACTAGGCAATCTTGAAGTGTGAAAAGGAATCAGGCGCAAAAGTACCAACTGGATGCCAGGAGCACACGAAAACCGAAGAGGTTGGGTGTTACAGATATTCGTGTGCCGGTTGCTGCTGCTACCGATTTCGCGCGCTTTTATTGCTACAATGCGTTTGCGCGAGGCAGGGGAGGTTACACGGTGGACAGAGGTCAGCCAGAAGAAATAAAAATAAAATAATTAGTATAATAAAACCAATGTAAAACTTAGTTATAATTATTAAGATGGAATTCCTCGAAGAATTAACAGTTGAGAAAATATAAATTTTAATGTTATAATTAAGTTCTGCTAACCAGTTTGATAATGGCTTTGAACGACGAAAAGACTGTCGCTGTTATAAAAAAAAAGATTAATTTGTAGGCCATATTTATTGAGGAAGGAAAATATGAACAATTCCATACCCGAGGATTTTATAAACGTGTTTTACCTCTTACCTATGTACTTACCATCAGATGTGCAAATGAGTAAATTACAGGTTATTGCTCAACTATATTATTCAATATTATATGCGGTAAGATTAAAAAAAGGACGTGTGATTGCAGTTGGTGACAATTTTTATTCCAAAACACACATTACTTACTAAATAAGACACTTAATTAAATGAACTACAAAGAAATACGTGAAAATTAGAGGTGAACGTTTCAGTTTATTTTTTTTTTAAGTAACCGAAAGCCTTACGGTGTCTCAAAATAAACGGTTACTCGAAAGTGCTTTTAAATAAAGCAACAAATTAGAAAGAATAAATAATACGTAATAATAATCCATTAAAAAAAAACATTTGTGGAAAAAACGTTACACGCGAAAGCGTTTCGTACCGACGTTTCTTTTTTAGGTTATGTGTTTCTCTTATTACTTATTAGAAAACGCACGCATATCTACTGTTCAGCTTTGTCATTGTCATGTCTTGTGATTCTGAAAGTGATAAACATTTATCAACAAAACTAGCAATAAATGCACGAGCAAATCTCAAATGAACCGCAATACAATCAATTTTCAAATCAATAAAAGTCAAAAACATAACCATAGACATCAACTCAACTCATCGGTCCCATCCCCTCCACCTTTCACACGTCCCACGCCGATCTGGGGAGCGTGGGATTGCGTTGCTTGTAACAAATGTGATTCTATAGCAACTATTTTCATATCATATCTATGAACTGTCGGTTGTCCAGATATCTTAATGCGTTGCGTACGTGGGCCCAGTTTGTCCTTACCTTTAAATGTTTCTCGCCGAATTCTTAAACGAATTGTGCTATTGAAATCATTTCGCGAGGGTTTATTGCGGTACACATTTTTTTAACGGTTATTCGAAAATCTGCGAAACTGTTTCAACCATTTCGGAACTAAACGGTTTCACATTATTTTTACTCACCTCTTAACGAAAATGCATATTATTATGTAGGTTTATAATCTATTCTTGACGAACTCTGGAAGTGGGGGTATCTGAATTGGTAAACAATTTGATTAAAAAGACATTAATTTACAGTTTAATTTGAATATTTTAGGATTCGTTATAACCGCATTTGTATCAACGATATGAAACGATTTACGTTATTTTTTTTTTAAATAAATAAGATGATAATGTATATCTGTAGTCTGGGTATTGGATATGTGAGATGAAAAGAGGTCAGATGAAATGAGGGTTTGCAGCAGATCGCAACTACTTCAGAAACATCAGGTACCTCAAACAGAACATATTATATTTTTTGTGTAAAAACAACTTTAGCTTGTTTGTTTGCTTCGTGTTAGGAAATAAAAGCAGTACAGTCAAAAACACCTTGGGAATTCTGAGCGGACTGCGCGCGGCGGTCCCTTCTCCCGGGAGCACATAAAGCCCGAGGAGGTCGACGGAAATCGGCCGCCAAACACGAAACCATGAAACTCTCATCCCAGCCGTGCCAAGATCATACACAGTAAGCGGCACCTCTCCCAGAACACTGATCATTACAAAATAAATCAACCGCAACGCTTTCATAACGATGTGAACCTTTTTACTCAGTGCATTAAAATTACATGAAAAACGCGGCCCCGATGTTGTTACGGAAAAAGACACCTCACAAAAAATCAAAAATTACAAATTATGACAGAAGCAACGTTTTAATACAAATGAGCACTTTTTTACTTACTGCATTAAATTGTTGGAAGCGGCGTTGTATTATGAAAATGCGGCGCTGGCTGCTGACGTTACTGAATCGCAGTAACGAAACATAAGGCACTACGCCAAAATGAAACACCAAAAACACAGCGTTATGAGTGTGATCTATGTGTTGTTTCGTATATTTTTATTAAGTGGTTGTTTTTCGCTCGTTTGTTCGCAGTTGGGTGTTTGACACCCGTACGGTTTTCTGCTTGCCTGGTAGCGGCGGGCGCGAAAGCAGCGAGACAGCGCCGCCGCTTCTTCCTCTCGTGACGGCGTTTGTTTGTTTACCCGCCAGCTTACGGAGACCCCCGCTGGGGCGCCACTAGCGGCTAGCCATGTAGTTTCTCACTCTGTCACTCTTGAGTTTGTGGCCGTTGACGATACATTTGGCGGGAGGTGTCTCCATTGGGTGTTGACAGCGCCCGCCATTCAAAATTATTGTGAATATAAATTCAAATTTCGATCTGAAATGGTGAAACTTGGAAAATGGTAAGACCTTCCACAATAAAGAACAAATTCATTCAATGACAGATGTTAAAAATCGCATAAAAATGTAATGCATCTCATGGCAATTTAAATTGGCTAAATAACTTATAATGAATACCTTGGCTCACTGAATTAGGTTACTATTATTATTAATATTAATTCAAATGTCCATAATAAGTTTGCGAATATAAATTAGAGTTAATACAGGTAAATCGACAAGAAAATGTATTTATTTTGATTGATAATTGAAAATAATGTTAACTCCAAAACTTATAAATGAAAAATAAAATACATAGAAAGAATTCCAATGAAAGTTTTGAATTTTTGTTTCGTCTTATTCGCTTGTAAAAATTAGGAAAGAACTAACTAACTAACCATCACGCCGTTTCCCCGCAGGGGTGGGCAGAGAGGACGAACCGCCAAACACCTTGATCTTGGCATACACATCTTGCTTCATTCACATTCATACATCGTCTCATACATTCTCTTCTATTACTCCGACTTCTGACAGGGCCGGACTCAAGTATTTGATTCACTTGATCGTGCCATGTCTTCCTCGGGCGTCCCCGGCTTCTTCTTCCATTCACATTCGCGTCATACATTCTTCTTACACTCCTTTCTTCGTTCATTCGCTCAACATGCCCAAACCATCTAAGCGTCCCTTTCTTAATCTTACTCATTACGCTTACATTAACCTTGCATTCTTTACGAATTTCAATATTTTTCACACGATCATACATGGTTTTACCACACATTCGTCTCAGAGATCTCATTTATACGGCATTCAGTTTACTTTCATCCTTCCTATGCCAATTCCATGCCTCACTGCCATACATCGGGGTTGGTATCAGCACTCGATTGTGGACTGTTGAAATTAGGAAAGGGAATACATAAATCTTTTGCACGGTGTTTTCCTCAGATAAAACCGATGAGATATCGTGAATTTTGACGTCATATATTTAAAAACACTTTTGTGACTGAAAATACTTGTGAGGATTATATCCTGATGCGATTCAAACAGGAGGTGATAAATTATATAATAATTTCAAAATGTAAATTCGTAATTTAATGCTAAGAAATTGAAACTTGAATTAACTTGAATTATCCTTAATTTAAATCATAATTTAAGATCTACTATTAAATATATCCGTAATACGTATTATTATTAATTTAAGTTACTTGCACATTTCAGTCAACTAACCTAACCTAACTAAACCCTTAATTATGTTAACCCAACCTAACCTAACCTAACCCTTAATTATGTTAACCTAACCTAACCTAACCCTAATTATGTTTACCTAACCTAACCCTTAATCATGTTAACCTAACCTAACCCATAATTATGTTAACCAGACCAAACCTAACCCTTAATCATGTTAATCTAACCTAACCCTTAATTATGTTCACCTAACCTAACCCTTAATTATATTAACCTAACCTAACCTAACCCCTAATTATGTTAACTTAACCTAACCTAACCCTTAATAAGGAACTCCAGTCCATTTTTTTTTATTTTTTTTTATTAATGTTGACATCCTAACTTAATTTTCTGTTTTTTTAATTTTTTTTAAAGTTCGTTTTCATGGTTAAAATAATTGTTAAAGTTTCAATTTTTTAAAGCCTACCATACGCACGAAAGCTATGGCTTGTTGGGTGTGACGTCACACAAGCCAGTCGGATTAGCGGTTCAATATGCAGTAATCGATATTGTATGAATTTCATACAAAACTTCGAGAACTTTATACTCAAATTTAACTGCTTTTCATTGAAGGAAACATTGTAGAATATCAAAGTCTCGTTACTATTGTAGGTGAATTGTACCTAAGTGTAAAAATACATTCATATCCGCAACTAATTAACAATTTATCAGCGTTCAAAGAAAGTCCATATCTCACTTTTTAATAACTAGCTTAAAATCAGAATCGCTTGCGTTAATAGCCCCTTTCATTTTTCTGTGCATCTGCGGACTTCAACAATCCGTGACAGCAGTAGACAGATATTAACTTGAATGTGTTGGATACATTGAATAGGTTTGAAATATTGGTGTAACTTCAATGGCTTGAAATAAAAATAAATATATTATGCATTGTAAGAAATAATAAGTTATCATTAGAAATCCCCCGCTTCCAGAATAACTGAAGAAATATTCACCAAATTGCCATTGACATTGTTGTTGGAAGGGGTATATAGTATTATTATGTATACAAATTCGTTAAAATTGGTACGAATTTTCAAGCAACAACTCTCAACTAGTCGCAATAAACAAACATAATGATTTTACGAGCGAAATGAAACTGTAAACAGCGAAATTATAAGCTAAAAACATGATAAACAGCGGAAAAACATCTTATCTGGTTAGATTTGGGCTCAAAAACGGCATGTGTGACGTCAGAAGCAGTGGTACCAACAGAACATGGTGTTTTGATGGTACCGTTTTTAATTCACTTTTATATAACGATTTATAAAATCTACGTATAATTATATACAATAAAAGTTATATATTCAGAATTGGCATTTGCTGATCTATACGAATATATATTTTTAAAGCCATTATATTTTTCACTGGAGTTCCTTATTATGTTATTCTAACCACCATGGAGGTTGTTCTTTTAACCAAAAAACATGAGTGAGTACCTACATTACATTTTATGTAAGTCTGGATTTAAAAAAAATCATATTTCATATTATCAAATCACATAAGTACCTACTTCAGTTCCAAATGTGGAGAGTTCACGTAGGTACGTACCCACGTAATGACAATTGAATCGCATGCAATAATTTTATATTTTTAAATGGCCTATCGAATCAGAACGTATCTATCTTTGATGTTTCACACTTACTCTATTTCTATTCCATTTCAATTAATTTGTACTTGCAAAATGTCGTATGAATATTCTTAATCATTTATTTATTGATTTCACGTATAAATTTAAAATTAAATGAAACAAAACAAAAACAAAAAAATTCAAATTTCTTTTTTTAGTGTTATTTTTAATAATAAAATTAATTTTTATAATAATTATATTACAATAGAAATTAAACTTGGCAAAATAAATTAAAAATTATAAATAAATTGTAACGAACGCACACTTTGCACGGAGAACAGAAATAGTCTGTATTTTGGGTTTAATCAATTTACAAGTTAGTTAGCAATAATACGACAGTATAGCAATTTAAAACAACACTTGACATTGCGGTCATAAAATATGTAATATCTTACTTGATTCACGTCACTCTGAATTAACCGCAGTGTGGTTGATTGATGCATGTTTAAGGAAGTAGCATATTTTTAAAACATGGTTTTATAATTAAAAATTTTAAAATATAATTTTTTAAATTTTACTGTTTAAAATAAATAAAATGTGCAATAAAACCTTTTTTTAATTTCAGGATTTTTTCACCACCTGAACATGAATGGCATAAGCCATTTTTTATGATTCATTTATCTAGTACGTACATAAAAAATATTAAAAAAAAAATTAAATGGCAATAATAAACAAAAAACGTACATCATAAAATTAAAAATATGTGTTAAGTTTTTTTTCAGTACCTAAACCTTAATTTTAGGAGCTGAATTTTTTCCCCCTTCATGCTTCATTCATGTGTATAAAAATTTATGAAAAAATACAAGGCGGTTTTCTTAAAAACGGACCATGTCCACAAAAATACCTTTTCCAGACCAGCGTGCGCCGCCGCTTAGAATCGGTAGGCTGTATTAAAAAAAAACATCCTACAAACTACATGTCATTAGAAACGATTGGTAACAAAATAACACAGGTCTAAAATATAAATTGCACGCAGCTTATTTCTCGAAATGATCATTCGAAACTGGCCGACTGAAGCCCAACCTATCACAAGGTATTAGCCGTCAGCCATTTTACCCATTAGGGAACCGAATAAAAAAAATACATAAGTATTCCCAAAATATACCTTCACATTTTTGCACGGTCGATATTTGAATTTCCATCAAAAAAACAATGATACTTTTGCCAATCGGTCGGAAAACTGAAGAAAAATAAGTCCGAAAATCGAAACGTCACGGCAAACCGATTTTAGTTTTCCATTGTAATGTAATTGCTTGGTAGTAGTTATTTTGCTTTACTGGCGTGATGCTTTTTGTTATCATTTGAAGTTGTCGATGCTTGTCATGCAATATTTTCTGTGCTTGTCATTTTACTTCGCGGGCGTGATATCTTCTGGGCCTGTCATCATTACGAATGTGCGGGCGCAATATTGCAAATATTCGTCAGTAAACTTTCCGGTAGAGATAATCGCTTATTTACTCCTAATTACAGAAAAAAAAACATTTTTTGTAATTCATTACATTTCGTCCTGCCTTTTTTTTCACTTTTTCGAATACAACCTTTCGATAAATCGTATTAACAAGAATCTATTAAAAAAACGGTCCAATCACCCAGTCGTGTCGGCGGAAGGAAATTACAGAGAGGTACGAGTGCGCGGTGGGAAATCGGTAATGCGCAGTGCCCCATTATTGCATCACGGCGCACTGACACTCGCAGCTGTCATTTGCGGATCGTGACGTATTATTGAATTATGCATGCGCGCGCATTCGCCGTGTTATTACGGTTGCATGATGATTGCGCACTCATTGTTCATATGGAAGTAACCAAGTTGTAAGGTCAAGGTGTGGACTGCAGAACATTTGTGGCGGGTGTAGCGACATTTGAATAATTCTTGACAAACGATCACAGAAGTTAAGCAATATTCGTTGAAATTGGCACATTGGACCTAGCCGAAAAATATATATCATAAAACCAGAAAACCTGATAAAAAACTCCTACAGTGAGTTCTGGCGTGTTGAAATATGAACAATTTGAAATTCTATGTCAACGTGATTATTTTATAAAAATCAAAATGACGAAAATTAATGCACCATACTAAAAAAAAACTCCTTTCTGAATGACATTTTTCTAATAATTCATACATTTTTCAGTTTCAGTGTCGATAAATCGACGTTTATTGAAATAACGTAATACAGTTTCATACATGTTTAAATATTGTATGGTTTACATTACCTACCTCACTAAGTGAAACCTGTTCTGAGGTAGGTGACAGGATGTCCAAAAAAAATATTTAAGTGTGATGTTATGACAGATTAGACATTGATAAATTAAAATATTAACATTTACTTCTTCAAAAGATGTATAATCACTTTGTGGAGTCATATTTATTAAATTAATACCAATTACTTTGTTTAAAACCACTGTTTTTAATATGTAAATATCTACATGTTTCAGAAGCAAATATACCTACATATTAAATACAGTGGGTTTAAACAACGTAATTGTAATTAATTTAATTAATATTAAAATAGTAATGCCAGAATATTCAAACAATAATTTGAGTGGGAATTTCGAATATATTATTATAAAAAAGAGACAAATTAAATAAAGAAGGTAATGTGTAAAAGAAGAAATGAGCTTTTAAATTTTTTTTTACATAAATTGCAATAAATTTTTTTTTTTAACATATTTTACATTATGAAAATTAAACAATTATATTTAAAGCGAACAAATAAATAAATACAGTGTAAATGCAGGACAGTACTATTATATAGCAAGTTTTATTTCATAACGTCTTCAATTTCCTTATGATCTTTTCTCATTAGCCATTCAGTGATGTTTTTGTTGAAGGAATACTAGTCATTGCTATGGTCTGTAGTAGCAGTATGTTGTATGCATGAGGCCTCCATGGTCGAGGAGTAAGGCTCTAGACTACGAATCCGAAAGTCGCGGGTTCAAATCCCGGCGTGCGCAAGTAAATTTTATTTAATTAATTTGTGCTGTTTCACAATTAATTAATTTAAAAATAATATATAGTATATTGTGCACGTTCCAGAGTGGAAGATACTCTCAGTATCGCCCTGGTGAAAGACCACCATTCAGAATTGAAGCGTTGCTTGAAACGGCTTTTAGCCGTGTTTGGTGACCAGCAACAAATAACCATGTAAAACTATCATCTCTATAAATAAATTTTCTAATAGAACTGTGTTCATCTGAAGCGACCTGCCAGGTAAGTATGTTTTTCTGCATCTGTTTGTACATAATTAGTTAAGAAATATTTGTACAGCGCCCTTGAAGTGATTTTTCACAATACAAATCATCCAATAATTATTATTATTATCTGAATAGCCAGGTATTTTCCCACTTCCCACTTCCCACTTCCCTCTTCCTCTTCTCCTTCCCCTCCCTAATACCTTAAGCCTCACAACATTCCCCAACTGGGAATGCCAGTCTCATTGGATCCAGACGGTTGGGAGCAGTTGGGACTCTTGTGCGGTATTCATATAAAAAAATATATTAAAAAAGACGCTGTATACATATGGTGTCTTTGAGCAAAGATTGTAGTATATTTCGGTACCAAAGAAGTCTCCCTTGTGTTTGTGCTCTTGTGTTTTTACTATGGGTAATATAACATATACATATTATGTACATTCATGATTTTGATGGATGGATTATTTTTAGCATTACTTGAGGTATAATTGCCTGACATTTAGAATTCTCAATGACTGAAAAAACAGCTTTGTTGGATGCCTGAAGGGCTTTCTGAATATGATTCGCAAGATTACTTTTTTGTATTTTTATCCGAGGACCTAGCAAAGAAAGGAAAGTTTTCTGAAATTCTGAAATAATTTCCCTCAAGGCCTATATCATCTTTGGGGATGCTGTATGGAGGCTAGCAAAGAAGAGGCAACTATACCATATCCTACATGACTTTGACATAAGGAAAAATAGACAATGTGAAATTGCTCTAAATTGAGTGCATTCTTTAGTACATTAAAACATAACATAGTTTTTTTAATACGCTCCGTTAGAAATTCAATATGCTCTTTCCAACGAAGCTTGTCGTCGATTACTATGCTTAAGTATTTAATGAAATATAAGTGTTGAATTGACTCACATTTGCAATAGTTTACTCTATCAGCGTCGCATGCATGCTTCACAATATCGGGGTAAGATCTTGGCTGGTCACATATTTGTACAGCGCCCCTGAGGTGATTTCTCACAAAAGCGGCGCTATAAAAATCATCCGATTATTATTATTAATATTGATGCTACAGTTTAAATATGTATTTAGTTTTACTTGTATTTAGGGTGAGCAGGTTATGGTCCAGCCATGATTTGACTCTTTTCATGGTATATTCAGCCTTTATATATACCTCATTCCAAGTTTTTCATTTGATTGGCATCACTGTATCGTCTGCGAAATAGTGTTATTATTGTCCTTAAGGTTAGAAAGATCGTTAATGTAGATTAAAATAGAATTGAACCTAGCGTACTGCCTTGTAGATCTCCATAATTTATTTCTAATGATTCACTTTATTCTTCATTGGGTCCTATTTTCAATGTAGCGGATAACCACCGGAGCGGTTTGCCAATAATTCTGATGTTTTTAAGTTTTTGTGCCATGATACTTAATGATATGAAGTCGAACGCTTTGGCAAGTTCGAGAAAAATACCCATAACCTTAGTACCACTGCCCAGGTTGTTAACGATGTATTCCGTAAGTGTTGTGTTTATTGTGTTCCCATATTGACTCGGCAGTCATAGCCTCTGCTTGAGAGAAGTTTTTTGCCTTTCCTTTTTTTTTGACTGCCTTTTCAAGTATTTTTGATATAGCATTGAGAATTGATATAGGTCTGTAATTTGACATACAGTCTGACATTTAAAGTAGACAAAAATTGAGTTTTAAAAAAACAATGGCCAAGTGCACAATGTTTTACTTTGCCCAAACGGTGTTCAGAAATTAATGGTACTTTCTGAAAGAGGTTGATTCTACATCATATGCCAAGATAATTTAATGTTAAAACTTTTTTATTATTTAACGCTTTGCAAGGATAATAATTACATGGAAAAGCGATTTTTTTTGGTTTTTTGAAAATGTATGCATCAAAATAACCATGTATTTGATGTTAAATGCGAATTTGTGAAAACATATGAATGTGAAGAACACAAAAAAAAACAAAGTCAGTAGCTTGTTGTTGCCATAGTAATGACGTTTTGTAGTTCCAAAATAATAAATATTTCTAATTAAATGTCAAGGTACACCTTTCGTTTCAAATTAAAATTTGTTTTAAACATCGCAAAAATTAATACTAAAAATAATGTTACATAAAGAAAGTACTTTCCCCTCCATGCAATTATTCCATGAGGCTGAACTGTTAGATATAAGAAAAATGTATTGTCTACAGTGCCTAAAATATGTATTTTCAAGAAAAAAACTATTCCCAAAAAATGAAAATCGTTAGTAACAGGATAAATAACGTACTTGAAATACCTTTGTGTAAAACTAGGCTTGCGCAGAGACATGCTTTTTTTATTGCTCCTAATTTTTTTTAATTTTCTATCTACAGAATGTAATTGTCCACACATATCATCTTTAAACACATACAAAATGAAATAAAAAACTGGATTAAAACCAAAGATATCAACCTTTTCCTGCTATAACTGTATATTTTCCCCACTTTTCTTTCTTTGTTTTTCGATTTGTTTTCTTATCTAACTTAAAATCTTTTATTTAACTAACCTTCAACATTCATGTACTAATACAAATAAACCAATATACTGCAACCAACTGATACCAGGTATACCCACGCACTGGCCTTGCCCATGTGGGATTTTTTGTTTTATATACATTACTCATAGGTTGTTCAGATATATTTATAATTTAATGTTAAAAAAAAAAACAACAGCAAAATGTTTATAATCATTGTACCTTATTTGTGTGAATGTATGTTTCAAAAAATGAATTAATAAATAAATAAAATAAATCAATATTTCAAATTATTTCACTTTCACATGAAAACAACAAAAATTTTTTATGGAGGCAATATTTATGCATTTTTTTTGGCCACATGCAAAACAAACGTAGTGCTTGATAAATAACACAAATTACGATTATCCCTGAGTCCAGATTTCACCCACAGAAGAAATGGAATGACAGTGCACAGCAAATAATATATAGAGATGCCCTAACACACACGGGGAAGAAACCAAAATAAGAGGGGCAGGGGGCGAGCTAGACGTGCTGCCAATTTAAGTAAAACAGCTGCTAAGTAAAAAGTTTCAGCTTGTTTACAAAAACTGAATATTTTGTTACAGTGTTTATTTTGACCCTTTTCATAAGTGTTTTGTAATTTGCTTACCGGAGTAAAAATCACGCAAAACAAACGTGGACGGCAGTGAACCAAAACTGGTGCCAAAATGGATGACACGTGACCTATTGCCTCCAGCCGTCGAAATCGTATTAGGGCAAGTCTATCAATTCTGACGTCAGTGGTTGACGGCCTGAAGAGTACTGCCGGCTTTGGATGGATGAGAGCCACCCAAAATCGGCAAAATAGCAGACATGATAGAAAT
This sequence comes from Halesus radiatus, assembly GCA_022606495.2. NCBI lineage: Eukaryota > Metazoa > Arthropoda > Insecta > Trichoptera > Limnephilidae > Halesus > Halesus radiatus. The sequence goes on from JAHDVE020004538.1 coordinate 60,815, forward strand.
AGACAATAGAAAGTGGCCTATGTTTCATTTTTATCTTATTAACCAACACATTGCTAAAGTGATAAAAAAAATCACAAAAAAATACAGGTACCAAGAGCGATAAAAATTGTAAACAAAATGGTTACATCTAAGTACATAATATAGTTAAAACTTAATGGAGAGTTCGTGCTTAAACTTGTTGTAGGTCATGTGGAAAATATCTATATTTCCTGCGAGGCAGTTAATTAACCTAGTAAGTTTTCCCAGGGGCATCAGCATTGGTAACTTAGTTTTGTATCAGAAACCTGTGTGGAAATTACCACCTGAAATTACCAGGGACATAGAATCCTATATCAGTCAGGATACCAGATATTAAAAATATCTGATATCCGTTAAGGAGTTTATAAGCCATAAGCAGTAATGCTGTATCCCTACTAGAACTAAGGCTACGGTTTTTTTTTTAAATTTAATGTAAATGAAATTTAATAATGTTATTATTAAGTTCTGCAAGTATTTTTAGTTGTTATTATTGTGACAGCTGTTTCGGCGTTTAAGGCCATTTTCAAACTGTGGTTAATCCACATTGCGACGACTTATTTACTCCCACTCCTTTTCAATGTGGACGGGTAATGATTAATTATCGGTAAAACCGATTTAGTTAATTAAAATTCTGAATTCTGTGAGGTTTTCACATCTATAATGTGTCATTAAATTTTTAAAAAAATTAATTTAAAAAAAATTAATTGGAGTTCTACGAATTAAACACAAAAACAATTAATAAGGCTACAGTAGTGCAGATATCCAGCATTTCCGAGATAAATGATCTTGAAAACAAGTCATGGGTAAAAACCAAACTCTCTCATGTAGAAAAAGTGTAATAATTTGTTTTAAATTTTATTCGATCATTAGTATGTACATGGACAGTGCCCTCTGGCAATCGTACCTGAGATTCACTCTCGAGAATGCTATGCACTAAGCTAAAGTAAAGCAGCCTTAACTGCAAGGTTTGTCAGCCCCTTTGAACCGTGCATGACAAAACTCAATATTTTTGTGGCTGATTTGCAGATCTTTTCAATTAAATCTTTTCAGTAAAGCAGCCTTAACTGCAAGGTTTGTCAGCCCCTTTGAACCGTGCATGACAAAACTCAATATTTTTGTGGCTGATTTGCAGATCTTTTCAATGTTAAAGGAGCATCAAACACAGTTCCCAAGTCCTTACAAGTCGTCATGTACTTCAGAGATGTATCTTTCATTTGTAATTAAAATATACGGTCTTGTATGACCTCGTAAAGCACATAGCTGAACATTTTTGGAAGTTAATACCGAGTTTATTAGCAATAATCGCTGTTCAAAGCTGATTTATGAAGACGAAGAAGACTTAGCCATATGCACAGATAAAATTTTACATAAGCTGGTTATCAATAATAGCAAAAAAAATCATTTTAAACCCTTCAGTAATCAAGACAACAAGAAACACAACATTTTCTACACAATTTTATAAGATCATGATATAAGTAATAATAATATACGAAAAAGAAAAACTTGCCGGTTCCTGTTCTCCAGTGGCGTCCTTTCCCAAGCCCTCCCCCACGGCCCAGCCCATCTTCTGCAGCATCTTAAAGCCCTTATTGGTGGAGGCAATGGACCTAGGGGAACACATTGGAATATTTTAGCATCGACGACTACTAACACAATGACAAGTTTATTTAAAAACACGGACTTTTAACAAATTTAGATAACAAACGAGATTTATATTAGGTTGAAGGGAGCTCCTCTCATTGTCCGCGGTGTTAATAATAACACGTTAAGAAAATATTTTAGCATCGACGACTACTAACACAATGACAAGTTTATTTAAAAACACGGACTTTTAACAAATTTAGATAACAAACGAGATTTATATTAGGTTGAAGGGAGCTCCTCTCAATGTCCGCGGTGTTAATAATAACACGTTAAGAAAATAATTTAGCATCGACGACTACTAACACAATGAAAGGTTTATTTAAAAACACGGACTTTTAACAAATTTAGATAACAAACGAGATTTATATTAGGTTAAAGGGAGCTCCTCTCATTGTCCGCAGTGTTAATAATAACACGTTAAGAAAATAATTTAGAGAATATTATTTATATTATATTCCTACTAGTGGCGTGCATTGCTCTATGACCAAAGGTAGGCTGTGTATTGTTTTTCAAATTGAGTTATAAATTGTGCATTGAATATTTGAAAATGGCCATCTTCTTCCACTGATTGTTGTGATCAACTGAATAAATGAGCATACAGGTTCAAAAATTCATGAAAAAAATGCATTTTGGTCAGATATTTGTCATATTTTTGAAATATCTCTAAATTTCTTTTTATGGTACATGTTCGTAGGATAGGCATAGCTTTTTAGACTTTACGGACTGCAAGCCACTGATACATACCTATTAAAGTAAGAGTTCTATGCCATGTATGGCAGTTGTTAGTTTTACAAAAGGGCGAAGCCTTATAAATAGTTACCAACACTTAAATTGGGCGAAGCTGAAAAGATAGGAGGGGAATGACAAGGAAGAGGAAGGATGGGAAGTACCTGGGTATTCAGATATAATAATAAGAAGCCTAATAATAATAATTACCATAGTGCTATCAATATTTGTCAATTAAGCCCTAAGCAACAAGGAGGAAATATCCCAATATTACCAAAATAAAATATCAGTAATCACAAACCTTTTCAATTATGTAAATTCATATACATTCATGTGAATTAAAAATATCTATTTACTATGTAACATCATTCATAATTTTAATATTAAACATTATAATTACCTATACGTACCTTAAATTAACAAAATAACTTATAATACCTTAAATTAACAAAATAGAAACATTCATTATATAGAGACAATGTTGTGTACTCCTGCCTAAGTTTGTATAAATACCGTAGCATAAGAATTTCAGCTACCAGTCTGAAAATGTCCGTAGTAGGATGAAACCGGTCCTGGTGAAAATAAATAAGTGGAACAAAGTACAAAAGTGTTTTAATTTCAATTCTAATACTATGGATTTGTTAACACCATATTTTTACAGAATAGATTTTCCAAAAAATAACCAATTGATTTTTTTCAGTGATCATTGTGCTTTAGGTTGTTATTAAAAGAAGTTAGTTACTGAAAATGTTACCTTTACAAGGGGTGTTAGTTGAAGTTTGCCGGTTTTTTCAATAAAGAAAACGCTTAATTCTCAAGGGAATCTCAAAATTTTTTTATTCAAAGTATTGACCATCGGATTCTATACATTTTGCCCATCTTTGAGGCAAATCATGGATACCATTCCAAAAAAAAAAATTCTCTTTCGAGGCAAACCATTCGACGAGCCATTTTTCGACTTTTTCAAAATTGGCGAAGCGCTGCTCTGCGAGTGAGTGTCCCATCGATGCGAAAAGGTGATAGTCGGACGGGGCAAGGTCTGGAGAGTACGGCGGGTGCGATAATATTTCCCAATTCAATGCTTTGAGAGTGTTCTTCACTACTTTAGCTGTATGAGGCGGTTTGGCGGTTTTTTCGATTTGTCTCTCGTTCATTTGGTGTGGTACCCATTTTCCATACTTTTGGATCTTTCCCATAGCTTTTAAACGTTGGCAAATTGCTCCTCGGGTCGCGTTAAGTGTTTGGGCCAACTGTTGTTGCGATTGGGTTGGGTCTTCATCCAATAACGCCTACAATTCCTCGTCTTCGAACTTTTTCGTTGCACCAGGATGTTCATTGTCTGTTAAATCGAAATCTCCACTTTTAAATTGACGAAACCATGTCTCACATGTTCTAATCACTGAAGCATGTTCACCATAAGTTTCTACCAGCAACCGATAAGCTTCAACTGCTTTTTTCTTTTGATGAAATAAGAAAAGCAACGAATGCCGCAAATGCGATTTACTTAGAATGAAACTCGACATATTCACTGAGGTAACCAACTATGACACTATTATTTTTGGCAGAATGTAACTTGTGTATTTTTGAAGGTTAATGTCCATAGAAAAATATGACATAGATGCCAAATCATAGAAATGTATACATATCTCTAGCGACATCTATGAGTAAAATAGGCAAACTTCAACTAACACCCCTGGTATATATTAAAAAACATTCAGTTTCTTACACAAATTATGATTTTTGAATTTAAATGATTTTATTACCTACGACATTATATTCATTAGCCACAGACGCTTAAATGAATCGCCAAGTTGTAGCTTGTTGATAGGTCGCTAATCTCTGATGTAGTATATGATGAAATTCTTTGAGGAGGGAATTTATTACTACTAGACATGCGCCGAGTACAAGTTTTACCGAGTTACCGAGTACGAGTTTCACTCGGTTTGATGTTTGCCAAACCGAGTACTCGGCCGAATAACTCGGTTGAGGCGGCTGCTTCAACTTCGTCGTCGGAATCGATTGCAACATAGGTGCAACAAAGCCTTCAGGAGTCATTTGCGGCAAAGTGGGATATAAATGATTCGCGGGCTAAATAAATCCACAAAGCTGTCGCCAAAATGATTGCTATTGACAACCAACCGATTTCCAAAGTGAAAGATAATGGCTTTCGAAGATTAATGAATGTCTTAAAGCCGAAATATCAAATCCCAAAAAGAAAGTATATCAGCGATGTTACCATAGCAGAAGTTTACAACAAAGTGAAAAACATAATTAGAGCGGAAGTTGCAAACGTTAAAGCTGTATCAATAACCACTGATATTTGGACCTGCATGAACAACTTGCTTGGTTTTCTAAGCTATACTGCTCACTGGCTCAACGAGAAATTTATCCTACTGCACAGAGTGCTGCAAATGCAGCATTTTAGAGAACACCACACAGCTGACCATATTCGATCAGTGTTGTCAGACTTATCTGTGAGCTGCCAGTGAAGAAAACGAATCTAATTCTAACCTTAACCAACTAAGACAATCACAAGATGGTCATGCATCATTTTGGAATTGCTTCGAAGAACTTGCTTCTACCTAGCCACCGGAGCGCGACGATCCTAAAAGCCCCATCGCTCTAGAATTGGATCAATCTGTAAACGAAGGATTGTTGTCAAAAGAGTCCTTTCCAGTGGTGGGCAAGACATAGAACAAGATATCCAGAGATCATTTAGCAAGAGTATTTTTATGTGCACCTGCAAGCACTGCGTATAGCGAGCGCTTATTTTCAGAAGCAGGTAACGTCTATGAAGAAAAAAAGGAACAGGCTCCTACCAGAACGTGCGGAGAGTCTTGTATTTTTACATCATTGCTAAATTAAATTTTTTTTAATTTTAAATTTAATTTAAAAAAATTTTAATTCAATTTTAATAAATGCAACTTTTTAATCCTCTTGTTTTCATTATATTTCCCAAAATATTATATTACTTAAGTTAAACCGAGTATACTAGTCATTTAAACAGTTAAAGAGTTATTCGGCCGAGTACGAGTAATAAAAAAACACCGAATACGCCGAGTACCGAGTATTAAACGAGTACTCGGCCCATCACTAATTTCTACCTTTTTTAATCTCCGATTGAACTCCCAATGACACAGGACACGAATCACCACTGCTTATAATTTCTTCCAATCTTTGTGTTCTGTAATACCACAAAGAGAGTCTCATCTGCTCCCCACTGTTGGAAGTAGGATGTATGTTGTGAGGTTAAAGGAAGCGGGGAAGGGAAGGAGATAGGGAAGACAAAGATTGGGAAGGACCTGGCTAATCTAGTTGAACTTACTCGTGCATACTGGCCTGCTGCACCTTGGCTCCATGGTGGTGTGAGCCCACCTGCTGCCTCCTGCGCTCCGCTTTGTCCTCGTACCCCTCGGGCAGCAGCTGCGGCGCCTCCCCTCCCCCCTCTCCCGACCCCTGCTCATGGTACGGGTTGATCTTGTACTTGATCTTGATACGCGCCAGCTCCTGCTTGTGCTGCCGCCTGGTGTTGGAGCGCTTGTAGTTGCTGACGGGGGGCGGAATGTCTGCAACAAATAATATGCTCATAAATTGTAAATTAAGGAGTGTTCTACTTCTTCAGGTGTCTGTCGTTACAGGGATTTGGTATCATCAGGTTAATCTTCACCCTGCAGACTGCAGCCCGAAACAATGCCCTAACTGCATTCATATCAATCATGTTAGAATCCATACTATAAATTGAGCTATAGACATATAGTTACATTCTATTATTTTTATCAATCTCATACTTCCCTTTAAAAATTATTTCCCATAATTACATCCCTGTCGCAACCATTACCTTTGTATTTTCTGTTTATTTGTGTATTTGATATTTTCATTGAAAATTGTTCATATTATCTTCTTCAATGATTTAATATTACAAAGAAGTTTATAAGCCTCCATAATTTAATCCTAATAAATTGATTATTTTATATTTATATTATATAGACGGTCACAACACAAGGTTTCAAATCTGCATTTTGCAAGGTTTACGGGAGAGTAAAAACAAAGTTAGATTCTACTTTTTACGCCGGATGCATCGTGGACTTTCAATCATTTTCATTCCAAAAAAGGAGAATTCAGAGAAAAACTCGGCATCATCGGAAAATATAGAATAAATTGGGTACAAAGACAATAAAACGAAAAGTGAAATTTTGCAGATTCGACACCGTAAAGCCCGTTCCCACGTGTCATGTGTTGTGACGATAAAAAATCGTTTTCTCTAGTGGCTGAAGAGTTTGTGTAGAGCTGTTGACATTTACATGACACAATTTACGTACGGTGCCTACACAAGTGTAAATGCGGTAATTATTCTTATCTCTCTTAAGTCCGACGGTCGTGGGTATAAATTAACCTAGTAAAAATTAAGACACGTATACGTTGATTTTATATAATAATAATAATAATCGGATGATTTTTATAGCGTCGTTTCTGTGAAAAATCACCTCAAGGGCGCTGTACAAATCTTACTTCCTATTCTTACATTATTCCTATATTAAATAATTTTTATTTTTTTGGACACTATCATTACAAATTATTTATAGACCATATAAAGAGATGCAGTTAGATTATCAAAATTAAATACGGCTTGGTCTAAGTTTTCATACATGTTTAATTGAAAAAATAAAGAAGCTAACTGTATTTATTCCTTATGATATATTGCAAGACGCTAATACAAATGATAGAAGTTACGTGAAGTTGAAGTATAAACAAATTAGAACAAAGGACCTTATTTAAAGATGCGTCATTGTAGAAATGCGTAAGAATACTATCGAAGATTTGAGATATGTTTATCTTTTTGGATAAATAAACCATCTTTCTTAAGTGGTTCCAAGGTTTGTCAAAAAGTGTCACAGTTCAATTGAGCCGTGGTACGGTTTATCAGGAGTCGTACGCTCACGGCTCATGAAAATAAGTACTATCTGCTCTGGAAGGGTAATAAAAAATTACACTGTTTATCTTTTAACATTTGAATGTCAAGTTCACTAACCTTGTTTTATCAAAAGGCCTGGTTCACAATGTCCGCAGGTAGCGTTTCCACTATGAATGTGGCAAAGCAGCTTGGTGGTGCCCAACTGAATCACACTGCTATGGACCACCTAAAAAGTTACACCAATTTACTTCAAATGTCAATATCAGTATCGAGAGCTTAATGTGAAACAACACTATCTGCAAAAGGCCTGGTTCACAATGTCCGCAGGTAGCGTTTCCACTGTGAATGTGGCAAAGCAGCTTGGTGGTGCCCAACTGAATCACACTGCTATGGACCACCTAAAAAGTTACACCAATTTACTTCAAATGTCAATATCAGTATCGAGAGCTTAATGTGAAACAACACTATCTGCAAAAGTGTAACTTTACAGGAGAGTCGAAAAATAATCTTTTTTTTTTCTTGTAATTCAACAAAGGAAATGTTTATTTAAAACTTAATGTTAATATTTTATTATTTATTGTGTGTTGTACATTTATCTTGCTTATGGCAATGCTCGAATTTATAGGTATGTTCCTAAAAAAATATGAAAAATAGTTCTACGTGAAAGGTTACTGTTAGTGTTCCTTGACACTGCATATGACAGTTCTTCATTAGAAAATAACAACACTAACAGGTTTAAAGTTTTTTGACATTAACATGTTTATTATTTCTTTCTGCAGTTTTAAGTAGTTAATGTTTCGCTGCAAAATAATTAAAGCAATAAATTAAAAGGTACAATTTTTTATTATAAAAAAAAAATAAAACTCAATATTATTTTATAATATTCATTGTATTTATTAAAAAAAAAAACTTTTTTTTTTCTTATTAAATACAAAAATGTAATGTCCTTAATGCGAAGCATATTAGATAAAAGTAATAAAAATGTCCCAAAAAATTATAAATCAACTTTAAATACATATATTCTCTTGACAAAACACGAACTGAGTCGTGCCAAAACTAATAGATGAATGTGGATAGGTTCGCTTCGCTATGAACAACGCACAGTTCATGATATCAACGTAAGTGTCAAAAAACACTAAGCGCATAAGAATAAACCGTTGCAGTTTAAAATGTATTTTGTTTATGGGAGGAAAATTTCAACAGCCACTGATATTGTCTGAAAATTTGATTTTTCGTGTGATAAGAACTCTAACAGCTTATTTTGATATTAAACGAGGGCAATTTTATGTAGTTAACGTTAAACTTTTCTGACGATTTAAGAAAAAACTTGAAAAGATTGACATAACGTTGTTTTACTATCATGTAGCCGAGAATCTAAAATAACGTTATCAAAAAAAAAATATATATATTTGTTTTTTTTTTCCAGTTGGGACTCGGTAGAAAAACACTAAATTTAAAAAAAGGAAAATAGTTTCAGGTTCATAAAAATAAATAAAAAATATTTGGATACGCGGAGGTCTGAAAAAATGGCCTTCATTTTTTACTTTCTTTATATAAAAACGCGTAAATATTGATCAAGAATTGAAACCATTTTTAATGTTAGTATAAGATGACATTTGTCAAAAGTGCCAACTGTATAAAATGGATATTTAAAAAAATAGGTTGTTAGGTCCTTTGTTTGGGTTTTTTTAAGAAAGAAAAAACCCAAACTAAGAACCTAGAACCAATTCTTTTATTTCCGCATTTGAAAATATTTTTAAGAATCTGAAAGTATTTTTCGTTGAGTCCCAACTGGATAGGCTTAGGTTAACTGTCAATATACATACATACACAACTTTTTTAGTTATGTCATTCGATATGAAAAATTACTGGCTTATTAATGAACGGAGGTAGACTAACGAAGCTCGTATAATTAAAAGACGTCGTTTACCCGATCAATTGAATCCGTTTGAGCTAGGAAAAACTGAGTTTGTTCAGAATATGATGAGTTATGGCTAAAGATCTCATTGACCAATTAATTCCCTTTTTAATGTCAAAAAGTACATGTGGATTGCCAATGTATATTAAAGTAAGTGTATTTAACATTATTATACCTTAGCAAACATTCATTCGACATTGTCAATTATTTGAATATACGTTTCTATGTTTAGGAATGCCGATCCATAGATAATACTCGCCAGTGTTGCTATCGTAGGGTGATTACTCATTTATTTCATGGTCAATATCAGCTTGGCTGTCGATATGCCTAACGAGTGTAACCATGCTCGGGAAATCGATATAAAATCAATGTAAGTTAAGCCTTTTGATCCAATATAAGTTATCGATTTGACCGTGCTAGGGCTCCAGAACAGATAAAATGATCTAGCAAACTGAGCTACCTATTTTTACAAACAATAATTATTAGCCTGAAACACTCATCCAAATTGAAAAAACCTTCCGAGAAAAGATAAATGTCGCCGACAGGACTCGAACCTGCACCCTTCTGATTGCCGGTCAGAGCATCTGATAATTATTGTTTATAAAAAATAATTGTTACCCTTTGCGCTATGCACAAAAATCTTGTCTTAAAAACTTTAGTTTATCAATTAATAATATATATTTTTATATATTTACCGAAGGGTTTTCATCAACAGCTCGACTGAATTGTGACACAAATGAATTAATTCTCAGTTACATAGTAGGTGATATTAAAAAAAATATATTTTTTAAAGTAGCATTTACAAGCGTTTAAGAATATGTTTTTTTTTAAATATATATTAAATAATAAAATACTGACCTCCATGGGTTCACTCTCCTGCTGGGCAGCAGACATTCTTTTTCCATTGAGAAATGTTCCATTTCGAGATCCCATGTCAACAACGAAATATGAGCTTTTTTCCTCGTCGTAAGAAAATGTCAAATGATGCTGGAAAAAGAAATTTACATATATGTATATACATTATAATGTATCACGAAATAACTGTTACGTTAACTAGAAGCAGGGTACTGTCATAAATAAATGTAAGGGCTTCCCACGGGAAAGACGTTTCTACGTCGTCGTGACATATACCAATAGGACGTATGTCATATCTTATTTCGTATTCTTATAGCAGGCTGACAGTGACCATTCTGGTAAAATTAACGCGATCTTTACATAAGGATATATTATATTAAAGAAGTAGTATTAAGAAGTACCAATGATTAAAATACATAAGATTTTATTTGTATTTATTCATTAATTTAGTTATTACAAGAAATATAATTATTTGTATTTATGTACATGTTTACTTGTTTGGTCGACAATATATGTTTGAAGAAATAATAATAAATATATAAAAACACCAATTTGTATCCAAATAAAATTGAAATACGTATGTAGTTACGATTTACGAATAATAAAAAAAAAATTCGTTAAACAACATTAATTTCACAATTAAAGAAAACAGGAAATACATTAATTTTATTTTTAATAAAGACTTATTGTGAAGTTATCCACTTCGGTAGAATTTTTTTTAATGCTTTGACGTTTCTTTTGAGGAGTAATAAGGTATTGTTTTCCTCGGCGGTTTTCATTCTCTTCTTTGTCATTGACACTGTTTGCAAACTCATAAGGCAAAACATTCATAACGACCTGTTGTGTTTGACTTTTCGACAATTTATTGCTTAAAGAATTAATTTTTCTAAAGCGCAATGACATTTCGAATTCAGTGTTACAAGTTTAGAAAGAATTCGAACGATTTCGGGCAGGTACTAAGTACATAGTAATGTTTATAATGATATTATCAAAGAATTTTCACGGTAAACTTATTAACCAATGTTAAATTTTATAACCAACGTGTGCGTTTAATGGTTTAAGGTTTTTCTTTTTTTTTACAACTAGCAATACCATAAAAGTTTTACGATTCGAAAGAAACATAGTTCGCTAAATTTCCATAGGAATGTGATCAAATGTGATTCTAGTATCTTCTGTCTTTTTTGTTTTCATACAAGACATGTGAGGAGGAAGATTTTTATGAAAGCAATTCAAGATGATCGTCAATGAATTAGAAACGACCTATCACTGAAGATTACAATTACAATGGTGGATTAATAATATAATATTTGGATGATTTGTAAAGTGCCATTTTTTTGTAAAGTAACCTCAAAGGTGCTGCACAAGTGTTTTTTTTTTTCAATGATCTTATCACTAACTATAGACAATCTATTATTACTACTTATGGCTAACAAATTGCATTCATCGATCTGTAACCCCAAATTATATGTACAATACATTTGGCCCAGGAACGTGATACCACGTTAAAATATACAGGTTATTAATTTTATGTACTATTTATATAATATTATACAGGACCATACTTACCGGGCAAGTCACATGAGATAAACACTGTTTATTAGCGAAATTTATATACGCTTCTGCACGCAGAGGACATAATATTGGAAAACACACGTTATTGGAGATATAAATTAATCCTGGTATTTATTGTATAAATTATTTATGTTCTTGATCGAATTTAGGAAAGGAAAAGCATATTTTATGATGGGTGGTACAGTTCAGGGGTTTGATTAGAATTTGAGTGATACTCGCAGATATATTGAATTTAAGGATATGAAAGTCTGAAAAGGTAAGTTTTTAATTTGGGCCGAAATTCTGTTGGACTTGTTATACATCTTAGTTCCGAGAGTTTATTCCAAACCTAAGGCCCTGGATATTTATCCAAATTAAAAATTACAAAATTCTAAGTGTGTACACCGAGTGCACAGCATCGGAACTTGAGGGATTTTCTAGCACCGTAAAAGGGAAGAGTTAAACATAATACGTATTACAATAAAATACCACAGTGAATTCATAATGGTTTTAAAAACAGTAGGTACCTAATAAAATACTAGGACTCAAGTTAAATGAAAATATATTTACTCTAGAGACATTCTCCTCGGGAATGATGACAGAATGCTTGCTCCCCTCCCGCCCCAAAGTTCCTCCATCTTTGGTCAGCAGGAACAGGGTTCCTACTTTGAGACTCGGGTTCTCTGTCTCCTGGATGATGATCCTCATGCAGGGAGGGTATTGCACAGCAACACTCTCTAAAACAAACAAGTTTGTTTATGATATAATAACACACATATAAAACTTATTTCCACTTTTATTTTATAAATAAATTTTAAATTTTATATGTGTGTTATTATATTATTATAATGGAATTCCACCATGTATTATCAGTTTCAAAAATAGAAATATTAATAAGTTTGTTTATATTTACATAATAGGATTTCAAAGATCCAGAGTATTTGGGGGAAAAAAATCACTCTAGTGATGATTTAATAATCTAGAAAACAATATGTAATATTAATCCAAATCTATCTCCGCAGAACAACTGTGTAAAGCAGTGATGCACAACCTTTTTAGCCGGAGGGCCAAATTATCCATTTTCAATTTGTTCGCAGGCCGCAGGGAGTAGGATACATACAGCTTGACATGGTTAACTTTGCAGTTGTTGGATTAAAATAACAAACGTGATATATTGTTTAGTCAAGTGGACCACATGAAAAGGCTCGCGGACCCCACACGAAATGAGTTCACGGGCCGCAGGTTGTGCATCACTGATGTAAAGTTTTAAGTATGGACATTGAATATTATAGACAAGGGTTGTTTCTGTTCCTCAAAAGCATTAAAAAAAACACAATTTTATTAGATTGTAATGAAGGCCTAACTAATATTGTCTGAAGAATTCAACTATGAAACCCTATAGACCATATTTATGACAGTTGTGTATGTATCACGGGGTAAAAAACTCATACAGGATACAGCAGCGCCTATCAGGTTAAGCTATATGAATAATAACATACATTCAAGCTCCTCAAAATAAGTTCGTATATGCAGAATAAAATTAGCAAAAACTGTTGAATTAACATTGACTTAACGGGGAGAGGGACGTCGGAGAGTTATTATTTATTAATTCAAAATAATGATAATATTAGTGTGCAATACGATAAACATGGTGTTTTTAAAGAGAAAAATATTTATTACGTTTTTTTTTAATTTGCATGGGCTTAGCATTTATCAAAATATAATCAGAAATATTACACATTTCTGACCGTTCTACGCATGTTTTACAAAAATATTTAAAAAGTTGAATATCCTTAAAAATGCTGTGAAGGTTTTTCTGTAACTTGTCAATAAGATAAATTTAAAAAAAAGAACAGTGTGTAGTTTAATTTTTTCATGAACATTACGTAACTTTAATGTTTGTTTTTTTTTTGTAATGCGAATTACAAATCTTTGGTTATGTTTATTTACAAAAACGCAACGATAAAGGATTAAAAAGTAATATTTCTGGTTATATTTTGATAAATGCTAAGCCTATGTAAATTTATAAAATATTTAATAAATATTTTTCTATTTAAAAATATTATGTTTATCGTATTGCACTATCATTATTTTGAATTAATAAATAATAACTTTCCGACGTCCCTCTCGCCCTTGAGCAGCTAGTCACTACATATTATATGCAGAATAACATTATAAGCAAAGACTATATGTATGTATATACATGTATGAATTCATAGCAATGACATTTTTTGTTGATATTGGAAACAAACACCATCTCCTAACAAAACAAAAATTAAACCTATATTTTATATTACCATCAGAATCACTCGAGCTACTATCATCAGAATTGGACCCAATTTCAGCGTCGCTATTATCTGAATACTCTCCTTCTTCAAGACTAGAGTCACCATCCTCAGCCGAATCCTTTAATGACTTTTCGTCACTTTTCTTCAGAGGATGATCAACAACCAATTTCTTCGTAACTGATTTAGAAGAAGCCGGCACAGAGAGATCAGTGGAACCCTCAGGCTTTTTGGCTTCAATTTCAAAAATATCCATATGGTTATCATCAGGTCTCGTTGATTCTTTGTTTCCACCATTCTTAGCACTTTTTTTTGGCTTTTTGACTGATTTTGAGCTCTCACTGTCTTTCGTTTCTTCACTTATAGATTTTCTCTTCTTTGGTTCGGCGTGCCGCTTTTCCTGGAAGGCAACAGTAAAAAAACGTTGGTGGGGTTGGCAACACTAAGCGTGCTTAGTTATGACATACCTAAAGCGTGGTGGCGGGACCGCAGTGACACGGAGGCAAGGCTCGCGGTCAAACTTTCTAACATAGCGTCACCACATGTTCCAACCTGCAGACAAAAAACATTAAAATAATAATAATAGCAACAAATAATGTCTTAAATTGAGACTATGGAAATTTAATTCAGTTTTAAACTTGATTGCTTTTGAGTTTCGATCGGAATTGAAACGGTAGTAATGGTTTTGACCAGTAAATAGCTGAGTTGACAAATGCGTAGGGGTTCCCACCTCCACCATTGCATAAGCAACTTTTCAGCTTATAATGATGGTAGTAGAAGGAGTTCAAATATTGTCAGGTTATTTGTAACCCAGGAATGTTTTTGTCTTTCTTGTTAAAAAAATAATAAGTAAAATTTTTAGCTTTCGTATTTGTCTAATCTTGTTCATGAAAAATAACAAATAACAGTGTAATCTGCAAAGCTAATTATGTCTCCTTTGATGGGAAGATTCATAAGATCATTTATATAAATGAGAAATAGTATTAGTCCTAATACAGTTCCTTGGGGGACACCATATTTAATTGGTAGAGTTATGCTTGTTTTTTCACCAATTTGTACAAACTGTTCTCTACCAGACGTGTAACTCCCAAGTAGGTTTAGAGTTGATTTTGTCATTCCAATTTTTTTTAGTTTTAAAAATAGAATTTAATGTCAATTGTGTCGAAAGCTTTTTGAAGATCAATGAAAACTGCCAAGCATTTTTTACCTTCATCATTTTTTTGTATAATTGTATTTGTTATTTTAGCTATAGCATCAACAGTACCCAGGTTTTCTCTAAACACATATTGCGTTAATGAAAATATTTTATTATTATTCGAATAGGTAAAAATTTGCTTTTTTATCACTTTTTTCAAGATTTTTGAAAGCGTTGTTAAAAGGCTAATTAGTCGATAGTTAGATATATCATTATTCCCCTTGGAACAAACTCTGATCGCACTATGCCTTCACTATAAAAAAAAACAACAACATGCGAGTTTGACACTGACGTGCCTTCTTAGTGCAAGGAGAGTGACGAATTTTCTATTGGGAACTCTGAATTTTCTTCTCGGGGTCAAATCCATACACCCAACTATCACCTCCAGTTATAATTTTGGCCACAAAGTCCGGATCTGCTTTATGACGATCCTTCAACGTACAAACTGACAGACGATTTTCCTTCTGTTAGTCAGTCAAAAGTCTGGGGACAAATTTTACACTCACTCGTCTCATTTGCAAATTATAGGTTAAAATGCTTTGCACGGACCTGTAAGAGATGCTCAGTTCTTCTCTTAACTCGCGAATAGTCAATTGCCTATTAGAATGAATCATTTTTGCCACTTTTCGCATGTTTTCGAGGTCGAAGGACGTCACAATCGTTGATTGTCTTCAACTGACTCATTTCCGCTTTTAAATCGCTCATACCACTTTTAAACAGTCTTCAGAGCTACCACATTATCATCATACACTGATTTTAACATTTCATGAGCTTCTTTGATACTTTTTTGCAACAAAAATAAAACTTAATGTTAACGCGTTGTTCAAAATACATGATGCGCGACAGACAACGTAAACATGACCTCACTCTTCCGGCTCTGGAAGCCGACTGACAAGTCACAACTTGTTCAAACTTGATACTGACTATCTCAAAGGATCAGACTATCGGACTTATTACTTCAAATGTATCTAGCGCCAGCAGTTGCTGCTATAAAAATTCATTCATCGTTTATTTTGATCACACCTCGTATGTACGTACATAAATAGCAAACCTTTTTATGTTTCCCCTTAATTCCTGAAGAAATGTGTCCAATTGGTTCCGCACTCTGTGTTTTTTCCGAACTCATGTGGCTCATATCGGGCTGAGAATGGAAGATAAATTGGTTCTGTTCCTTATCAAAATAGTAGTAGCACTGAGTGGTTCCATGGTAATACAAGCCTAACTCCTGAAAAATAATTTCAACAAAAGATCAATAAAAAAAATACTATGACGAAAGATAACTTACGATAATAAAAAATGTTATTTTACAATATTATATATACTTATTTGTTATACGTATTATAGCAGGAGAGCATTACTGCTGTAACCTTCAAAAGAATTATTTTACATTGGATTCAAAAGACGTGACCAAATTCATTTGTAATGAAATCTTCATAGAACTGGACTCAGATTGATCGAAGCAGATCCATTGAAATGAAGTATAAAAAGCATGCTCATAGGTAATGAAGATTATAATAGAATCTCTTTCCTGTGACAACATATACTTTAACTGATTAATTTTTAATTATTCAGAGATAATTTAAGTCTTGAAAGCGCATTTGGTTTTGTTCCTTGTCTTTATCTAAATACTAAAAGCTATGTAAGTAAAGTAATATAGAAAACTATACATTGTCAATATCAATGAACCAATGAAAAAATTGAATTTAACTTACAGCATTGTAATAATACCCTGTACTATAATCATAGTACATTCCGGACGTGGCTTCGTAGACCATTCCCGTCTGCTGCAGGGCACTCTCGGCAGCTTCCTTGACCTGATCCACCAGAGACTGGCTCTCCCCCGTGTCTTCGTTGGTGGATTCCCTCCAGGGGGCATTTGATGGAGCTCTCCATTCGTTCGCTACCTCTTCCTTTGCGGCTGTTTCCTCAATGTGATCGGAGTAAAGTTCGCCTGTCGTTTGACAAGTTGCATCCACTTTTTTGATTCCTTCAGATTTGCCTTTTTTCTAAAGAAGTACAGAGAATTATGAAAATCAAATTTACTATAAAATTGATACTTTAGGACAAACTGAACTTGAAAGTAAAAATAATGGTTCATGTATGATTGGTTCTCAGTAATCCGCCGCTCAATTATACAACAACTACTATGATCCGCTGATATATTTACTAGTTGAAAGCACAAAATCAAGCTCTATAACTCGCCGGCATTCGTATGTCAAATTCAGTGGTCCGCCGCATGCCTAGACTCAAGCGATCTTATTTTCCTTTGACAATTGAATGGACAGAGGATAATAATGCAACCGTTACCCCACTCACCATGTTGCATAATTATGAGAAGGCAAAATCTTCCAAAAATATTCATGAAAAAAGCAAACAACTGGACAAATTTTATGTTATTATTTATAATTAAGGTTATGTTAAGTAACTTACTGTGTTACACATTGTTTAAGTCAAAATGTGTTGCTTATGGCCAATTTAACTTGTGTTAAATAATGCAAAATATACAGACTTGGCCCCCTGGACATGTCCTACCAGAACTTCCACTCTAACCATTGAGTACCTGAGTATTGAGCTAATGAAAACCACAAAATTAAAGTACCCACTTTTTTTAGTTGTTTGATTCTCTATACAAGCATTGCTTAACACGTTGACTGCTGACAACGCGGCTCACGCATTCATACAAAACAAATGTGTGCAGTGTCTCTGGCTCATTTGACACTCTCTCATTTATAAAGCACGGTTCACATAGGACAGGTCAACACTCATATTTTATTACTATTAATTTCTACTTTTATTAATTTATTTTATATTAATGGTATTTAATATTGTTTTTAAATTTCATTTCTTAAAGGTAAAATATTTCAGCAGCGAATGTGTTAAAAGAGAAGTAAATTGAATTAAAATGTATTTAATTTCAATAATAAAAAATAAAATAAATTTTTTAAAGTAATAATGTCTCATTAGCTCAGTGGTTAGAGTGCTAGTCCCAGTAAGACAGAGGTCCTGACTTCGATTCCCAGATGCAATCATTACCTTTTTATTTTCTGTTTCATATTTCATTTGAGATTTGTTAATATTATCTTTAATTAAATATTTATTTATTATCTATTTGCGAATGATATAAATTTTTTTAAGTTCATCTTATTTTATTAGATGACAAACGTAATATGAATATACCAGTCATGTTTATAATACTGCTAGAAAAAATACTGGTATACATAAGAAAGTTATGTACATATGCAGGGGAGCGCGAGCCCGCCTGATTTCAAGTTAGTTTTTATTTTTAAAATCCAAAACAAAGAACCTAAAAACCTGTAATTAATAAATTGTCTTATATAAAATAGGTTTTTAGGTTCTTAGTTTGGGTTTAAGAAGAAAAAACACTAACCTAAAAACCTTAATACTTTTACCAAGCTTTTTGAATTAATTTGCATTATTTTGCTTCTCCGGTGACTGAAATAGTTGTTCCACATTGTAACTGATACGAAGTGTTATTTTTTTTTAATTTGTACTTATGGATGAGGAGCGCCTCATTTTTAGGTTAGTTTCTTTTTCTTTGAAATCCAAATTAAGAACATATTTTATATGTAATTAAAATATTAAATTATTTATATAACATAGGTTTTTAGTTTGGGTTAAAAAATAAATAATAAAACTAACCTAAAAGTGAGGCAGTCCCCTGGATATTTACCATAATTACATATAAAATAAGTTTTAATGATCTTAGTTTGGGTTTAAAAAAAAAAAACAAAAAACTAACTTAAGCAAAATGAATTAGAAAGCATTATTTTATTTAATAATTTATTATAAGTTTAAGAACTTACATATTTTTCTAATTTGTATTTCAATTTCTTAATTTGTTTCTTCCTTTTGATCAGACACTTTTCCAAGTAAAGAAAAAACTGTGCAATCTCCGGTTTGTGTCGAAACTCTTTCTTCAGTCGGTGTAAAGTAAACCGCCTTTTGGCTCGTTTTTGAGAGGTTGTTTCCTTAATTTCATTTTCTTCCTTAGAGACAACCTTACTTTCATTTCCTTCCATACCTAAAACTACACTATTTATAAATTAATATGGATTTCGTTATCCGATAAACAGCGACGTCCACCAAATATTGTGAGGTTATCAAACTGTCAAAAACTAAAAACTCTGTTGTTGTTGCCAATGTAAATGTTGCAATAACACAAAATGAAACGAGCACTACACAGGCAATCCATAGTACCTACTTCGAATGACAAAGTAATTCTATTGCGACTTCCCATTGACGTGAAAATTATGGTATATTGATTGACCGCATAGGCAAAAGCCACTGGCGGAGTGGAATGATCGTTTCGCTGTGCGATTGACAATCGTTTGTTCAATTGATCCATCTATCGTGCCCTTTGAAATTCAGTTTCATCGCGGAGATTGTGTTTTACCCATGATTGCATTTTTCCAGTTTTGGAAATTAAAATCGAAAGTTTATCACTGTAGATACCGTTTCTGTAGACTGGGATTAAAGTTCGATCAATCGCACTTCAATGCACATTGACAATGACCGTCTGCAGACCCCGTTCCGTGGTCGAGATTCGTGACTGCGAATAATTCGAAGGTCACTGAATTGAATCCCAGCATGGGCAAACAAATTTTATTTAATTCGTTTTTGTTATTTCATTCAGTGTTTGCACCACGTACAAGAACTGTAGGTGAAATACCACCATTCAGAATCGTAACATTGCTTCAAATGGCTTTAGACATGTTCGGTTACCAGATCTGAATAGCCAGAACTTCCGAACCTCTCTTCCCCTCCAGCCTCACATACCCCAATAATTGGGTATGCCTCTGTGAACAGTATTGAATGCAGTGTGGTATTCCAATTAAGGGGGAGAGGGACATCATAGTTCTTATTTATTAATTCAAAATAATGATAGTATTATTAGGCAATACGATAAACATAATGTTTTTAAATAGAAAAAAATGTATTAAATATTTTTAAAATTTACATAGATAGGCCTAGCATTTTTCAAAATCTTATCAGAAATATTACTTTTTCCGACCGTCCCATTGTATGTTTTTCAAAATTTTCAAAATATTTAAAATACGAATATGATTTTTAAAGTGGAGAAAAGTACATTTAATCATGGGTGCGTTTTTGTAAATAAACGTAACCAAAGATTTGTAATCTGCATTACAAAAAAAAACCGTTTTTTTCCTTTAACTTTAGTTGTTCCTTACGAATGCGTCGCACATTGGGATTATCTAAAATAAATCAAAAACGATTTCAACATCACATGACAATTGGCCAAGACATGAACATGACATAATCGAAATTTTTTAATCATCATTTCTTCAAGCCATAAATGATCTTCTATTTCATTATATCACACATTTGATGCTTATTTTATTAGCTAAGCTAAACGAGGCTACAGAGTATCATCGATATTAAAAAAAAATTAAATTATTAAATGCACTTGGCATTCTCAACAAATAATAATGGAAGTGGTACATTGATGTTGATGCGTGTACATGAAAAACATTTCAAAATATGCCATCAAATGCAAATAAGGGCATCGGTTACAAATTACCAGAAGTGTGAAGTTCGACTGGCGTAAGTCACCATTGTTAAGGCAGCAATGGCTTTATTATTCCTGTCGTATTTCCTAAATAATGCAGCTAAAGAAAAAGAAAACAAAAAAGAACATTGATACATATTTTTTATCTTTATTCTTCACGAATATATACATAATATATTTTTGTCATTATTACAAAATTTTCTTCTGGAGTTATCCCCCCGTTGTAGGTTGATGGTTACTGAAATGAAAAGAAAAAAAACAGTTTTAAATCACAAAACAAATTAAATTGAAAATTACCAGAGATTACATATGAACCATTATTATATTGTTATTTCCATCATGAACTTGAAGTTTAAAACAAGACTGCTTGCTGATTGTTAGTTGGGTTTTTAGAAATGGTTTATTTGTGGCCAAACTGGCGTAGCATATCCCACTAGGACATAAAGATAGAGGTCCCGGGACAGCGTTTAGCCAGTGCGGCTCTTGCCTCTACTTCCATAGCACCGCCCACACCATACCGGGCCTGCAGGGCCCCACCCCGGAAGGGGGGCGCCCCGAAAACCTAGGAGGGGCACGTGTTGTGCTGGAAGATACAGAATATTTATTGGGTTCGCTACCATAAAACTTTGAGATGTAAACGAACCGGTTAAAACAAATCATAAACAATAGAAATTATTTTTTTTGTTTTTTTAAATAGGCACATTATTATACAACTTTCCAACTTACCACTAATTTTAGTTTTCGTGTTATCCAAAGGAGACAGCTTTTTGAGTCTCTGAAGTCGGAAATGAAAAAAATACAAAAATGATTATTACTAGAGTGAAAAATTGATCGGCAATCTTCAAATGAAGCAAATTAATCAGAGAATTTTGGGTTTGTCCGCACGTGAGGGTTCAGAACAGGTCTGTGAATTTTTTCATCATAAAAAAAGTTTTAATTGAATTTCCTGATGGGAATAGATTATTATTTTTATTAGAAGAATTGTTGAAAAGGAAAATATCAGTAAAATCTACTTACATCGTCTTGTGGGAACATCCATCCCATTCCAGTTTCAACATTTCAGAATTGGGCTTCTGAAAATGAAATGTTAAATGTAAAGTGTTGCTTGTCAGGCAAAAAAAACATCATCAGTCATGTATATCAATAAAGCTTATCAGATATTACATGATCCGCATGTGAGGGTTCAGAACAGGTCTGTGAATTTCTCATCATTAGAAATACTTCATTAAAAACTATTAGTCAGAAGCAGGACATTGGTGTTTTATTACAATTTATGCTTACCGTTTCAAAGAAGAGTAGTCTGGAGAGATGATTCTTTCATCTCCCATAGAATGAAAGCTGAAATTCCTAAAAAGAAATATAAAAATTAGTTTCATGAAAACTTCAGTATAAAAAGTTATAATTTGACGAGTGGATAAAATCAGATATTACTTAATCCGCACGTGAGGGTTCAGAACAGGTCTGTGAATTTCTCATCATTTAAAACAAAACCGACATTCAATAAAGATCTGATAAAGATTATTATTACTCACATAATTCTGATGATCCAATGCAGCTGGAATCTCTCGGGCTGTTCTGAAAATAATATAGGAGTTTGTTACTAATCAATTTTCATTAAAAAATTGGTAGACTTATCGTGCAATAAGATTTTAATCAGAAATTACATGATCCGCACATGAGGGTTCAGAACAGGTCTGTGAATTTCTCATCATATAAAAAAAAGCTTGTCATTGAAAGTCAAATTAACTCTTAGATTGGGTCATTTCAATGTCCACTAAATGTGACCCCAAAGTTTGTAACAACCTAACCTCAACTCTTGACATGGGTTCCATCCACATTCCTTCATAGAATGCCAATGCGCGTAATGGAATAATGTGGATTATGCAATGGTCACGTTCTCAGAAGATTTTGGGCCTTAAAGTGTTTAAAATCAGTTTGAAAAAAAAAGGGCTATTACAAAAATAGACTCCGCAAATATACCTTGGGTACACTATAATAATAAGAGTTAATTTCTATAGCGCAGTTTTGTGAAGGTTCACCTCAAGTGCGCTTTACACTAACTAACCTAACCTAATATAATTGTAACCAGATATACTACATAGTATATCTGTTATTATAATATATATACAATATGCAAATTAATACTATGACATACAATATTCATGAGCAGGTATTATAAAATAATAATTTAGAAACTAAGGGTGTAAATAATCAAATATATAGTAGTTACAAATAACAAGAGAAAATTATATGACATTATATACATGGTTTTTCACTGAATACTAATGGAATTAAATAACAAGGAGAGAAAATCGCAACTAAATAAGCTATGGAGGATTAAAAGAAAAAAGAAAAGGAAAAAGAAAAGAAAAAATGTCCTGAAATTCTGTTTCTACGTACATGAATTTATGTTTTATGTCGGATAGGATTTTTTGAATAATTTTGTTTTCAATACCCGTTTGAACTCTGCTAAATTCTGAATGTTAGCAATATTTGGGGGAAGCTTATTCCAGATGACCGGGCCCGATATACAAAAAGCGCGATCATAGTACACGGGTTTATTTGACCGAGAGGGTTCAACTAATCGGTTAGCAGCATTCAAATCTGCTGACCTCAAAGAAAGCTGTCTATCACCTGGGTTTTGTCGGACACAGAGTTCAGATATATAGGCTGGTGCCTTTCCGTGGAGTGCTTTGAAGGTTGTTAAGCAAATCTTGAATTCTATTCTTTCAGGGCATCGAAGCCAATGAAGGCGATCCCTTAGAAGTGGAGTTATGTGACAATATTTAGGCTCACTATATATAATTCTCGCCGCAGCATTGAAGACAGACTGGATCCTATTGAGTTGTTTCTGGGGGAGACCAGCATATGCACTATTACAGTAGTGGTAGTATTAGATCGCTGGAACTCTGCATTCTAGAGGTTAATGTACGAGCTTTTGGATCTAAAATATGTGTGTGTTGTATGTTCCGAGTACATTTTGACTATACTTTATTTGATTGCATTTTCAGTGGCAAAATATTGAAAACATAAGAGGTTGATAAATATTTAAATTAATGATATATTTACTAGTTAGATGATTTTATCCAATTTCTTTTCAGTTATATGGTGGTGAAAGTTACACATTGCAAGGTCTGCCGTTTGCTTCAAAGTAAAATATGTACTTACAATTTATTTCATTTGATAATTTCGAGGACTTGCAATTTCGGATATTAGTTCTCCATAATAAAAATTCTGCAAGAAAAAATAAAAACCATTAGAAAAGGTAAAGTATTTAACGAGAATACAATTATGTTTAAATGTTCATCAGTCCTGTTGAGCTTTGACAACCATCATGGTTCTGTCTGGATATAAGAATTTTATCATCATACTGTTTATAAAAAAAACTCTGCTTATATTCCCAAGCATGGGAAAATGTTTTCATTTACCTTATTCTTATTGAGCTGTAGATAAGTTTTCTTTTGTTGGAAACGGATATTCACCTTGTCTGTTCATATCTGAAATAAAATTACATATTGCTATTAGTACAAAATATTACAATTGGGATATTTTTTAGAAGCTGGACATTTCATCAGTCCTGTTGAGCTTTGACAACCATCACGGTTCTGTCTGGATATAAGAATTTTATCATCATACTGTTTATAAAAAAAAATCTCTGCTTATATTCTAAAGCATGGGAAAATGTAAAGATGTTGATTAATAATAAAAATTTGAAAATAGCTAAAATGTTTTTATTTACCTTATTCTTATTGGGCTGTAGATAAGTTTTCTTTCGTTGGAAACGGATATGTCTGTTCATACCTGAAATAAAATTACGTATTGCCATTAGTACAAAATATTACAATTGGGATATTTTTCAAAAGCTGGATATTTCATCAGTCCTGTTGAGCTTTGACAACCATCACGGTTCTGTCTGGATATAAGAATATGATCATCATAAAATTTGTACAAGGAAAGACAGCATCAGCATTCATTGCTTCTGCGGAACGTGCAGATATCGAAATGAGAAAACTAACGCTGACTTAACCTTAAGAAATCTATAAAATTCTGGTTTGTGCCCCATGTAAACACAATAGCAATGCGGTGTAATAGTAAAACTAAAATAAAAAAAAATTACCTTTTAAATGGTCTGTGGCAGCAACAGTCATGTTTCTAGAAGATTTCCTCACCATACTGAATATCATATCTGTAATAAAAATTGATAATTTATTAGTAGTTTATATGCAAGATTTAAAACAAACTCTATTTCTATTTTCATCAGTCCTGTTGAGCTTTGACAACCATCACGGTTCTATCTGGATATAAGGATTTTATCATCATAACAGAAAAAATGTATAAAATAAACCATAAAATACTGCAAACATTCTCACCTTGCAATTTGTGCGAAATTTTCAATGTTTGTACAAGGTACATGGCTCCATTCTTCAACTGCAAAATAAAACATTTACTGCATAAGAAAATGTGTGAAGTTAAAGATTTAAAGACATAAAATATAAATAAGTTCAGGAATCAAATATCAACAATGTTTTTTTCTGATCAGGTCTGTGATTAATATATCATCATTAAAATACGTATTTAACAATCTATAAAAAAACATTAGAAATTATTGTACCTTTAATAAATGATGTAGCTTACCAAGTACCTCCTATCGATTGATATTGTGGGAGTCAAAGTAGTGCCTATAATAAAAAGATTGTAAATTAGTAACATGAAAATGCACACAAATATTTTAAATCTTCAAATTATTGGGATAAAATCAGATATTACATGATCCACACGTGAGGGTTCAGAACAGGTCTGTGAATTTCTCATCATTTAAAATAATTTCCAAAACAATAGTCGACAAGACGTTGGGAAATATTGAAAATAATCATTACCTTTTCATTAATAGAATTCTCAATCAGTCCAAAGCTTGAATAAGACGAATGTTGCAGATCCTATAAAAAAGTATATAAATTAGTTGCATGGAAACACAGTTTACAAAGTAATACATCAATAAGCCATAAAAAAAATTAAAAATCAGATATTAACATGATCCGCACGTGAGGGTTCGGAACAGGTCTGTGAATTTCTCATCATTTAAATTAGCTCAAGGAAACTTTTCCATCAAACGCAAGCTTTGTACAATTCAAGAATCTTCCAAAACTTAATTTCAATTACAACTTACTTTTTAACAAATTCGGTATCAATGATGATTGCTTCAGTCTGAAATTCAAAATAAAAAATTATACAAAGTTTTTTATGTGCATAAAATCATTCGATGGCATGTTTTTACCTGCTTAGTTTTCCGGATTCCTCCTTTTTGTCCATTGTGAATATTTTGATTGCAATATTGGATCAGACGGATGTATTCAACTTACTTATACCAGTTGTATGGTTTCTATGGGGGCAGGACGGGGTTACGGGAAGTGCGTGCAGAGAGTGCTTGCTACAGAAGGAAGACAGTCTGCCAATGTTTATCACATGTTTATTAACTCCGAGGAGTCGTGTTAAAAAGATATATTTCTGTTTTGATGTTTTCTTTAATACAACAGATTAATGTACAAAAGGACAATGTACACCACCATTCGCTTATTAAAATTTAATAAATTAACATTACATTGGCTCTGGTCGTCGGGTGACGCAAGTAAAAGAGATGTTTTAGGCGGCAGATTTGAAGCGATGGTTGGCCAATATTATAAGTGTGTCCCGCGCAACTTAACTGCCTTCAAATTATAATAAAAAGAAATAAAAATATTTGTTACAAGTAAAAACAAATTGTAAGTTTCTCGATATATTTGATAATATATAATGTGATATTGAATATAGCGCCGTGTCGCAGTGTTGGTGGGCTGTGTTCAGGCGTTCCTCCGGTGGCAGGAGCTGGGAGCTTGTACAATTTGATTGGAATAATGTTTACTAGGGCAGGGGCAGGATCCAGCATTTACAGCTTGTCCAGGTACTGCGCCAAGTCTGGGAGTCCCTCCTTCAGTCCCTTCCTCTTCCTGATGTCCTGCACCACCTGCCAGGGCTTGGTTCCCACGTCGCTCGGGTCTCCGGGCAGTACTTGCCAGTGGTCAAACACGCACTGGGGGAAGGCCTGTCCTCCTGTGTTGGAGCGGAGGTCGGCGGTGAAGCCAAACGACTCGTTGACGGGCAAGTAGGCCTTGACCACGAACATGGGGGTTCCGGTAACCTGCATCTCCTCGAATACGTGTCCTCGGCGACGATTGAGGACTCCGTAGATACCTCCCACGGCGACTTCGGGGCACTGGATCTCGCACAAGTAGACGGGCTCCATAAGACGGGGCTGGGCGGTGATGAGGCAAGCGTACAAGCACCGACGGGTAGTGGGGATGATCTGGCCACCACCACGATGGATGGCGTCAGTGTGGAGGGTCACATCATAGATGTTGAACCTGACTCCACGCAGATTCTCCTCGGCCAGTACTCCCTCCTTGGCGGCCCATTGGAAACCGGCAACCATGGAGTCCTTGATCTCGTTGAGGTACTGTACTCCCTTAGTGCAATCCATCAGCACGTTGGGGCCGTTACCGTCGGGACCGAAGCACCAGATCTTACGGGCCTCAGTGACATCATAGTCGTACTTCTCGTTGAGGTAACGGGCACGAGTCTTGAAATCATCACGGGGGTTGACCTTGCCGTCGTCGATGTCCTCAGCCAGACCATCGGGCATGGGCTGCGACCTCATGTACAGACGGTTGTGCTTGTTGGGGGATTTGGACAGACACATCTGGTCGGACTCCTCTCCAACTGTCTCACGGTACGACACAACGGGATCAGACTTCTTGATGGGAATGCAAGCGTGATCTTCTTCCAGATCCTTAAGACAGATCTCAAGATGGAGTTCTCCAGCTCCGGCAATGATGTGCTCACCGGACTCCTCAATGATGCACTGCACCATAGGATCTGACTTGGCCAGACGCTTAAGACCTTCCACCAACTTGGGGAGATCAGCAGGGTTCTTGGGCTCGACGGCCACTCGCACGACGGGGGAAACAGAGAACTTCATGACCTTCATGTTGTGGGCATCCTTGAAAGTGGTGATGGTTCCGGTCTTGACAAGGAACTGATCGACTCCTACCAACCCGCAGATGTTTCCGCAGGGCACATCTTCGATGGCTTCTGTGTAACGTCCCATCATGAGGATGGTGCGCTGAATGGTCTTTTCACACACATCTTCTTTCTTTCCAGGGGTGAAGTTGGGGCCCAGGATGCGGGCCTTCTGTCCAGTGGACACCTGGAGGAAAAACAACCCTTTTTAGTAAAGGCATGGCAAGTGGGTCAATCACCACAGTTGAAGGGTTCAATGCCAGTCAATATTAGCTTTATGTTATGCTGTTATTATAATTATGTGGTGATTTAAACTAAAATCATGCTACTTCTTATCCACTTCAGAGATAAGGTTTTATCATTCTAATAGCATGTGCTAAAGGATATAAAATTTCTTATCTACATAAATATCATGAGTCATATAATCATGTTGACATGCAAGCCTCAACAATCCACAAGGTCATGAATAATACAATTTATGATTGATTTACCTTAAAAAGATAAATAAATAAGAATTACATGGAGTAAAATTGTAAAGCTGTCAGAAAGGTTTGTGATCATCAAGTTCATGACTCTGTAATAATGAGTA
The DNA here is from genome assembly GCA_022606495.2 of Halesus radiatus. Lineage (NCBI taxonomy): Eukaryota > Metazoa > Arthropoda > Insecta > Trichoptera > Limnephilidae > Halesus > Halesus radiatus. Next base: position 89,109 of record JAHDVE020004538.1, read on the forward strand.
GACCTTTTAGCGGCACAGAATGCACACTGATTGTCGGTAAACTCGTGAGGTGAGCCATGAGAATTGATCAGCATTTGTGTATCATCATTCAGCCGGAAAAAAACTGAGAACGGAAAGAGTTAAGCAGGTAAGTAGAGTAGAAGGTGCTAATTACCCTTCCGGAGAACACACGTCCAAAGGCGTAGAACCTTCCCTTGTCGGAGGTGGGCACCATCTTGGAAATGTACATCATGAGGGGGGCGAGAGGATCGCAGTTCTGAAAGAAAAACACTCAAATTAGTAATCAAATCAATAAACTCTCTTAATTAAAGAACAAAATGCACAACAGATTTTTTTTTAACTGAATATTAGTGGACATCGATTCGGTAGCTCAATTCAAGTCCATATAACAAGTTTCAGTACAATATAAGCTATGAAGTAATGTTTAGCAGATGTATTAATAAAAGATCCATATTCAAACCTGTCACTGCACATTGTGCATTAATTTTCAAACAGAACACAACAGAAATCAACCTGTTGCCAACAGGAATACGAAATTAGGAAAGGGGTTGTCTATTATCATAAAGGTGAAGATTTCCCCGATGAGCCAACCTTTGAATATTATAATATTTATGAAACTTTCAGTACCTTAATGCCCATGGCAGCCTCATCATCATGGGGACCTTCGTACAGCATCTCCATACGGTACTTCTGGGCGACCACAGGGGACGGCAGATGGATGGCAATCATCTGCAGCAGTGCCTCCCCAGCGGGCAGCCAGGTGCGCATCACAACCTTCAGCAGGGCCTTTCCGTCCTTGTCCTTATCCTCGTGCTTGAGGCTGACTCCGATCTTGACCAGCAGCTGCTCCACCTCCTCCTTGCGGTAGTTCATGATGGAGTCGAACACCTTGTAGATGGGGTCCAGCACATACATGCAGAAAGAGCGCTTGTTGTCGGCCTCCTTCATGCGGGCCCACTTCTTTGTCTTTCCGTTGAAGAAGTTCTCTCCCCACAGCCTAGAAAACAATAATAAAATAATTGTTATAATCTATGTAAAATTTATGGTGGGCATTCATTTCACAAGGGGGAAGCGAACATCAACCATGGTTATAAATTATTTTAACATTTGAATGAGTTTATCGCTTGAATTGGGTATTGAAAGAAGCATTGAATGCAAAATAACAATAAATACAACAGAAAGAAGGTTTTTCATGAGACTTTCAAGTAGACCAACTTATTGGATGTGAAAACCTTGTGCGGGCTCCAAATCAAGTTATTTTACACTAGACATTTTCAGGTTTCAAGAGACCTTGGAGCAAGTTTCTGTACAACAAAAGTTCAGATACAAAGACTAAATATTCAATCCATTAATTAAATGTTGGAAAATAAGCACTTGAATGGAATAATTTAGCAAACAGGTGATAATTAAATGAAAGATATAAAGTCATATCGATCTAACATGGTAGTTTTACTAAATTCCTTGGTGGATTCAAAGGATTGACAGTGGGATTAAATACTCACTTGTTCATTAGCTTGACAACATCAATCTTGAACTTCTCGGCGTACATCTCAGAGAACTGCTTGAGGGTGAAGGCCCATCCGTGCAGTCCGGATCCGAAACCGACAGACCCCTTGCTGGGGTCGACCCTAACCTCTCCCATGGGGCCTGAGTCATCGGAGTAGGTAGCGATGATGACGTTGATGTTTTCCACAATGCGCTGAAAGGTCTGGTAGAGCTCCTCGGAGTCCAGTTGCAGCTCGAGCAGAGCGCGGTCCATTTTGTTCATGAACACGATAGGCTTGATCCTCTCGGCGATGGCTTGACGGAGGACAGTCTCGGTCTGTACGCACACACCTGCAAAATAAATGACATGAATATTGGTATAAGAGCACACAGAACTAAAGGGAGACACAGCGGGAGTACGGCCATTTTCTAAAGGTTGGTGGAAATCTTGAGGGTTGTAGCGCCGACAGCATGAGCATAAAAAGAACATGTGTAAGAATGTTTACATAGAAAATTGGTCATAAAATATTACTAAATATGCAAAAGAACATTGAAATAACAAAAAAGAAAAAAAAAGTGCACTATTATTTGAATCATGAACTTCAAGATTTAAAATTAATAGACTGCAATTTTTTTTAGAAATGGTATATTTGTGGCCAGACTGGCGTGGCGTATCCCGCTGGGACATAAAGATAGAGGTCTCGGGACAGCGTTTAGTCAGTGCGGCTCTTGCCTCTACTTCCATAGCACCGCCCACACCATCCCCGGCCTGCGGGGCCCCACCCCAGAAGGGGGCGCCCTGAAAACCTAGGAGGGGCACGTGTTGTGCTGGAAGATAAAGAATAAAATGTAATAATTGTGATGACAATGTGAATAATTCAAGATTGCGGTGTGTATAACCCAAAAGATAAAACTGATAATTACTTTATTGTTATTCAGTATATTTTAATACATTTAGTTAACCTAATACCTCAACTGTAGGATACTCCCAGTATCACCCGGAGCTGAGCTTTGTTTTGCTACTACACGAACGAGTAATTCCCCTTCTGCTAACTTCATCCCCTCACCACTTCCTTCAACTTCACAAACGGAACTTGGGGATGTCAGTCTCACTGGATAAACACTTGTAGTACCATATGAGGCCTATATTTCCAAAGTGCACGTATAGCTATAATTGATGAAAAACTGTTTCCGGAGTAGGTACCACTTACTATTTTGTTGTAAATTATATTTTAAACATTGATATAGATATCTAAATGGATAATGTCATCACTACAATTCTTTTTAATATTAGTTTAGAGTAAATGTTTTGCAAGTTCCTAGAAGTAAACTCACTTTGGAAATATGGGCCTCATAGAAATTTGATAATTTCACAATATTGTGCAATATTTATTTTTTTATGTGGACAGACTATCTTGACAGCATAAAATGAGTCTCGGGAACATCTCTGCTACTGCTAGTAGATAAAGGCACAACAGGCATATCAGTTGGTTGAAGTTGTTCTTATACAGTTTGACATAAGCAGGTAGAACAAAGGAGCAACCATTTTATTTATATCCACAATATCTAAAGTGGACCCGAGAACATTCTAACTGCATAGATGAGTATGTATAGCGCCCTTGAGGTGATTTTTCACAAAAATAGCGCTATACAAATCATCCAATTATTATGTGCATGTGATTGAACTTACCAGAGACACAATCCACGACAACGAGGGCTCCGTCAGTTACACGGAGAGCGGCAGTGACCTCGGAGGAGAAATCCACGTGCCCGGGGGAATCAATCAAGTTGATGAGGAAACCCTTCTCGCTCTTCTCACGCTGATCGGGGTGGGTGATGAACACGCAATCCTTCTCGTCCAGCTCGAAGTACATGGAGATGGCACTGGAATAAATACAAGATAAACATGTTAAAATAGTGTACATCCAGTAAAGAAGAATTACGATAATGATTGTGCAACCCCAGCCAGAAGCACACCTGTTCTGGTGCAGCCAGTATACTAAACTGTAAAGAACTTAAAATAAATGCTCGGGGATAAAACTTCAGCCGGTAATAAGCAGTAACCTAGTCAATATAGGAACATATGAGACAGGCATCGAGGGGCGTAATATTTACTTCCATGCAAAAATTGGCTTAATGAATTAGTATATTGATAGCAAATATCAACAATCACGATTTATTGGCGAATCCATGTTTTTGTTAATATTTTATAATAGCAAAGATTGCAATGCCCTATGAATGAAATAAATGTTCCATATTTGTAACAAAATTATAGACAGTAAAGGTGGTTTTAATGACAGTGTTGAGCACATTTTTCAGAATTACAATCTAACCTGAAAAGTAAACATAGTTAGTTTCTATTATTGAAATATTAGGACAATGCTGGGGAAGCGGTATTAAAATAGATTAAAAGGGGATTAATTTCAAAAGGGCCCTGTTATGAAACCATGGCATGCTAATTTTAAGTTGGTGTGCAACAAGTAATCTCGGTCTATTATCATTTCAACATCTGACTAATGTTTATTTCATAATGATGGTGAAATATTGTGACATTTTAATATATAAGTACACAGGGTGCAGTTTTCAACAATAGAAATATTGGATAGTGAGAATATTGGATAGTGAGAATATTGCATAGTAAGTCAAGACATATGGGGGCGAAAGGTAAAGAAAGGTTCAAAGGGCGAGAGTAATCTCGAACATATTGGAACATAAGTGCAAAAATTAATAAAGTGAAACACTGGGGGTTGGTTGACTGAAGAGAAAGTTTTCGCCCGTGGAGATAATTGGGGTAGGCGGGTATAAAGAAAGTGGTACACTTACGTAGACTTGATGGTAATACATCTGTCCTGCTCGTCTTTGCGGGTGTCGGTGAAGCGGGTCTCTCCAGCCTTGGCGCCGGCAATGATTCCGGCCTTGGAAACCAGGGAATCCGTCAGGGTCGACTTGCCGTGGTCAACGTGAGCGATGACGGACATGTTACGGATGTTCCGCTTCTTGTCCATCATGCCACGGATCTCGTCTACGGTGAAATTCACCTAAAACAAAGGACGCCGCCATTAAAAACGCGTAGCACAACTCGACTGACGAAGAAACTGCGACCCGAGTCCCCTTCTGACGCCCGCGAAACTTTTGACATTCCACAAAAGAAAACGGCCGCGACCTCGTGTATGTCAACGTGTAACATAAAACATTTTTCCAGGAAACTCCGTAGCACTTAATGAACTTTCCTATGATGCACGTGAAAACATTTTAACTTTATGCAAGCGCATGCATCAATAATTCACTTTGTCACGACAGCTGGAATAAAACACTTACGTTGAATCTTCATACTTCAAACTGGGATTTCACTCGGTGGTGCAATACACTCAAATATCATATTTTGTAAGATGAACGCGAATAATAAATACACCATAATATAGAAGACACGTTGCTGATTATTTCAAAACAAAAATCGGCCTGTTTAATTACTTACCATGGTGGATGTTTTCCGATGTCGTTGGCTAAGTCAAAATTACGATACGCCGTTAATGGCGATCAACCCGGGAAAGGAAAAGGCAACGTAAAACGCCACGAACGAAAACGCACTAGAGAGCAGCACCGTCGATATATTTTGACCAATCAAATTGCAGAAAAAACCAAAGAGAATATTAAAGGCCCCCATACATAACAGAAAATAGATGCCGAGTCGACTATGGATTATTATTTGTATCGGTATTTTCTTATCTATTTAAAAAAAATTATTGAGTGTGTTTATTTGCCTCTCAACAAGACATTAGTGACAAAAAATTTTCTGTTTACCAATGAATTCGTAATATGAAGCAATAACATTTGGAATCGTTATTTTGTAAGAGGTGTTATATTCGTATTACGAGAGTAACCATCACGCCGTTTCTCAGCAGGAGTAGACGGAGAGAACGGACCGCCAAACAACTCGGTCTTGGCACACACTGCTTGTTTCATTCACAATCATACATCGTCTCATACATACTCTTCTCTAATTCTATCCCTTGAGATGACCCAACTCAAGTATTTGTTTCACTTAATCGTGCAATGTCTTCCTGGGCGTCCCTGGCTTCTTCTGCCGTTCACATTAGCGTCGTCTACTCTCCGTGTACTCTTTTTTTAAGTTTTCCGCTCTTTATGCCTAAACCATTAAATCGTCTTTCTTTATTTTACTCATTACGCTTACATCTGCCTCGCATTATTTGTGAATCTCAACATTATTTTTCACATGATCATATATGGTTTTACCACACATACGCCTCACGGATCTCATTTCTACAGCAATAAATCTCCTTGCATCCTTCCTCTGCCAGTTCCATGCCTCACTGTCATACATAAGGGTCGGTATCAACACTCCATTGTGGACTGCTAGCTCCACTTCTTCGGACAATTTTTTGTTAGCGTTCAGCCAATCGCGTTCAGTCCTCCAAAGGAGTTTCCTGTATTTGCTCTTCTTTAAATAACCCTATCAGCCTTTCCATATCTCGTAAACATACTTACCAAATATACTAACTCGTCCACCTGCTCCAAGTATTCGTAATTCACAATTATATTGCACACCGTTTATGTAGGTACTATCTCTCTCTTTCAAACAACGTGACTTTAGAGTTACTTACATTCTTCATATCGTTAATCCTAGATACGAGAGACTTCAGATTTCCAACACTGTTAGCAATTGTTTGTAATTAATGTAATAATATTCTGTAATAATTGAGTTTTTATTGAAAATCGTGTTGATAAACTGTTTAATTGTAGTTTTAGGGGATAATGTATTTGAAGAACAATAAATAAATAAATAAAAAATCAGCACTGCCTCATCAGCATACAACAGGCAATATACTTTCAGGTTACTCATTTTCGCGCCCAAGCCCACCTCTTTCATTTCTTGCATACAATTATCGACATATAGATTGAATAACCACGGCAACATTACGCAGCCTTTCTTAATACCTTTTGTTATGTCTAATCACCACATAAAACTGCCGTTCACCCTAAAGGTCTATTCACATCTTCCGACACCATGCAGTGCAGACACGTACAGTGGCAGGCACGACACAAAAGAGAGTATTCACATTACACCGTACGTTAATGTGTTCATAAATAATGTAAGCAAATAATTTTGTCGTGCCTGCTACTTTAAGTGTCTGTAATGCAGGTTACTGGTAGATGTGAATCGAACTTTACACGTGCAACGCTTCCCTCGTACAGAGACGCAATTGCCTGTATGATATTTGTATTTAATCTATGCTTGGGTAACACTTTCCCCAGCGAGTTGACAGAAAAAGCTATAGTAAACTGCATTAAAAAATATATGAGCGTCTTTTTTCTGCTTTATTTTAACTCAGACGGTGTTATCAATCTAAAATAATATAACGATGTCTAGATCATTTATGTTTGATGGTAAAAATATGACTTTGATCAAAATATATACGAGTGTTAAATATGATTTTACTCACTTCTGGTGGATTGTTTTGTTAGCATATTTCTACTATTCTATTAGATTATGTTTATTTTAAACACACGTAGATGCATAATTTCTTCAATAGGTTGGTATTCACTTTGTGGCGTCATTATTAATAAATTAATCAAAACATTACTTTGTATTCACCACTTTATTAATATACACAGATATAACATGTTTCGAATGCGATGCTTTCTTCATCAGGAATATATAGAATACTAGAAATATATAGTATATAGCAATATACGGTATTCTATATATTCCTGATGAAGAAAGCATCGCTTTCAAAACATTAATAAATTGGTGAATACGAATTAATTTTTTAATTCATTTATTAAACATACATGTATTTAGTTATACTAAATCGCATCTTTTTTAACACATATTTAACATAATTATGTTAATTGTATTTTCCTGAACGGTTGATTAAAAAAAATTATAATATCCATGAATCAAAACACTTTTTGTCTTCATTTAGGCATTTGCAAAAGAATACAATATGCAGATATTAATTTATTGAAGCCTGAGGTATCATACAGTAAAGTTGTTCTTACACGATTCTTTTTTTCATCCAGTTTCCATATGGGTTGCCGTTTTATAAGGAATTTTCTACAAATTTTGCCATAGAAAAAGACAACCCGTATGGAATCTGGATGAAAAAAGTAACGTCTAAGAACAACTCCAGTTCTTTCGATTTGTAATTAATTGTGAAGAAAAACAACTTATTTTCGTACTTTAAAAGAATTTCTGATCTAAACTTCAGTTTCGGGTCACAAAATGTAAAACAGAGAAAGTATTTTGATAGGTTCTTGTCATTATAAGGAAAAGGTTGCATACAGAAATACATCATTTCATACTGTACTAATTTGTATCTTGCTGGGGATTAGATTATTATTATGGTTGGTGTATTGTGCGTGTGAACGAAAGAAAAAAGTCACACATTTTCTTATGTTATGAATTTAGGTTTAATGAAAATTATGACTTTCTCCCATCAATTTGCATTCTTACACATATGTGAAATAAAATCTTTTTGGAACTTCCTGATTTTGTTATTATTTAAAAATAGTGTATTAATAATAATTAATTGACTGCCATTTCAGACTGCAAAAAACGTTTGCCCCGTTTGTAATAATATTTTTACCAAATCATCAAAACTCTATAAGACATTTTTCATCTCTATGAAAATGACAGGAGTATTTTCTATGCAAAATTATTTCTACGTAAAATTATTGCTATGGCTTTGAATACTGAAATGTCACATTCTGGCGCGCTTTAAGTTTGACGTTCGAGTTTACAAACAATAATAAATAAAAATAAATTTGCTTTGAATACTATAGTTCCCCCGTGATCACAAGTTCTATTAAAAGTAGAGTGCTTAATTATTACAATTTTAAATATATTGTCGGCCATAGAATTACTTATATTTTCAATTGGTATTTAATTTTGTTAAAACTTTTTAAACTCTGTGATGAATTGAGAAAATTGTCAGGTTGATGATTAAAATATCTTGTTTTTTTTTATGAAATCGTTTATTGAATAGCAATTTCATAACTCTTATCATTTAGTAATTAAATAGAATCCTGGTCATGTTCATTGGGTCTTGTATGCAGTTCGTATCAATTCAATTCAATATTTTATCACGAGGAAAATTATGTGAATAATTTTATTTTCTAGGCGCCTCCACACCATCACAGAACTCTTCCTAATATTCCTCTAATCATTATTTAGTCAACAATAAAAAAAAATACATATATTAATCATTTATAGAAAGTCTGCAACAAATATTTATTACCGAAAGTGAGTGTAAATTACCTAACATTTTTTTGGTAATTCTTTCCTATTCCGCTTCACTGTTAATATGCATGGATTTTTGAAATAACACTTTGTTTCAAATTAATTACAATAAGAAACAACTATTTGTGCATCATCGGAAACTCAAAATAAAGCATATTTCAATTTTGATAAAATTAATATACATTCCTTTTTCATTTGATGCTATGTTGAATTTTGGTACTTTTTATGAGAATTTATCCATAATAGTGCATGTTAGGCTAGTTATTTTTTTTTTAAATACATAAAATAGGTTCTTAGATCTTTTAAAAATAAAAAAAAAAGTAAACTGGCCTAAGAATCTACTTTATTGAGGCGGAATAGTAAAAATTTACTAAGGTTTTTTTTTGTGTTGATAAATTTATTGTACAGTGTAATGTGTAGTGAACTCTTGTGGTGCATTTAGATAGTGCAATAGATAAGTCAGTCATCGACATAGTGCAGGATTTAAGGTAGGATTATTATTTTTCACACCTTCTTTATTTACAACTCACTCTGTCTTTTTTATATGTGATACCAAACAAAAGTCCTTACTGCCTTTAACCAATGGAACTATTGCATCTCCAAATTTGGATATGCTGCGAGGCTGAAGGAAGTGGGAAGGTAAAGGTGATAGGGAAGAAGTTATCAGTTTGAAGTTATAAGTTAGGAATAAATTATCCATACTTAGTAATAGGATAGAGCCTTGAAAAAATATTTGGACAGCGCCCTTAAGGTAATTTTTCACAAAAAACAGCACCATACAAATTATCCAATTATTATTATTTCAGACTGTTGGGAAGTTTCTGGCTTTTGGTCGCTGAATATAGCTATAGGCATTATAAGCAACCTTTCCCATTCAGAATGGTCTCTGCCGAGTGCAACACGGAGGATACGCTCCACTCAGGAACCCGAACGGGGTGCCAAAATACAATTTTTTTGTTTTACTCAAATGTGAAAAAACCTTTATAACTTTAATACTTCTGCATAGTAAACTCATTGAAAAAATAAATTCACTGGCTCAGAGAAGCAGCACAAACGTAGTAAACGACAAAAAACTGTGAACACTGAGTGCAGCTTGGAGAGGTCTTCATTCAGTAATGCAAGTAAAACTGCTGATTGTTAAGGCCATTAGTTTGATTTATGTTTTCTACAGGTGATGCCATGTAATGAAATCTCTGAATTTTATTTCATAGCTAATACGAAATGTATACATGGTTGGAAAAAATAAAATAATAAATAGAACAGCTTGGGGAGGTGTTCATCCAGTAATGAAAGCAAAACTGCTACTAATTGTTAAGGCTATTAGTTTCTTTTATGATTTCTACAGGTTATGAAAAAAATAGTAATTAAATTAAAATTAATGTAGGGATTGCAAATCTGGAGGGCTATTTTGGTTCTTTTTAAAGAAAATTTCTTATCCTTTTCCTTAGGCTTAAAGACTTCTTGCTTAACTGTGGAAATCCGGAGACAGTAAAAAAAATCCTAAACAAATTGTTCATATTATTCGAAAACACAAATTGATGAAATATCGTCAAGTGATACAAGGTTTTGAAGAAAAACTTTTAAAAACAATTGACATACTATAATGCGTTTTAATCAATTTTTAAATTGCATTAATATAAGCATTTTTACGAAGAATTACGTTTTGTAAAAAGGTACCTACCTCACTAGATAGGAATGGCCATTTTATTCCGTCACTACTGCTAAAAGTGACATTTTAACATTTGCCGCCGTGGCATATCTATGGTGATATATCTATACCGCCGCCTTTTTCTTTTTTTTTAAAGATAGACAAATATTCCCTGGTTACGAATAACCTGACAATATTTGAAAATCTCCTACTACCATCACAGTAAGCGGAAGATGTTGCTTGTGTCGTAAATGGAGGACTTAGCCAGCCGAGGAATTGATCTCAAGACGCCTGGGCGAGACCCAAACGCGATGTCAACTCAGCCACTGACCGGTCTACTGTTGTGCATTGTTTTATTTACCGTGCCGTAAATTTCAACATCTATTTAATGTTTAATAATGTTTACTAACTGATAATGTTTAAAATCAATAATAACGTAGTTGGTAACTTACTTAATATTGAGTTTTTCTCTTGTTAAAACTACGCAAATATTGATATTTTTAATGAATGTCATTCGCTGAATGACAGCCGTCATCCGAGAGAACCGGAACCGCAATTAAGCAAGAAATCTTTAAGCCTTACGAAAATAATAAGGAATTTTCCTTAAAAAGAACCAGAACAGGCCTCCTGGATTTAATACGAATTTTTGTAATGTTATTAGATTTCAGAATGTTTTTTCCAAGGTAATAGACATCAATAGTTGAAAACATATAAAAAGAATACAGATCTTTTCGCACTTATATTAGTTTAAGTGGCTTGTGTGAATTGGTAGAGAACAACCAAGTAGCTAGTGATGGCTCCACCAATCTGAAAACATATAAAAAGATCAGATTTTTTTATATTAGTTTAAGTGGCTTGCACTTATATTAGTTTAAGTGGCTTGTGTGAATTGGTAGAGAACAACCACAAAAAAAGATTCTCCCGCTGTCATCTTATGCTGCTCTCTGACGGTCCGGTGAGGAATGAACATTTCACTCGTTACTGCAGACACTGCACAGAAAAGTCAAGTTTGCTAAAGTAAGGTAACGGTTTGCAACGCAGTCCATTGTGGGACTTTTCTGCGCAGTGTCTCCAGTAGCGAGTGAAATGTTCATTTCATCACCGGACCGTCAGAGAGCAGCCTTAGATGAATTAAAAAGTGACGATATATTACTGAGATAACCCACTCGAGACTTACTGCGTTTAGTATCGCACACACATTTGTTCGTCAAAGAAGTTGTCACTAGCTCCTACAAACGTATTTATATTTAAAAAAAAGTAATATATTACTTTCAAACATTATTACAAACATATATTATTATCCTTTTCACGAGCGTTGTTATTTTTAAAACTGAAAACAAGAACGCGTCACATTTTTTGTTCGATTAGTACGAATATAACGTGTCTTGTATTTTTATAATGTCATCGACTGGCACCAATAAAATTAACAAGCAGTCGGATTTCAGTGTGCGGACAATAAGGAACTCCAGTTAAAAATATTATGGCTTTTAAAACATATATTCGCATAGATCAGCAAACGCTGATTCTTATACTTTTATTATGTATAATTTATACGCAGAATTTATAAATCCTTATCTAAGGTGAATTACAAACTATCTAATCAAAACGCCATGTTCTGTTGGTAACATTGCTTCTGACGTCACATGCGCAACTTTCATGGCCAACTATATAAGAATAGTACTGAGTAGTACGGCTTATGGTGTTATGACTTATGGTTTCGCTGCTAACAGTATTTATTTCGCTCGTAAATTCCTTCTGTTTATTTATTGCGACTACTTGAGAGATTTCGGTTGGACATTCATAGCCATTTGCATAAATTTCCACGTAATAATTTATACCACTTCCACATTACAACAATGTCATTGGCGGCAATTTCTTCGGTGATTGTTTTTTCGGTGATCATTTTCCACCCCCTTTGGAAGCGGAGGATTTCTAATGATACCTCAAACCTATTATTTCTTGTAATATATTTATTCTTATTTCAAGCCATTAAGCGTACCCGTTTCAAACCAATTATTATGAGAAATTTTCTCTCGCATAATGTTTTAAATTTTGTTTTTGTCAAGTTCGTGACAGGCGCGCGCGCAGAAAACCGCCAGAGTGGCAACTATTCACGAATTACAAAATGTTACCAAAAGCGCAAGCGATTCTAATTTTCTCTTTCATACAGTTGTCAAAGCATTGAAGGTTAAAATTGCATCCGCAAAAATTCTAGGTAGAAATATGATATTAAGCGCGCGAACCTTGTGAGCATCTGGAATAGTCCTGTGTCAAACCTGTTCTTTTGTGATATTACCTAATACTTATAAAAAACTGGTATTTAAGTTAGAACGTCAGCATTGATGTAAAAAAAAAAATGGTCTGGAGTTCCTTATTACGGTAGGCACTGATAAAATTACCAAAGTCTAACAGTAATTTTTACAAATATCTGACACTTTTAGTACATAATTCGACATCAGGCTGGTTTTCTTCGTGTCTGATTTGAATCTTTCAAAAAGTATTAGTCCTGACAAAGAAATAAAAAAGGGAATATCCTCGTTATACCTTTTTTTGGAACAAACTTCGGTGGCAATAGGTTTAAATGTTTATGGTTGCGAAGAGGTTGTGATTTTTTGGATCAAACTTCGGTGGCAATAGGTTTAAATGTTTATGGTTGCGAAGAGGTTGTGATCTTTTAAAAAATTACTGGGATTTTCAACATTGATAAATTTTTAATGAAACTTTTCGTTGAGTAGTCCATTTTCATAACTATAAAAAATGATTTTTATTTATAGATTTATAATTTTTTATGTACTTACTGAAAGAAGTATTGAATAGTCAAAGTCAATCATTCCGCAGGCCGATATGACGACTTTTTGATGAATCAGTTGCAAAGAATATACCCTCAACTGAAAACAGCGAATTAATAATTGAAACAGTGTTAATTAATTTCTTCAATGGAATTGTAGTTATTTTGTTTAATAAATTAATAAAAATTACTTATTTTACTTGTCATTATTTTTTAGTGTACTGTGTATCCTGATGGGGATAGCTTCGCTTTCGAAAGATGTTGATTTAAAAAAATATATATTTAAGGAGAAAATACAATATCTGAAGAACTGGCCTGCATCCTAGCTATATCTCACTGATTTATATATTAAAAACAGTGGTGTAAACAAAGTAATTTTTATTAAATTATTAGTATTAATAAAATTACAATACAGACAAAACAAATTGTGTGAAGAGAATATTTTTTCTTTTCTGTATTTCGTTCTAATTCATTCTTTAAATTTTATTAATATTGCAGCGGAATGATTTTTCAAAATGTAATTTAATTTAATGCGCTTTGTAATGTAATAATTAATCGGGCAACGGAATTTTAGGTACTTTGTGACAAGAATTTACAACATTCTTCCGGTTAGCATAAAAAAATCTGATTCACAAAAAATATTCAAACACAATGTAAAAAATTGGATTAAAAGTAATGATAGGGCATTTACCGGTGCACTCACACACATTCTAAATTATTGATTCAACGATTTACGAAGCATATCTTAATATAAGTATATATTGATAGGTATTTTAAACTATAAAATAATTTGCAAAATTACTGCCTCAACACAGGCTAGCCTAGTGAGGCGGGTTATGTGGGACTTCAACTATAACTGTTATTATATTATTTTCTATTTTACTTTATAAACCACTGTACACTTACATTATTATATTATACATGTCTTTTAGTTATACTTATATTTAATTACAATAAAGAAAAAAAATGTATACATTCAATGACATTACAAATAATCATTAATTAAGAAATTACATCTTAACAGTACATAGTAAATAGACATACGCACATATTTACTCCAATCAGCAGTACTGTTTTTGTTGAATATCCGATGTACGAGGAGTCCTGTCAAACTTGACTGAAAAATATAATTATAATCAGTGGAAAATTTCCAGTAATTGGACCGCTATTCAAATGTAGAACATCTTCGTGTTAAAACTACCAGTGGTTTGAATTTCGAATAAATTGTAAAGTTAAAAAAAGAATTGTAGCCGGAACTTTCAACTACATATTATATATTTTGATATCAGTGATGACTTTTGCCATGATGCTAATGATAAGTTTGAAATTTGGCAAGCAATGGCAATTTTTCTCGGAACCTATACCAGACACCCTGTACATTGATGTACACCATTTTTATTATTAAAGAATATAAAGATCTTTCCCATTATTGAATTGATCTTTTAAATGGTTTCGCCATCCCAAAAGTAAAAGGGCACTTGTGCAATTTTGACGGGTTGGAGTTATGAATGAATTTTGCTTCGTCATTTGAAATTTTAATGAAAACAGTATTTAAATCTTTAAGAAATATACCACATGAGGTCTAAACTTCATTTCAAAATAATGCAGGATAATAAGGATGATTTTTTCACTCTGCAAACAATTAAAATGCGTTGTGCTCAAAATAAAATTTTTGCACAAGTGCCCTTTTGCTTTTGGGACGACGGTTTAATAGGTTAGGTTAGATATGTTTTATTCTTCCCTTTTCTTCGATGTTCTGTTTCGTCACTGTTCTCTTTTGTCATGGAAACCTATTAAACGCGTATTTCCGGGAAATTTATAAACATTCAGTGGGGAGAGTACATTCCACTCTCTAATTGTGTTATTTATTACCTCTTGTGTGATTAAATGAGCCGCTCTTATAATGTAGAAATTCAACCCGTTGTAATATAACATATCGGCAATTATTTTCGTAGCTGACCAAAAGGTGTCCGTCCCCGGCAGAAGGAGGTACAATCTGGAGACTATGCCAACAAAGATGTTGGTTATAATTAATAACAAAACCAACGAGTAAATATTATTGAACATCTTTGCCGCACTTTGCAAGTCATTGTGTATGGAGCACAGGTTGTGAATGCCAGTAACGACATCCTCACGGTTAACGCGAAAACTCTTCTCGTGCTGATTCACAGTAATTTCACTATGAATATTCACATTGGACAGTTGGATTCTGTCAACCCTTGTATACGCTCGTAGGGTGCTATTGATCAGATGATATCGATGGCTTATGTTGATGAGGCTGATCCAGATTTGCATTATCAGCGACAAGTAGACGAAAGTGTGAAGTTCGACGATGAGATCCCAGACGTACGTGCTGGCCGATTGCAGGCCATACTCCAACAAAGCACCGATTCGTTTGATTATATACAACACGGAGATGCACAGCAAGTTTACAAACAAACTGATGTAAGTATTTTTCTTCATTTTCTTGTGATCAATTTCGATATTGTTTTCTTTGAATCTTGCGTCTATTTGAAGCATGGACGTGAAAAATTCTTCAAATTTGTTGCGATGGAATAAAACAGTGAGTCCGCTTAACAGGTCGACTAATATGGGAAAGTATAACTTCACCCCGTAAATTATCAAGTCGAATTCTCGCGTTGTCTTTACGGGATCGTCTAAACCCGAGTGAGCCATGGGGTTCAAATAAAGGTACGCACCGATCATAAGAATACTAAATAACACGTCTTTCCAGGATACTTCGAAGGAAGTGACGCCGTTTTTTTTGTTGATAGTGTATGGAGCCAGACCGACTATTTTGGACATTCTGTAAAGGGGTAGAAAGCTGTCAACTATGTCTGCGTTAGATTTACTAGTCATTTCTTGCTGAATTAAAAATAATGATTGCGATCTGTGCTTAAGTT
This sequence comes from Halesus radiatus, assembly GCA_022606495.2. NCBI lineage: Eukaryota > Metazoa > Arthropoda > Insecta > Trichoptera > Limnephilidae > Halesus > Halesus radiatus. The sequence continues at coordinate 105,194 of JAHDVE020004538.1, forward strand.
ATCTCGATGAGTTGTGAACAACCACTGAGGAGTAAGGCATTTTATTTAATTTAATCAACCTTTTTTTTAATTTCTCCGTGTTATTTAATTAATATGAACACATCAATCATTAATAATTTGCATGACTGTTTTACTTATAAGTGAATCAATAATGCCCATTGATAATTGACAGCTTGTCCAACTATGTAATTTATTTAATAGTCAAACTTAGACCATCTTGGTGTAATTTTGCATGTTTGGATTGTTTTTTTAAAGTTAATATTGGGGTGAGGATTATTTACTTTTATTAATTGAATGTTAGCGGTTCGTGATCTTAATCATTGGAAGTTGAACGTTAAAGCGATTTATAAAAGGAAAGAATATCGACTTTCTTTGAGCAGATTTTCTTCTTCATCGTATATTATATATTGTGGAGTCACTTCATTTCAAAATTTTGTATGGAAAGGTAGGTATTAGACAGCCATTATTAGGTAATACGAGTATATAAATTATATATTGTGGAGTCACTTCATTTCAAAAGTTTGTATGGAAAGGTAGGTATTAGACAGCTATTATTAGGTAATACGAGTATATAAATTATATATTGTGGAGTCACTTCATTTCAAAAGTTTGTATGGAAAGGTAGGTATTAGACAGCCATTATTAGGTAATACGAGTATATAAATTATATATTGTGGAGTCACTTCATTTCAAAAGTTTGTATGGAAAGGTAGGTATTAGACAGCCATTATTAGGTAATACGAGTATATAAATTATATATTGTGGAGTCACTTCATTTCAAAAGTTTGTATGGAAAGGTAGGTATTAGACAGCCATTATTAGGTAATACGAGTATATAAATTATATATTGTGGAGTCACTTCATTTCAAAAGTTTGTATGGAAAGGTAGGTATTAGACAGCCATTATTAGGTAATACGAGTATATAAATTATATGTGGAGTCACTTATTTTTGCAGCACGAGTATATAAATAATATTGTGGAGTCACTTCATTTCAAAAGTTTGTATGGAAAGGTAGGTATTAGACAGCCATTATTAGGTAATACGAGTATATAAATTATATGTTGTGGAGTCATTCAAAAAAAAAGGTATTTTTTTATAATAATAGTGGAGTCACTTCATTTCAAAAGTTTGTATGGAAAGGTAGGTATTAGACAGCCATTATTAGGTAATACGAGTATATAAATTATATATTGTGGAGTCACTTCATTTCAAAAGTTTGTAAAAGGTAGGTATTAGACAGCCATTATTAGGTAATACGAGTATATAAATTATGTATTGTGGAGTCACTTCATTTCAATTAGAAATAACTAAAACAATATTATATAGCATTCACACAAGGAAAAAAAAAGCCCTATCGTTACGCAACGAAATAGTGAATTTCGGCGTTGACCCACGTTCCGGCACCGTTTGAAACCGTATTTATGTTTAATCATTGTAGAAGATAATATTAACACATCCCAAATGAAACACGAATCCGAAAAAACAACAGAAAATAAAAAGGCATCAGTCGCATCTGTGGCTCGAACCCAGGACCTCTGTCTATCCGGGACAACCGCTTTACCGACTAAGCTAATGAGACCAGTTCCATTTACGCTATCTACACCCATATCATAATTCAAGTTACAAGACTTGCTAATATTATCCTCCATTTTAAATCCCATATTATTGGCTGCTATCCTTATGATGATTGCAAAGTTCTTCCCGAACACAATTGCAATCGGAATAGAGTCTCGGATATACCTCCCCGATTTTTATTTATATGAGACATCTATTGACTTATTTTACAAGTCTAGAAATAAATATTTTTTTTAAAACTTATTGAAGTTTGGAAACCTCATTGTAATATTTAATCACTGAAGAAGCACACCCAAATAAAACACGAAACCGAAAAAAACTATGTGTTTCATTTGGGATGTGTTAATATTATTTTCTTCAATGATTAAATATTACAATGAGGTTTACAAACTTTAATAAGTCAAAAAAAAAAAGATTGGGCATTTACGTTGTATGAAATATCCCATAGGTTTTTCAGCTCGATATATGCGTTACGGTATTCGGATCGCGCTGATGGATTTTTTTACTGTGCAGTCGTGACGCGCTGTTTAGGAATTTATATTGGCAAATACTATGGAGTAGTAGCGCGCTGTTCAAACTATAGTAATATTATAATCCAAGTGAGTCTTGTGTGTTATAGTTTTTCTTTGGGAGTTCACTGCACAACCTCTCATTAGAGAAAACCACCACTGAATGTTAGTCAAGTCTTTCGCCAAGATATAAGCGTTAACCATAAAATATTGCAAGTTACACTAATGTGTTCTCTACTTGGTTTGCCTTGATTCTTTGAATCTATCCCTGGAGAAAAATATGAAGAATTTGGTTGAAGAAACCAAACAAAATTTACTTTTACACAACTCCCCTGTAGACAGAGCTTTCTTATATAAGACTCAAATGAATCATCTCGAATGAACCATCTTTCAAGAATTAACTTGTATGAATCATGAAAACAAAAGAATTGTGGTGTACTTAAAAGGTGCTCTATTTCGATTTATTTGTTTTAAAAAAATATATTATTATTTTGCAAATCTTCATCAAATTCATAATAAATTTCATAATCAAATTGATAATCGAATTCATAATAAATTTCACAATCAAATTGATAATCGAATTCATAATAAATTTCGTAATCAAATTGATAATAGAATTCATAATAAATTTCACAATCAAATTGATAATCGAATTCATAATCAAACCCATAACCAAACTCATAATAAAACTTATAATTAAACTTATAATCAAACTCATAATCAAACTCATAATCAAACTCATAATCAAACTCATAATCAAACTTATAATCGAACCCATATTCAAATTCATAATCGAACTCATAATTAACCTCATAATCAAACTAATAATCAGACTCATAATTAAATTCATCATCAAACTTATCAACAAACTTATCACCAAACTTATCATCAAACTTATCACCAAACTTATCATCAAACTCATCATCAAACTCATCATCAGACATCTTCGCCAATGATTAAATAATATTACAATGAGGTTTATAATCTTTTAAAATTAGTTCCTACATATATATATATATATTCTAAATTAATGAAATATGTGTATACATATACATTGTAACAATATAGTTAACATTTTACGTAGCATGTTTTAATACTACTCTTTCATTAAAAGCATTTGCTTGTAGATGCATATTTTATTATGGAAATTCCCCCACTGTCTAAAATTTACACGTAACAATTCGTAGGGTCACTTTCCACTCCAAAATTGGGTTCAATAGTGCCGATCAAACAAAGTTTTGCTAGCTATAGAACTCCCAAGCAGTCCAAGCTTATATCGAACGTATGAAATGCCATCTCTGGAGTCAGTATACATATTTTATAATGTTTTATTAAGTGTATAATTTTTTATCGTATTTATTACCTCTTGTGTGATTACATGAGCCGCTCTTATAATGTAGAAAGTCAATCCATTGAAATACATCATGTAGGCAATTATTTTTGCCACTTCCCAAGTGGTGAATGTCCCCGGTAAAAGTAGGTACAGCCTAGAGGTTGTACTAACAAAGGTGTTGGTTAGAATGATTAAAAACACCACAGAGTAAATTCTATTGAATATTTTAGCCGCACTTCGCAAGTCGTTGTGTATGGAGCACAGGTTGTGAATGCTATGAACGATGTCGCCACGGTCAACGACGAAACTTTTCTCGTGTTGATTCACAGTAATCTTACAACGAATCTTCACATTAGCCAGTTGGATTCTATCGAACTTTACGTATTCTTGCAGTTTGCTATTTATCAGATGATATCGATAGCTTATGTTGATGAATCCAATCCATATTTGCATTATTATCGATAAGTACACAAAGGCGTGTAACTGTGTGATGATATCCCATAAATACGCCACATTGGGTCGGTATATCGATAGCTTATGTTGATGAATCCAATCCCTATCGATTTGAATTATCGATAAGTACACAAAGGCGTGTAACTTACGGTGAATCAATATCCCGCATCGCTATGATATGGGAATCCATGAATTACGAAAGTATCGAGGGTTTGACCCGCAAATAGTAGAAAAATGCACGACACGGTAACAAATAAAACGCTGTAAGTTGATTTTCTTATTTTATTGTGATCAATCACAATATTGTTTTCTTTAAACCTCGCGTCGATTTGAATAATGGATGTGAAAAATACTTTGAATTTTTTACGGTGAATCAACATTGTGAGACCACTTATCAAATCTACTGATATGGGAAAGTACAACTTCACTCCGTAAATTATTGTGTCGAATTCTCGCGCTGCCTTATAGGTACGTGTTCCCATGCCAGTCATGGGATTCACATACAAGCAAAAAGAGATCACAAAAATACTGTATGCTATGTCTTTCCAGCATACTTCGAAAGAAGTGATGCCGTGCTTTTTTTTAATGGTGTACGGAGCTAGGCCGACCACTTTAGATAATCTGTAAACTGGCAGAAAACTGTCGATTATGTCGACATTAGATTTTTCAGCCATTTTGCAATGGACAATTTTTTAAATTATTAAATTTAAATTGCAAGTACTCGCTCTGCACAAAGTTGACTCGACAAGTTGTGTAAGTACTACTGTGGAATTAGTCCCTATTTTTATCGACTCTTTCCGTGTTGGCATTTCATATATTAATGATTGTATCGTTTACATGATATACTCGTATTAATAATCACCCTATTCATTTCTTTTTTTTAACTTTTTAGTAGATTAGTCATTCATATTTTATTTATTTATTAGTTTATATTTACTTTATTGATACTGAATAATTCGTAGGACCCGGAGAGGTCATCGCAAAGCCAGGGCCAACGTATAAGGTAAAACGTGTTTATATAAATACGTATAAAACACTTATAATTTAACTGGCATACTGTGTTTGCACTAAATACTGAACATGCAAAAGATTTAGTCTTTTTCTTATCCATGCTTTAAAAAGTCTAACATGTGTCCACACTTAAGGCCCCGCATTAATCTCCGATAATTTAGATTTAGGCTAGAGGTCTGTCTAGCATCGGCTCTGAATCCCGACTGACCGCTGTTGAAAGGCAGATATGATCATTCGAAAGATAGAAAGAGCGCACCAATGTGAAGAGCGTTTAGAATAAATAGGCGTAAGTGACAATTCTAAAAATATTAATAAAACACCACATATTTAAGATAGATCAAAAATCTCAAGACGAATGTCTTAAGTAGCATTTAAAGAAACACTATGATTTAAAGAAACACTATGTTAAATAACAGAACAAACCCATTTTTTTTTTTAATTTTCGGAGTATAGTTTACGATTTTTTTCTATCGAGGGAATTTCATATAATTACATTTTCAGCCCGTTGACTGATTAGAGATTATCTTCAAAAATAAAAAAAATATTTTTTTAGGTACATAAAACCTCCAGTTTTTAAGGGATATTTGTAATATATACATAGAAATTCTGTTTTGTCGAGCCTTAAGTCCACTAATAATAATAATAATTGGATTACTTCTATAGCGCCGTTTTCGTGGTAAAATAACCTCAAAGGCGCTTTAGCAAGTACTTACTGTGCGTGTGTGCGTACTAGCGTATGTTCTTTTACATTAAATTTTTTTATTAAATTTTACTATTAATAAAAATCGACAACATTTATTGGTTTGACCTTGGAGATGATTTGTTTCGCTTTTGTTGTTGCGTTCTATGATTTCTTTATTAAATGGTTACCGTTTTACAGAAAACAAAAAGGTTACCCGACCAAATTTTATTGAAAGACCACGACTTACGTTTTTAGAATAAATTTTCATACGGAATCTAAAGAATTAGCATAAAGGTATTATGAAATGCGACATTTTATGTAGGTACCTAGTAATTTTTTTTGATTTATAATAAGTATGTATATACGTAGTATCTACCTACCGGCTCCGGACAGTTGGGACGTTTGTACGGTATTCACATAAAAGAACTTACTCTAACGACACCACCGACTGCAAAGTTATCCATGTCAAACTGTAGGTACCCTACCCCTGCAGCCCGCGAACATATTGAAAATAGATAAATTTGCCCTTCGCTTAAAAAGGTTATGCATCACTGGTCCAATACATACTCGATCCACTTATCAAAATTCGAACAAAATCACGCACTCCTTATGCAGGTGGCGAAAAGGTTAAAATTCCCGCTTAACACCGGCCCTATGTTTCGATTTACGCAAAAGAAGCATCACCAAAATTCGTGTTTTATTTTATTTTGTGAAGCTCGGGCATAATTATTAAAATGTTTTACGGTCATATTTTAAAAACTTAATTTTCCACATTGAACAATACGCCAAATATATCGGAAAAAGGGTTAGTAAGTAGGAGATTTTGCACTTAATTTTTTTTAAAGTGACAAAAATAACAGTGACGACGGCCTCCATGGTCGAGGGGTAAGGCTCTCGACTACGAATCCGAAGGTCGCGGGTTCAAATCCCGGCGTGCGCAAGTAATGTTTATTTAATTAATATGTGTTGTTTCACAATTAATTCAATTAAAAATAATATATATAGTATATTTGCGCACGTTCCAGAGTGGATCGTATCGCCCAGGTGAAAGACCACCATTCAGAATTGAAACGTTGCTTGAAATGGCTTTTAGCCGTGTTTGGTGACCAGATCTGAATAGCCAGGTATTTCCCCACCTCCCTCTTCCCTTCTCCTTCCCCTCCCCAATACCTTCAGCCTCACAACATTCCCAGTTGGGAATGCCATAGTCTCACTGGCTCCAGACGGTTGGGAGCAGTTAGGACTCTTGTGAGGTATTCATATAAAAAAAAAAGTGACGAAACAGAGAAGTGACCAAACAGAACAGTGACAAAACAGAGATGTGACAAAACAGAACAGTGACAAACCGAACAGTGACAAACAAAAAAGTGACAAACAACAGTGACAAAACTGAGAAGTGACAAAAAGAACAGTGACGAAACAGAGAAGTGACCAAACAGAATAGTGACAAAACAGAACACTAAGGTGGTGAAAGTGATGTATTAAAATGAAGTGAAAATAAACCGATCTAACCTAACCCAACCTAACCCAACTTAACCAAAACTAACCTAACCTAACCTAACCTAACCTAACATTTATGTTTTAATATGCTCTGTTTTGTCCGGTTACCATATTATTAATGCTTTACATTGTAATATCGATTTTTGAAAGAATATTAACATTCTGCAAAATAGTAATATTTTTCTTATTTATTACCTGTTGTGTAATTACACTAGCACCTCTTATAATATAGAAATTCAATGCATTGAAATACATGACGTGGGCAATTACTTTTGTTGCTGTCCAAATGCCGTAAGTCCCAGGCAAAAGCAGGTACAGTCTAGAGATTGTGGTGACAAATGTGTTTGCTAGAATTATCAAAAACACCGCGGAGTAAATTCTGTTGAATGTTTTAGCCGCATTTCGCAAGTCCTTGTGTATGGAGCACAGGTTATGAATGCTCTGAACGATATCGCCACCCTCAAAGTCAAATCTCTTCTCGTACTGATTCCCAGTAATCTCATTATGAATCTTCACATTGACCAGTTGGATTCTGTTGAACTTTATGTATTCTTGTAGCTTGGTATTTATCAAATGATATCGATAGCTTATGTTGATGAATCCAATCCAAATTTGCATTATTATCGATAAATACACAAATGAGTGAAACTGGCCAATAATATTCCATAAATATCCCATAAGAGGCTGTAAGCCATGCATTAAGAAAGAATCCAGATGTTTGCCTGCAAATAGTACAAGAATGCACAACGTGGTAACAAACAGACTGGTGTAAGTAGAGTTTAACATTTTTTTGTGATCTACCATAATATTATTTTCTTTGAACCTCACGTCGACTTGAAGTACAGATGTGAAAAATTCTTTAAATTTTCTACGGTGGACCAAAATTGTGAGTCCACTTATCAAATCGACTAATACAGGAAAGTACAACTTCACTCCGTAAATTATCGAGTCAAATTCTCGCGCCGCTTTTAAGGAACCTGCTCCTTTGCCAGCTATTGGACTCGCGTACAATCCCAAAGAGATCACAGCAATACTAAATGCAATATCTTTCCAGGATACTTCGAAAGAAGTAATGCCATACTCCTTTTTAATTGTGTACGGAGCTAGACCAAAGATTTTTGATAATCTGTAAATTGGCAGAATACTATCGATTAAGTCGACATGAGATTTTTCCGCCATTCCGTATATTATTTGTAGTAATTGCTGTGCGTGAAGTTAACACGGCAAGATACGTGTAGCACTGTGGAATTAATCACCCCTGTATCGACTCTTTCTTTGTTGGTGTCTCCTCAATTCATCACTGCTTTGTTTTCATATTTACATAAGTGATTAGGTAATCACTTAACTACTTCTATTTTATTAGAACTTGTCTCGAAATCAATAATTCGTGTTGATAAGTAACGGTTTGTTGGATTGATTAATGAGTTTGTTGTTGATGTTAAATTTTTCGTTAGGTTATAAGGAAAATACGTCCAGTTGTTGTTTATTTTTTAAATGAATGTGTTATTTGTTGTACTATTGAAATATTCACAAACTGACAGTAACGCAGCAGATTCTATTCTACTGTTGAGAAAAAAAAACGGTGCAATGGTTGTTCTAAAAAATATTATCATGGGAACAAAAGCCTCGAAGACGAAGAAGGTCATGGCTATCCTTCTTCAGTTCAAAACGACCAACTGAAGGTGTTGGTTGAATCAGAACAACGACACGACCAATTTTTTTATTAGCGATACCATTACACAGCTGAGATTTATCGTAGATACATCCCAAAGTGGGTTCCATGACAATTCAACCCACGTACGAATCATCACACCCTTTAAAGGTGATATAAAGTCATTACAGCACGAAAAAACAAACCATTTAAAAAAAGGTTAATTAGGTTAGGTTAGTCTAGGTTTTCAAGCTAGTTTTTTTTCGTACTTTTAATGACTTTATGTCACTTTTAAAAGTTGTGCCGATTCATACGTGCGTTGAATTATCCGGTCACCCCAAAGTGAACCAACGATTATTGCGATGCCTGATCCCTCCGCGCTGATTAATCGAACAGTGCCAATTCTCTGTGAACATATATCTCCATTGGACCTTCAGAGCTTAAATGAGATGGACTATTGACTAATATAGCTTCATGCAACATTGCCAAGACATCTCTCTACATTTATTGGACGTAGTTAAGCAGAAAGCGTCCAACCCACAATTGCCAAAATAGGCTTTTTCATCTCTTCCGACAGATAAACACAAGATCTTTATATGCTAAAAACATTCAAGCTCCAAATGCAATAACAATGTACAAAAACTGATAATCACTCCACAAAGGCCGTAATATGCTTTTGTATTGTCAAATTTTCAAACGCCTTTTTCAGCTTTATCTTTTTTGGTTTCGATGCTTTCTGCATAACTACTTCTAATTAAGGTCTTCTTAGCAATGTTAAACAATTTGACAACTTCTTCAACATAAGTGCCTTTTGAGATTTAATCATCTCTAGAACTAGGGATTTTTATACCACTGGAACATTTTGTTATTGCTTATAATTGGCTAAAATTCGTACATTCCAAATGATTCCAACAGTCCTCTTGAATTATTTGAGTCATATGTATTTTTTCAACATTCTATGTCCGCCAAATGGAAGGTATTTTTATAGAATACTAGCTGATGTGTACCCGGCCTTGCTCGGTTTTTTTGGAATAAAGTTCTGAATTTGTGAATTCTTGCTTGTCGTTTGGATGCTATAATTGATTTGACAGCGAAAGTAATGCCTTGTGACGACTATTACTACATTTAAACAATGAAATTTCATTCCTAACTTTTATTTTTTCAAAATATATCTAAATAATAAAGTTCTTAAATAGGTACTTATTTGTGTTTTCCATTTTGAAAATATTCTACCCAAACAAACCTTCTTCTTTTGAATATGTAATCCATGACTAACCAGAGTGGCATATCTATGGGCTAACCTCAATACAACATGGTGGGTTCAATGTTTTTCATAATAATTTTAAAACGTTATAGCAACAGTTTTACATATTGGATTTCATTCAAACTGTAAAACATTCTGTAAAACTTCCCGGCAGTAATAAGAACAAATTGTGCTGTTTTCAGCTAAACCGGTCGACTAATTTTCGAGAAAATCGGGGACAGATAGACAGACAAACATTAAATCATTGTAGAAAATAATATTAACATAACCCAAATGAAATATGAAAACGGAAAAAAATTACAGAAAATAAAAAGATTTCAGTCGCATCTGGGCCTCGAACCCGGGTCCTCTGTCTATCCGGGACAACCGCTTAACCAACTTAGCTAATGAGACCAGTTCAATTTTCATATTTCATTTGCGTTATGTTAATACTGTTTTCTACAATGATTAAATATTAAAAGGAGGTTTTTAAATCTCAATAAAAATAATTAATAATTAATGACAAACATTAATTTATATATATATTGATGTCGGAAATAAACAATATTCGTGAGAAACCAATCATGATTATGGTAGTCTTTTTTTCATGCATACCAAACTGGGGTATTTTTCTGTCTTTACAAAAGCCAACGTAATGTTTTTCACACAAATAATGGGTTACAAAATATAATTAGAAGATCAGTTAATTGGTTTAATCGTTTAAATGAAACAAATTAAGTTTTATTTGAATATTTTATTGCATTTTCTAAAATAAGTATTTAAATATGGACCCCTTACTACTTTAGGTAATTTCAACATATCGTAGACTTCAACGCTATTAACAAAACTAAACTCTATTCCTTAATCTACACTATTCTGTAATGTGTGTAGGCATTCTCAATATCATAGGAAGGTTTATAAGTTATTTAGTATAGGTAAATAGTATATTTAGTATAAACTATTGCAGCGTTACTAACCTTTTTCATGAATTAAACACAATATTCAATATCAAATTTTTGGTACACTTAAGAATGAATAATATTTCCTTCAAATTATTTGTTTATAAGAATTTAAAAAAAAAAACGATGGATTGTGGATACCTTAATTACAAAATTAAAAAAAAAAGTATATTAACAAAGTACAGTTTTTTTATGCACTAATAATTGTTAATGACTTTATTTTTTAAAATTCTTGGCACTTACAGTTTAGAGTTTGGAAAATTACTACTAATTAATATAAGGCATAAATGATAACTCTCATCTGTAGACTAGAGAAGTACTCAATTTCTGTTTTTATACATCACTTGATAAATCATTAATATTTAAATACAAAACAATTTTTCGCTTAAATATTAGAAATAATTCAAAACAAATTAATACGGCATCTAGTTAATTTTTTTCAAAGGCACGTTAATGAGAATGAGCAAAGTTATGTTCCTTCAGAACACAAATAAATATATTTCTGGGTCAAATAATTTCTGTGAAAACTCAATCTATGATTTTTGCTGTATTTGTTTGATAACGCCTTTCTCCTCCTTTTGCCTATACTATTATTATGGTGCGTCTCCTTGATAAATCGCAATTTTTTTGTTTTTGTTTTTGGTTTTGTGGTGTTGTTGATGTAATTTTTTTCCACATTGATCCTGTAGGGTCTTTCCTTGAAGCAACATTTTTCCACATTTGATTACTGTCTTTCCTCGATGAAATATTTCTCCACATTTATTCTATAGTGATATTTCTGGATTTTATTGATTATGCTGCCATTTCTTGACGCATCGTATCCTCCAATTTAACAATGATAGATTAATGTTTCTCCCTTTTGGGTTTTTTAATGATGGTTTAAAATAGGTTTTCACAGTATATAATAAAATAAGTTAAAAAAATTTAACCCAACTTATTTTTTATAAAAGCAATAACATATTAAATTCTACACAAAAGAATTGGGATTTTTTGTTTTGGAATGTAATCATACATCACTTTATATGAAAATGGTTTATGACAAACAAGACATAAGATTTAACGGGGAGAGGGACGTCGTAGATTTATTATTTATTAAATCAAAAAAATTATAATATTAGTGTACAATACGATAAACATGGTGTTTTTAAAGTGAAAAATATTTATTACGTTTTTTTAATTTAATTTGCATGGGCTTAGCATTTATCAAATAATAATCAGAAATATTACACATTTCTGACCGTACTACGCATGTTTTACAAAAACATTTAAAAAGTTGAATATCCTTAAAAAATTCTGTGAAGGTTTTTCTGTAACATGTCGATAAGATAAATAAAAAAAACAGCGTGTAGTTTAATTTTTTCATGAACACTACATAACTTTAATGTTTTTTTTTTTATTTTTTATAATGCTGATTACAAATCTTTGGTTATGTTTATTTACAAAAACGCAACGAGAAAGGATTAAAAATACTTTTCTCCACTTAAATATTTTGTCAAACATACAATGGGACGTTCAGAAAAAGTAATATTTCTGATTAGATTTTGATAAATAATTTTTTTGCCTATGTAAATTTATAAAATATTTAATAAATATTTTTCTATTTAAAAACATTATGTTTATCGTATTGCGTAATAATACTATAATTATTTTAAATGAATAAATAATAACCCTCCGACGTCCCTCTCGCCCTTAAGGTAGGGTCTCTAAGTCTATGAAGTAGATTTCTTATTTTATATGAAAGAATAGAAAATATACAGAAGAACAAAACTGTAAGCATACGAATATTATTTCTGAAAAAATCGATGTAGTGGGAGAATAAGTCTGAAATTCAGTATTTTATTGTTGAGATAATCATAGAAGGTTAAATTATTAATAAAACAAAAACTTATTCATAGTCTTTATCCATGTTTGGAACTAAACCTAAGACTTATTTCTAAAAGGCCATCACAGCTTTTGCTAAATGTATCCAAGGAAACTAAGCTTATAGATTATAAAGAACTAGAAAGACTGCGTATAGTATAACCAATGCCGCCTGTATAAAAGGCCAGTCTAGCAGCGCCTGTGCCTTTACGAATTGCATACAATTAATTCAGATTCTCGTCTTGTTTGGCTATTTATACAAAACCTAATTACAATCACTTTTCCACAATGAAATATCACTCAAACCATTTTAATAGTTTTTCGAATATTCTCAGAATGATTTATACATGCTCTGTGACGAATGGTGACCAACTTTTTATCAAATTTATATATTTTTTCAAAACTATCATTCATGCTGTGTAATTTGTAAAAAAAAACTCGAGGAAATAAATAAACATTCGCCATCTCGACCCTTTCGAATAACAAGGTTCCAACTGACAGAACAATGTCATGCGATAATGTGCTTCAAGGAAAGCGTCTTTAAGGCTCATTATCGCATAACATTGCCTTGTCAGATGAAACCTTGTTATTCCAAGCGATCGATCTAACAAGTAAAGTTTAAACATGAACGGCGACCATCTTGGCTGTTTTTGTCTGGGCCTTTATACGGGCGGTGTTGATATAAAACACACATAGTTATAAGTTGTAACACCATTAAGTATCGGTAAGTAGAGAGAAAATCTACAATATTTCTATGTCATATTAGGTAGAAATTTTTGCAACAAGTATGAGCGGAGAGTATTGATTAATTAATTGAACTTTCTCTTTTTAATTTGGTGCAAATTTAACTTTTAATTCTTTCTATTAAATAACGTAGAGGTGCACACGCTTTCAGCCCAAATTTTATTTATTAGTAATATTATTGTATTGTTAAGGATCATATTTTAATACAATCAGGTAAAACTATTTTGTTTTCTTTGTTCGATTGGTGACATTTTCTAAAAGCGTACAATTTATGTTTTTTTTTTATGTATAATAAACATATATTTTAAACATGCTATTGTATGCAGCTTTGGTGGTTGTTCATTATAAAATAAAACAAATTTATTTAGTATAACACCACTATATTTTCAGTATTTTTTCCGACCGGTTTCGGAACCACCGTTCCTTCTCCAAGGTAAAATATATACTAACTTTACATAATACGTATTTTGCCCTGATGAAGGAACGGTGAAAATGTTGTGGTGTTATACTAAATAATTTTTTTTTATTATATTTTAAAAGTTATACTTGTCATATTGTGAGATCTGGTGCTAGAGTTATGCAAGTTATTGTAATAATAACATTATTAAATTTGATTAACTTTATATTAAAAAAAATATTGAAATTTGGTTGCAAATAGTTTTACGGATGAATTGTGAAATTTTAGTTTAGCTGAATTAATTATTCTTAAAAATATTTCTAAATAAATCTACATAGGAAAATTGATAGTGTGAAATCTTATGAATGCACCGTAATTTAATTAAATAAGTCATCTGCAATCCTAGAGAATCGCCTAAATACTTAAAGTGTTGTTTTTGAATATTACAAAAAAACAGCAGTAGTTTTTACTATGAGCTAGCCTTTAAATATTCATCATATTTAATTGATCGTTATTAAAAATAAATATCTGTTTTGTATATTTTTTTTCTACAAGATTTTCTAGATATTGTTTCTGAATTGAACTATTGCTTATCATTGATATTTCGTTGCTTTGTCATAATATTTGAAATATACGTATTTTTTATTAGGAAATATAAAAAAGCCCGAAACAACAGCCACAACTCAGCAATTTGCCTAAAGCAAAGAAAAACAATATGGATAAAGTACTTGCAATTGGTGGCCTTTTATTTGTTGTTGTTAAAATATTATATTAGCTGCAGTTCGCGTGTTCAGCATTAACTTTAATTAACTCCACACAGGTGTCTGCCTTTCGTCATTGGATATGCTGCGTGGAAGGTCTTTTTGAAAGAGTACACCTGAAGCTGAGGAACACCATTCCATAGCCGATTTTTGAGCTCTAGAACTAGTCGTAAAACGAACCAGTCTCATGCAGAAATTATGAACATTGTGTAGCACGTGTTTGGCACGTCTTCAGACTGTGCATCTGTGCAAAAGGAATCTTAGGCACACTTTCCATTTTATGCTGGTTCTAATAATAATGATGAGTATAACTTCAAATGCAATAATTGTCTAAAAAATGTAATATTTTGGCTTGTGGTGCTGCTATCGCGAGGGACCTTTATTATTTCCTAATAAAATAATACTAAATGTCTTTGGTATTGGAATAATGCGTCTCTCCGCACACGTCTAATACTTCCCCGTCCTTCTATCAGCAAAACGAATGTGGTCCATTATTTTAACACAACCATTTAACAGGAATACGAAGAATCGTAATCTCTTCTTCCTGCATGCTTCGACTCTTCGTCAACTTAACATTAACAATTTGTAATGAAACATCAGTCTTTATGAGACATGTTTTGGGGCCACGTTCATGTAGAACCATCACCACCTCGACCCAGGCAAGGCCTCGATCCTCCTATAAAATAGGCCGCCAACTTGATTCGGTGTTCTGGCTTGGGTCGTGATGATTTTGGTAAAACCCTCAACCGTTTATGTTAGCGAAAGGTTCATTCCGTACTAAATTTGTGATATAATGCACGATAGGACCACGGATTATTAATTATTTTTATCCAAGCTTCAGTAGTTAATATCACAGCTCCAAACCTTTTAGCTTCAACATTATCGTCAGCTTACAACTAAAATCCACTAAATACACCAAACAAATTGTTGACTAAAACGCTTTTTAATTTTTTAATGTTATTCTAGTGGTGTCGACAAATATTTCTGGGAAATTTGGAAATAAGTCAGTTGTTTTAACCATTCTAAATGTTGGCATGTAAAATTAACAACGTGCACTTGGTGATTTCTCTTCATGCAATTATTTATCATTTTTAAGGAAAATACTCCATGTGGACTTAAATAAATTTTCATTGTACGAACGTTCTTCTGATAAAATACTTGAATTTATCGGGATTAGATGGTACATTTGTTTAATTAAAAAAATAAGCCGCTTTATAAACCTATCACGCACTATCAGCACATTTAGATTTTAATTGTCGGTACCATTTTTTTTCTGCACTTGATGATATTATTGAGTCATGCACTTTGTAGATTTTTATGTAATTTTGGGAAATAAACTACACCAAGCGCACTTAGATTTTCATTTCACATGCCTTTGAGAAAATACAAATGGTGATTTTTTATTGTCTTGTGCGGGTTGTTTCGAGAAACTTGAAGGATTCATCAAAATTTCAAAGTTAACATTTCTTAGAAAACTCTATTTCAGCACTGTTAAACAACTAACCCATAATGTAATAATAATAGAACTTGAATATTTAACTTTGAAATTTTGATGAAATGTTGAAATACACCGAAACAATCCGCCCTTAGTTTATCAGCATTTAGTTGAGCGAAAATTGCACTTAGTGGATTTTAGTCGTAAGCCATAGATTTTTATGATTTTTTTCTGAACTTCGAACCTTTCTCTCGCACAAGCAGCCTGAAGATTCGCGTAAATTTAACCCCTGGATCGATTATATTTATCCATATTTTTTAATCGACGTCGCCTCGATTGACTAATTTAACTTTGAACGAGTAAGCCCCTTGTCCGCTGGCGAGAGTTGACCTCGCGTGGTGCTATATATTACTGCTAGTAGTTCCAGTTCTTTTGCTTTATCTGTCGGTGGACAGGTCTTCGTAAGCCATTTCCCTAGCAGTCATGTTCTGTCAAGTAGGCGGCAGGTGCTTCGGATTGTAGTCTTTTGCCACCTCGAGGAACGCGTCAACCGTGTAGTTGAACAGGGTGAAGTCATATCTGAAACAAACAAAAACATTATTATTACATATATTTTCATATGAAGCGGTAACTTGGTGATGTGACATTATAATTTTAAAAATAAAACAATAACTTTGTTTATATCACTTTTATTTGTAATATACTTTTGCCGACCGGGTTTCGCCACTACCGTTGCTTCTTCGGGGCAGTATATGACTAAACTATGAACTAAGATACACATGTGTTATAGATTATAGTCAAGGGTGGGAGGTCAGCAGGTACCTGACCGGGAAGGGAAGGGAAAAAACTTTAAAAAATGTCGTTAAATAAGGGGGTACTGTTGAATAAATATTGCCCGAATAAGCTACGGTAGTGGCGAAACCCGATCGGTAAAAGTATATTACAAATAAAAGTAATGTAAACAAAGTTTTTGTTTTATTTTTTTTTAAATTATTATTACAATTTGGCAATACGTTATATTCATTCTGCCTTCTAACAATTTAATGAGCGAAAACAGAAAGATTTGAAATCGATTTTTCCGAACATTGTTAACTCATTATTAGACCCAATAAGAAGAAAGAAATGCATTGAATAATCATAAGCGAACAGTGATTTAATAATATTGTATTTGGGACTGTGCGTATTCAGACAGATTTGAATGAAATCGATTTTTCCGAACATTGTTAACTCATTATTAGACCCAATAAGAAGAAAGAAATGCATTGAATAATCATAAGCGAACAGTGATTTAATAATATTGTATTAATTGATAAACTAAAGTTCTTAAAAACTTAAGACAAGATTTTTATTTGGGACTGTGCGTATTCAGACAGATTTGAATGAAATGCTGCAGTGTTTGATTCCATTAATAAATAATATGAGAAAGATGACATAAATTGAACTGGTCTCATTAGCTGAGTTGGTTAAGCGGTTGCCCCGGATAGGCAGAGGTCCTGGGTTCGAGTCCCAGATGCGACTGAAATCTTTCTATTTTCTGTCGTTTTTTTTCCGTTTTCATATTTTATTTAGGCTATGTTAATATTATTTTCTACAATGATTAAATATGAGAATCGTTTATAGTTTGGCAATAAATAGAGATTTTATGCATTTCCGCACGTATTTTGGGAAAATTATTTTCGCTTTTAACAATTTCTTGCCCTGGTTAAACGTTCTATCTGAACGAATGGAAGAAAATCTACATTTCACAGACCGGGGGCTGATTTTGGGTCTTTTTAAAAATAAGGCATTGTCCTTATCCTTAGGGCTAAAGTCATTTTGATTCCGATTTCATGTCAATTACAATTAATTTTTTAAGGAGTTTGTTGTTGGTTTAATTATCACATCATTATTAATAATTATGGGTGCATCACACATATTTAACTCGTGTAGTTTATTAATACTTGCAATTTCTTCAAAAGATTGGTATTCACTTAGTGGTGTTATTATTAAAAAATGAATTCCTTTGTAATCACCACTTTATTAATATATACATATCAACATGTTTCGAAAGCGATGCTTTCCTCATCGGGAATATATAGAATATATAGTATAACATCGATATTATTATTATTATATTATTAGCCTTGCTTTCGAAACATGTTGATATCTATATATTAATAAAGTGGCGATTACAAAGTAATTTTTAATTCTTTTATTATTACTTACTTTACACTAGTAGTTTATTATAATGTTTAGAATTTAAATCACGTTTATCAATCTGAACTTTCGGGCTTTTGGCATAGGTACTTTGTAAACATCGCAATTTCTTTAATTCGGTTAATTTAATAGAATCATTATGCGACAAATGATTCATTAATAATGTTTAAAGTCAATATTTACTATCATTTTGAGTTTTTCTTTTGTTAAAACTAGGCAAATATCGATATTTTTAAATAATGTCATTCGCTGAATGACAGCTGTCATCCGAGAGAACCGGAATTTCAGTTAAGTTAAAAGTCTTTAAGCCTAAGGATAAGGACAATGCCTTATCCTTAAAAATAAGTGGAATCAGGCCCCCTCATAATATAAACTATTGCAATAGGGAGTCTAGTCTACTTCGTCCGCCATCGCCTTGATTTATGACTCTGAATTGGAGTGATGTCGAGTTAGATAATAATGAAGACACTCACAGATAGAGATTATACAGCCCCCAAATCTGTTTGGTGGTGAGCTGCGAGTAGTGCGTCAGCAGCAGGGTGGCAGTATTCCTCCCCTTGCCGCTATTCTTCCACTGCGGCTTGATGATGTCGTGCAGGCCCGCCTTCTGAATCAGGTAGTTCTGGTCCTCCTGAAATTCAAACCGATAATACAATTAATCAGGCGGACTATGTACAACCATGGGTTTTACACATGGTTTGAAAAGCCATCAATAACAACATGTGTAATTGTGGGACGGCTTCGTTAAGCAGGACACAGAGAAAATTGAAGTAATCTGACCACCGAAAAGGCTTCCCTTTAATAAACCTACGGGTACGACTAAGACTATTGGCAAGCTTAACCTTATGCGGCTGGACGGTGTGAACGCAAAAACCGCAGCCTTTGTCGTAACGGATTGGAGGATATCAAAAAAAAACCGGCAGGAGTGAAGTCGTTTGCTGGAGATGGCCTAGACTCTCCAAGAGCTGTATCGCCGATGATTTGGAACTTTATTTACTTTGCATTGAGTGAAGCATTTTTTGCAGAGATGCCCAAGTGTGAATTAGGGTGAGGAGAACGGGACAACATCAGCAGAATTTTAATCCGATAGTCTAGAACTATAGGACCTAGAGTCCTAGAGACACATAGTGTAGAGTAGTACTGACAAGTGTTTACTGTTGAAAATGATGTCCTAATAATCAAGTCACCCATTTTTTTACAATAGTGTATGAATTAATCGAATATGTTTTTCTTATTCTTAAAAACATTCGCAATCCATCAACTGTTTTTTTTCGTAACAAAGGTTTATCTCTTTACAAAGCGAAATATTTTGTCTGACCGTTTTATAAATTTACTTTCACAGAATCATTTTTATCATCGGCTCATTCAACTAACTCAATTCCTGGCAGTTGAAATTCGTAAAAATTTAAAAAAAAATTGCTGTAACTCAAAGTCAAAATAATAATAATGACCGTTATTTTTTTGACAGAATTTGAATTTTTTGGTCTGTTAGACGTTGTTCTAGATTAAGACCTTTCTCTGTGGCTCTTTATGGCTGAATTAATAATAGTAGATATTTAATATCTCCCCTTTTCAGGGCAATTTCTCCAAGTTTAATTAGGGTTCCGATTAGCAAGACGTGTCCCCTACTAAATTTATATTGCATTTCTTTACCTTTCATTACCCCTATCCGGCACGTAATTGACCATTAAAGGGCCGTTTAAGTAATCGGCACTAAAATAAGTCATTATCTTCTGATTAAGGCATATTTTTGACATTTGGAGAAATGTCCAATGGAATTTTATTTGATCTCGGTGAATCTTTAACACAATATGGATATAATTGACGACCTTCATGCCCGACCGGTTAAGATCCTCGGCATCGAATCCAACCCAGCGTGTGCAAATAAAATGTATGTCATTTTTGTGTGTTGTGTTCGTTTGCACGTTCCAGAGTGGTAGATACTCTCAATATTTGTCATGTAAATTTCAAACAAAGCGCCTTGTTTCGATTGGCAACAGCTGGTTAAACGTACTTTAACCAACGACGAAACAATTTCTCGTTTATTTAAATCGATGGTTTGTTGAATATCACGCGTTATCGACACGTATTAATTATTTGACTCTACAATTCAAATGATCGAATCTACGCCAAACGTAACATTTTTATGACTTTGCTAATATACATATCGTTGAACATTAAAATTTCTGATCCGACGATTTTATCAGTAAAGGTCTCCCGGCCTCGCAAAACCTAACTTTGTTAAACTCCAATTTTATGAATTTTCTACCAATCTTTTTCACCAGGCGATAGAAAAAGTTCGAAATTTGGGCTCGTATCTCGGATATATTTTTTTTAGAAAAATATATTTTTTGTTGCAGATGTTCAACGCCATAATTCTGTGTGGGAAAGGGAGAAGGGAGTGCGCAAAAAATCGAACTTTGAGTTATCTATGCAAAGTTAGTAACACACCTTGCGAAGAAAACTTCAGAGTCAAAATAATTTTCAACTGTATTGAAGCAAATTGATTAATATTATGATACGATTCCGTATTTGGGAAACATGGCAAGGACGAAAGGTTGAATGTACTCATTTCATTAGAGCTTATTTAGACTTAACTTTCGCACACAGAAATATTATGGATCAATACATATTTTTAATAAATCAATATGCAGATTGAATAATCACCTAGTGTACGTATTCTATAGTCTATATCAGCGATTTTTCTATCTTCATTCTCAGGAAATTGCGTCCATTCGCATTCCTCCGTTTTAGCCACCGTTATTTAGTGGTCCATCCCAGCCTCCTCTCCCCAGGGAAGATCAGTCCCACCCATTACTCGCTATAAACGAGAGGAGATCTCGCTCGAATGTGATTTAGCGCAAAGTCGGCATTATCTTCCCGACTCTATTCTCTCCGGCAGTAAATTATATTCCATCCTTTCGTGTATGGAGCCTTTATTCAAATTCGGAAATAAAACAACAAGGTTTATCGGCATTCAATTGTCGTTTCATGGGAAGACTTGGCTTTCCAATATTTTTTTGCAGGGGTGGAATAAAGCCCCGAGTTTGATTCGGTAGACGGTCGCAAGTCTTTATTTCTTTTGATTAGCGTATTGATCGTAATATTATTCATTCAAACCTCCTTGATAGCTTATTTTAGATACTCCTTCTTGTATTAATGTGGTTCCGTTTTTTTGTATTGTCAATTATTGGCCATAGTATATTATTGATAATAGGATAATTTATGGTTTATTTGTGACGGTAAGATGGTTTGGACATGTGGAGAAAACGGTGAGAAAGGAATATCGGGAGAATAATGACAGGTGAATGGAGGAAAAGGTCCAGGATTCCACAGAAAGATAAGTAAATCAAACACTTCGAGTCGAGTTGTGCTAGTTAGAATAGGTATAACAGAATATTATGGTTGAGACGATGCGTGAATGAAGGATGGAGTGAGTTGTGTGGCGTTCCATCCTATCTGCGCAGCCTTTCTTGGAAATGGAGTGATAGTTGGTTAAGAATGTCATCACCCAGAACACAACACCACATGTCAGAACATGCGAAATCGGGAATCCCGCAATGTCTCAATTTTGACCTCAACTTGTTTAATTTTTCATTAAATGTATTAAAAATATTTATAATTTATTTGTATGAACGCTTTTATAAGATTACGACCCTAATAATGCCTACAATGCGTAATACATTGCGAGCGAAGCTGTGTACGGCGTTTACGCCGTGGATAAAATTAACAATTGGAGTTCACGTTATATTAATAGAATAATACAGCGAACGCACCAATTATTTCAAAAACAACAATGACCTCACCATATACAGTCTCATATTTATCCAGCTCTTGGAATTATTGGAATCAGTCTAAACATAAACTTCCTGGGTTTAGAACCGACTTGCCAAATTTGATGCCTCTGGAAAAGACTAGTACTTTAGTTGACTGCCTACGGGGAAATGTGGACATTTTCCACTCAACCTATAGCATATTTAAGTATAAATTCGTTTTTACATTTTTAGCATTTGGCAATTAGACGAAACATCAGTTGGGCTGCAGCATGTACTTCAAGTTTTATTACCTGCAATGTCTCGAACTTGGCGACCACATCGAAGTGTATGTGACAAGGAGTGCAGAAGGTGGTGTAGGGCACCCAGTGCATGTCCAAGTCTCTACCAGCCCGCACCTCGTCGAGCAGATACCGCACAAACTCCTCGAAGCTCGGCCAGCGTGGCTCGGCAATGGTGCGTTTCTAGAAACCAACGTACAAATAATATACCGACTGAAGTAGATGGATTCGTTTACCAAATGGAAGCAGCATAGAAAATAAATTAGAGGCAACTAGCTAAATATTGATTGTGTTTATTTAATGCAGTATTGAAATGTATAAGTGTTCCTGGCTATGCAGTTTGATACACGGTGTCTGGAAACACGCTTATTTATAAATGTGAGTAGAGATTTAACATTGCGGCATTACAGCACCGCGCTCCACGCTTGCACCGCGAAACTTCAGGGGGGAATGAATTTTCATGAAAACTACAAAGTAATTCATATTTTTTTTCCAGATGTTTTGCAAACACGAACTTCAGTCGTACCAACGACTGACACGCGTAATCTTAATAAGTTAAAAGTAAATCTAACATTATATTATTTTATCAAAAAGTCTTCTGACAAAATTTGTTGCAGCTTTGTCATTTAAAAAAAAATTATATGAATACCCCACAAGAGTCCCAACTACTCCCAACCGTCTGGAGACTATGGCATCCCCAATTGGGGAATGTTGTGAGGCTGAAGGTATTGGGGAGGAGAAGGAGAAGGGGAAGAGGAAGGTGGGGAAATACCTGGCTATTCAGATCTGGTTACCAAACACGGCTAAAAGCCATTCCAAGCAACGTTTCAATTCTGAATGGTGGTCTTTCACCAGGTCGATACTGGGAGTATCTTCCACTCTGGAACGTGCGCAAATATACTATATATTATTTTTAAATGAATTAATTGTGAAACAGCACAAATTAATTAAATAAAATTTACTTGCTCACGCCGGGATTTGCACCCGCGACCTTTGGATTCATAGTCGAGAGCCTTACCTCTCGACCATGCAGGCCGTCGAGGATGTCATGGATTTTTTTTTTGATGGATTTTTTATGGATTGAACCCTCTGAAGTTTCGCGGCCCGAGCGTGCTACACGGTGCATATCGTTTAATCTCTAGTTTATACTTTTTTGTTATGTTTCGGTACACCGTGTATGAGACTCGATGCGCTTTATTAAAATGGCGATTATAATTTGACAAAAAGGCCAAACTTACGTAATAGAGACGTTTCACAAATCCTCGGCGGTAGTACTATTCATTAAAAATAAACAGAGGTGAATATTTTCTACTCCTTATGAAGATCAAATAAAATGAAATATGTTTTAACACAGCCCGTTTTCATTATCTGTCGCATCACATTTCCATGGGAAAACGTCGGAAAAACAACTTTATTTGCATTATTATGGTGTCAATGGAAAATTTATTGGTTGTTTTTTCTTTTTCTTTCAGTATCAAATTTCAACGTAGCTCGTGTTACAACAAAACTGTTGGTGCTATAATTTCACATTATAATTTCATATTATACAGTGGCGGCTCGTGACTGTTGAGTGAGCTAGAGTGCTAAGATTGAAAAATACAACGTTATTGATGTTTAAGCTGAAAATGATTTTTTTTTTTTTTGTTCAAAATTTCAATTTTTTTGTAGGGCACTGTAGGTAGGGCACTGCCCTACCTACCATCTAAATCTCCATACAATAAAATGAAATTTTGAAAAAAAAAATCATTTTCATCTTCAAAAACATCAATAACGTCGTATTTTCAATCTTAGCACTCTAGCTCACTCAAAAGTCACGAGCCGCCACTGATATTATAACAATAGATGTTTTGAGAGGTGAACTGTTATTTTTTTTTTAAAACGGCCAGTTATAATGGTCTATATTGTTTTAGAATGTGAGGCCCTAACATATTTTTTTTAAATCTTATCGGCAGATCCATCAGTTCACCTACCTGTGTATCGAACGGGATTGTTTCTAATCCCTTCTTTATCAGTATCATTACTCAAGTAAATTAAGAAAAAAATCAATATTTTTCGTATGCACGGGCATATGGTAAAGCGCCCATTCGAAAGTTTTTTCTGTAAATCATAAAATATCTAAAATGGGTTTATTTAATATTTTATTCCAGCCGGACTGGGTGGATAGTGCAGACCCAATCTGCCATATTACACGAGATATGTACAATTTATTACCTTCAAATCAATAGAGAAATTAATGTAATAAAAAAAGGTAAAATAAGAATATAAAAATATTTAGAAGGATAATGAAAGAAAAAAATTAAATTAAAATTGATAATGATAAACGTAATAGTTAATAATAACATGAAACAAATTAAATTAAAGGTTTAATAATTGAAGGAGATAATATTAACACATCCCAAATGAACTACGAAACCGAAAAAACAACAGAAAATAAAAAGATTTCAGTCGCATCTGGGACTCGAACCCAGATGCGACTGAATTTTTTTTTTTTCTGTTGTTTTTTCGGTTTCGTGGTTCATTTGGGATGTGTTAATATTATCTTCTTCAATGATTAAATATTACAATGAGGTTTACAAACTTCAATACGTTATAAAAAATAAATTGAATAAATTAAGGGTACTTCTTTCAGGTTGGTAGTCGAATTATGGATTACACCGAATTACTTATGAATTACAGCGAAATCATTTTAAAGATATTTTTGCTTGTGTTATGATGCCTTCTGCGGAGTAAGGAGGGAAGGGGGGGGGGGGCTTCTAGCGAGCGTTCCAAACTATTTCGAACCAGTTTGAACGACTATCAGTGTGCACCACCACACAAGCAAGAATTTCTTTAAAATGATTTGCCTGTAATTCCCTTTCATTTTTTTATGAAAATCTAAATATTGCTTCTTAGTACGCGTTTTCAAAAATAAGTACACACGGCACCCATGTACTGTTTTTAAAGTCATTTTATTGGAACCAGCAGATTTTATTGAGACAACGCAACCTGCGGTGTATTAGAAATAAATAACATTTTTTTGTTTTTGTTTTTGAGGGGTCAAGTTTGCTATTATTTTTATTTGATAGTGCATCGCGATTGCAAATGTCATTGTATTCGTTGTTTTATTTTTATTTTTTTGCATTGTTGTATATCGCTGACATTTTATGATTTCGTCCGCCAGTGCCTATTTTAAAATATGACCTTTAAAACGGTTCGCCTGCCTGACATTTGATGGTATCAGTAGTAAATTAATCAAAAATAAGTTTTGAAACAGCGTATATCTGCAATTTGCTTTGTCAGCGGAGTATTCATAAAAACAAAATACAATTGAAAGTCATGATATATTAAGAGAATAATTGTTTAGATTGAATTGGGTTTTTTGGTTCGAGAATTTAAATAGTATTAATTAATGGCTTGAGTATATAATTGTAGTTTTAATTATTATAATAATTTTCCTCTTGTAATATTTTTTATTTAGCTTACCTGTTAATTAAGCTTATGCGGTATGCAATATTTACATTTAAATTCACTAAACATATATGTTATGGTTGAGATTTTCACGGGTGTAAGATGTAGAATAATTTTATCGGTTTACCCGCGTAATCTAGTCTTTAGAAGGACTTTACATTGAAACTCATAAACATAAAAATAATATTAACACTAGACATGACTCAATCAGAATTCCCGATACTTGGAAAGTCATAATTGATCAAAATTCCCCTATAAAAGCACTTCAAAATTCTTAAAATTACCCCCAACTTGCTTAAATCAAACCAATCAGGTTACTACCCGCAAACAGCCTATTAAAGGCCCTGCCCCTACCTCCACCCTTTTATCAACACGCGTGCTTCGCCCTAGACTATTAAACTGATTTGCACTTAGGTTTTGACTTTTGGATTGAACGGACACGCGGAAGCGATCAGTTCAAAACAAAACTCAAGACATAAGGCCTCGGAAGATGGATATTGTGATTTGTCCGAAATGTCAGGAGTTAAAAAGTCCTTCTAAGGACTACATTACGCGGGTAAATCGAAAAAATTATTCTAATGATTCAATTAAAAAAGGCTTATTTATAAAAAAAAGTTCTGCTGTGTAAATTATACGCAGACAGTTTAATAATGCATTCGGAAGGAGAAACAGCTGTTACTGTTTTTTTTATAAACAAACCGTTTTAAAAAAATGTATTATTATATTTATTATAACTTTTAATAAAAATGGAGTTCTACAAATTAAACATGAACATGATAAATCACTTAACATACTTACAACAAAAAACTTGACCTAATTTATAATTCCTACACAGAACCATGTACAAAGTGACCTTAAAACTGGGTACCCCAGTAAGGTCACATTTTATTCGAATTTTGTAGAAAATAGCCTTTGATGATGTAAATAAATAAATATTTACAATTTGTTAAAGTGTGATCTTTTTGTGATGGCTTTACAATAAATTACAGGGAACACCGATACTTAAAAAAAAAACTATGTCGAAATTATCTAGTGCGGAAATTATAATAATCGATATTTGTTTGTTCGGTTAGATTAGTAATGTAAGTAATGTTTCGAAGCATTAAAAAAAATCTAAACGCATTCGAATACCACTAGATTATTTAAATGTTTCGGAAACGGATATTTTCAACCTGTTTCTGTTATCCGCGTCACGCACTAGCGGAGAGTATATTCAAACAATCAAATTCGAATACGTCCAACATTTCTAAAGAACTCCAAGCAAATCTCGGAGTTCTACAGGGATCTGTCTTGGGACCACTGCTTTTTTTACATTACATAAAAGACGATTTATGCCTAAATTTTGAACAAAGTGCTTTAACAACATTAAAAGATCAATATCATGTTAAATCTTAGGAACATGTTTATTTTTAAGAAAAAAAGGTTACATTCTTCATTTTATTCATCACATACCTTAGCTCCTGGTCTGTATTTGAGGATGATCTTCATCCCTAGCCTGGAGTGCAAGGAATTGGGCAGTGCGAACTGCAGTTTATCCTTGTAGGCAGATGATAGCCTCTCGAATGGATGGCGAACGATCAGGAACGTGGTGGAGGTGTTCTGCGCCTCCTTCAGGTCCTGGACTGACGGCCTGGGGTATCGCCTCCGAGCCAGGACGAGAGGCACTTCCCTGCTACGCTCCAGGAAGCGCGTGGAGTAGTTGGCCATTAGATTGAAGTTGTACATCCAAGAGGAGGAAGCGGCTTTGAAGACGTTGCACCTGGAGATGAGATTAACACCTATTTCATTGTTTCCCATTAAAGTCCAAAATGGGTAATTTTTAATAATACATGTTTTTGAGAAACTAACAATTTATTTTTATCTACTAATACCTATCCGGCTTCGCCCTACATCAATTTAAAAGTGCTCAAACTGAGGCTAACTGGTCCGTTCTATATTTGTTTAAACGTGACGATTATCCAATAAAATTCGCAAGGTCTTCGATTCTAAATAATTAACCACTCTGATGCACACTGGATATTTTTATCTGCAGTGAACTGTAAAACTTCCCGGCCATGAAATTCTCGTACCCACCGGTTCTGCTTTTATACCTCAGTTCCTCTATTGTAGTTTTGCAGATAAAGCTGATGATACTACATAGCTGTCGCTGAGCTAAGCTCAATCGATAGGATAATAATACTTGCCGAGTCACTCACATAAATAACGTTGCAGGTTAATGACAATTCCCATGATGACAGACTTATATTTTTTAAAGCACGATTGTTCAAACCTGGTTATGTTATTTCATCACTTACTTAAAAGGCTGGTGAGTACCTTCCTTTAAATTCAGCTATTTATTCAAATTTAGTGATGCTTTCACCACCCTGTTAATATTTTGACCGTTGGAAGCAGTAAGTCGCAAACCAACCGCGAATACGGATTTATACAGCAATGGCCAGTGGTTATCAAGTTTCAGAGCAATGAGTACCTCTGTTTCTTGTAGATTCTCTAGCCTTTCCTCCTGAAACCCAAAGATTGCAAATACTTATAGTTAGGTAATCTTTTATTTGGTTTTACTTCTTCTCCGTCATTCTCCTGAGGATCATGAGGTTGTGAGGTTTGGATAGCGTCATCAGGCGAGTGATCATGAGGTTGTGAGGTTTGGATAGCGTCATCAGGCGAGTGATCATGCAAGTGAAGTGTGGCATCCGGCATGGTTCTTCCAAAAAAAAATTTGTTTAACGATATTGGGTGTACATCTTTGACTTTTGCACAAATTATACAATCGTGAAAAAAAATATCGTCACATGAGGGCAAAAGATGTTTACGATTTCCTAGCAATGGTAGCTTTTGCAGACTCTGTTCAGACGTAGAATATTTTCCTATAGAGACGAAAAAGTTCCGTTGTTAGTTAGCTTTTTTTTTGGGAAGGATAAGATTAACCTGTCGTGTTTTGGTAGAATTGTTCCATGCTTACCAGATGAGGTGGTACTGTCTGTTGATGAGGTATTCCCAGGCGTTGGGGCTGGAGATTCCCCTGGGCAGGTTGTTGCATTCTCTCTCCAGGTACTTTCTCCTGTTCTCCATCCTTGTCTCGGCTGCTTCCATCTCCACTGGAGTCAGCTCGCGCCTTATGACGTCATTCACACCTCCGTCTGCCGCCCTCTTGTACACATAGCTGTCGTTGTCGCCTATGTCCTGGAACAAAAAAATAAAATTAGCTCCCATTGTCTTACCTATCTATATAACTTGTAAAACACTCGGTCGGACTGGAAAATCCAATACATATTATTCATCTTTTTCGTCAAGTCGTGTTTTTATTTATTACACCGTAATGTAACGGTTAACAGAAACGGCTGCGCGCCCTGTTTCATATAAAACTTAATTTTAAATTTGTGGCTAAAATATCCACCCAAAGTGAATGGTATTTAAAAAAAAAAAATTAAAGGTATAGTAAATATCTAGTACGGATTACAAGTATTTTATTTATTTTAAATTTTGAATAATGTTAGGCCATTTACATAAAAAAAAACATCTTTTAAAAGAAAGTTTTTTTCTATATTTTAATTTATGTAAGCAAATTTGTGCTCCAGTGTAAATTGGTCATTTTTAATCTAAATTTAAGTCAATAATAATGCCTACTTTAACATTTTTTATTTTATTTTAGCCCCTAAATAATTGCTAAAGTTTCCTCTGAAATCGCGAAAATTCGATTTCTGTAATGGCCTTTATTTTGTAAGTTAAAAAAAAATTAAAAATACTTCTAATCCGTATTAGATATTTGCCATACCTTTTGATGAAAATAAATATCATTAGGTTTAGGTTAGTATTTTGTTAGGTTATTAGGTCAGTATTTTTACAAATCCAAAATTAAGTTTTGTATGAAACAAGTCGCGCAGCCGTTCCTCTTAAGACATTTTAAATGTTTATCTATTTTCCGCCAACTAGGTATTTTATTTTACTAGTAATGTTTTCTATTTGGGGGGACATCGCACAAAAGTTCAACCTACTCGAGGCTAGAAGAGTATGGACTCCCTAATTAGGGAAATGTTGTAAGGAAGAGGAACCAGTATGGGGAAAGGGAAATCAATCTAAGTAACGCGTGTCCGTTTTGAATACGACACTGAAAGTGTTTTCCATTAACGGAAAGATGTTCAAATCTAATAAAGTACCATGTCTTAACCGCCCTATGCCTATGAACTTACGTGATACGCAAACTTTGATTGTACCATTCTGCGCTATCCCGTATCACGTACGCGCTTGAGAAAAAATAATATGTTTTTATAACTACAAACCGTAATGACCACGCGCGCGTCCCAACAACACGGGACAAGTCTAAACAAGTAGTTCTTCAAGGACAGGCGAAGCGTGCGATCGCTTGTTTGACAAAACATTATCAGTTACGAGTATGACTAACAATGTATTCATACTCCAAACCAGAAAAGTGATTATTTTTTGCCTATTTTTCAGAAAATTACCTGAAGATAGGGCGGTTAATTTATTTAAATTTCTGTCGATAAAACTGGTTTTGTACTAACATCTGTTTTTTTGGTGAAGAAAAAGCATATTTGTATAATCGTAATAGGAAAAGCTAGATTCACAACACGCATAATGCTTTATGAGAATACCGTTCTATTTCAGTATTTATATGCTGCGACGGTAATCGAACTCTCAACCTAACCAAAGTCACATGTAGATGCTGTTATCCAAGGTAGGCGGAGGTCTATTTAAAACCCTACATATTAAGGAAGAACAGTTGTAAAAAGGAAAATAAAAACAACGCAATGGAAGCCTCTCCCGACGTAACACACGGTAGGCCGTTTTCTCTTGATTACGTTTTTATGTTACCCCTCGTCACACACTCGCTACACTCTCCGCTAGGCAAATGCGGAGGAAGCTTAAATACGCAATATCATAAAATCGTGCTCACCCTTT
Organism: Halesus radiatus; assembly: GCA_022606495.2. NCBI lineage: Eukaryota > Metazoa > Arthropoda > Insecta > Trichoptera > Limnephilidae > Halesus > Halesus radiatus. The sequence goes on from JAHDVE020004538.1 coordinate 135,920, forward strand.
CGCAAAACAATACACGGAAACACGAACTGAACTGAATAACATGTCTGTGTTACAGTAGTATATTGTATTTTTATAAGTTTCTCGAAGGACCCGCCAACAAACAATTCATTTCAATATTTAAAAGCATTACTGTTAGCGCGTATTGCGTTTCGTTTACCCTTAGATAAACGTATCTATTCACAATTTAGATTGTACAAAGGAAAACTGTTATTAACGTAATATTTACAGGTATTGCGGGTAATGGAAGTACACAGTTCCAAATTGAACAAACAGATAACATTATGTTATAAAATTTAGACTTTACGGACTATTTCTGAAGTAAGGGTCTTTGGTTAAGGGTAGCATGTATTTTAATTAATTTAAAATCTTAATTATAACTTGCGGCTTTTGGATTTTTAGAAATGATTGTCTCCTATGAGAATACGGTTGTTCAAACGTCTACCTACGGTAAAAGATATTTGGAATAATATTTCACAGTCAACACCCAAAAATACACACTTTGTAGTATTTTTCTGTAAATTCTATACGGATAGCTAGGAAAATGTATAGGGATTCAAAATTCCTAAAACTGTAATCTTTTAAATTCTATATGAAATACGTATCTTTAATTTTAGGTAAAACGTTCAAAATTGCCTTCACTGGTTTTTAAACTGCACCCATTTTCAGACATTTTGGTATGTATTTCATAGAATTTAAATAATTACAGTTTTAGAATTTAAATATTTTGAAACCTTGTACGTTTCCCTAACTACCCATGTAGAATTAACATATAAATCTTTTGTAGTATTGATTGAGTTAGCAAACTATGAAGTGATGTTTAGGGTCATTTTTGAGTGCTGACCCCTTTGTTCGGAATTATAAAACAAATCTTATTATGATTGTGTCAAGCAGTTTTCTGGTTAGAATTTATAGTTTATTTACTTTTTATTTTATTTTATTTATTTATTTTTAAATTTAATTTAAATCAAATTAAATAATTTTATTATTAGTTTGTATTATTGTGACAGCTGTTTTGGCGTTCAAGGCCACTTGTAAACTGCATGTACATTTAATTTGATTTACATTATATGAAACAAAAAAAATTAAATGGAGTTCTACGAATTAAACACAAAAATAATTAATAGAATTTATGGGCTGCAAATACTTCAGCTCGCAAAGTCATTTGCATAATGAGCCATGGAGAGAATTTATATGTCACCTCAAATTTCAGCTCACAACGTCGTTTCCATTATGAGCTATGGATCTTTGAAACATCAATGTAAATCTCAGCAAAGAATATATTGGTTATTCCCTCAGATCATAGAACATGTTCTATGATCTGAGGTTATTCAATTTGTTAACACATTAATTAAGAATATAAAGGGTATAAGTAACCAGAAACATGAACAAAAGTAAGTACTTACCTATATATTATATACCCTGGAATTTAATTATACAAATTTATTATTTTTGAACTATAAAATGTCATTACTATGGCAACATCAAGCTGCTGCCTTTGTCTTTGAAATGTTTTCACGTATTCGCACTTGACGGTTTGTTTTAAAAAAATGAGGCAAAACATAATTTTTTTAGATTTTGTTTTTTATATATTTTTTTGAATTCGGATCTGTGAATTAGATTTTTTTTATTTATCCGAGATCCTGTACATAATAACTATAATACGTACAATTTCGGAAATACAAAAAAAAATGCATTTCCATGTAATTATTTTCTTTGCAAAGCAAAGCGTTTTGACAAAAACGTTTCTGCATTAAATCATCTTAGAATGCGATATAGATTTTTTTATGAATAACTCACTAGAGTCCCAACTGCTCCCAACCCCCTGGAGCCAGTGAGACTATGGCATCCCCAATTGGGGAATGAAATCCCCAGTGAGGCTGAAGGTATTGGGGAGGGGAAGTGAAAGGTGGGGAAATACCTGGCTATTCAGATCTGGTCACCAAACATGACTAAAAGCCATTTCAAGCAACGTTTCAATTCTGAATGGTAGACTTTCACCATAGCGATACTGAGAGTATCTTCCACTCTGGAACGTGCGCAAATATACTACATATTATGAATCAATTGTGGAACAGCACAAATTAGTTAAATAAAATTTCCTTGCGTACGCCGGGATTTCAAGCCGCGACCTTCGGATTCGTAGTCGTCATTTCAGAATCATCTTTTTTTTCGGACAATACCACCAACTTCTGAAGACCGTTTGGTTAAAGTAAAACATATTCGCTTGGACCATTATGTTTTTTTTTAGATTTACCTAGATTTTTCTATAAGCCATCTTTGTGTTGCCATTTAAAACCTTTTAAAAGATCGCAGGGCCCTCAATTTGTATCTGATTTTAACTTGTCAGACTGTGCAATGAAATCTTTTAATTCTCCTAATGAGTATCTATAGTATTTCTATAATAATGTCTATTGTCAGTGGCTTTAGCAGTTTGACAACGCTTTCGGCCGACCCAAACAGCCGTCACGCGTAAAAATAAATTTACTACTACCACCCCCTAGTGCTTCGGACAAACCTGTCTAAATAAACTGTACAATACACAACGTGGTACACTTATACAATATGTAAGTTGCTTTGGCCTGGATTGCTTTACCCACTAGGCGGTTAGACGACGGGTAAATTCTACTTTTTTTTTAAACTGTAAAATTTTTGGCACGGAAAAGTGCTGTGGATTCACGGAGCTTTGAAAGGAGGTTCTGGGGCGTACAATTTATGGACAAATTGTCCGTTGTTGTGCCGGAATTAACCCTGATAAAAGGTTTTTGTTTTCGGCTAGATTTAAGGCGAAAGCTCCGGACAGCTTGAATTGGGTAGACATTTTAACAGAACAGATCCCACAACTAAAAGCGAACAGCTCAGTTCTGTATCGCGTTGTGTTTATATAAAAATTGTACTTTGATATTGAGATACACTTTTTTAAAGTTTTAAACTTCACCGTGAGCATATTATAAATAATATGAAGTAGAATAAGTTACAGGAAAAAAATATAGATTAACCCATTGTCCCCAAACCACGCCAGCCTGGCGGGTGTGTCTCAAGTACTTATGGTAAACCCAAACCCCGCTACCGTGGCGGTCTTGAAGTAGGTCGGCCTAAAAACGACAATTGGAAATACCAGTGACATCGATGAATCAAATTTGAAATGTCAATCGCTTTAAAAAAGTTTATAAAGTTTTCCCGGATTTTTTCGTTCAAGGTTTTTTATTCGCCCGGTGGCAGTGAATTTCTTCAAAATCTCCGTGTAAATGCAAAAAATGCAAATCTACTTTTCACCTTCCTGACTCGTTTGGGGAGTATTATCAAAAAAAAAAGGTTCGAAGTCGGTATCTATATATATGTACTCGTATATGTATCTGTGAAAAAACTTATGCCTATTTTTTTTTGTCATTTTATTTAAAAAAATATATACTTAACATTTTTCTTTACAAAACTGTTTTTCTATTCACATTTACACATATTATTATTATTTTTAAACCAAAGAATCTATTAATTTAATAAATATGACTACAAAAAGTAATTTTACATCTTTTGAAGAAACAAATTATATATTTTTATGTAGCTTGATCCAATACACAAATAAATTTTAGGAATTTGTTTTCTTTAAATATAATTTTAATTGACCAATTTTTGATTCAAAATTAATAGTAGGGTGATGATCAATTTCATAGATTCGTAATTCAGGACCAATGCGTTGGGGTCGCGACTGAGACTCGAATTCAGGACCTGTAGTCTATCCGGGAATACCATTACTTTTTTTTTGTGTTTAATTCGTAGAACTCAATTTTTTTTTTAATTTAATGTAAATCAAATTTAATGTTATTATTAAGTTCTGCAAGTATTTTTATTATTATTTTTTAATTATTGTGACAGCTGTTTCGGCGTTTAAGAACGGTTTTTAAAAATAATAATGATTTATTATCGATAAAACCGATTTATTTATTTATTCATTTATTTATTTATTTATTTATTCACGCCTAGAAGGCTTTTACATGTTGATACATTTATCACATAGTTTTACAAGGGAATACAATAATGTACACATAAAATAATAAATAGGTGTAAAAGAAGTAAGTAGATACAATATAACAGTATGTAGTTACAGCGTAATTATTTTGACGGCCTCCATAGTCGAGGGGTAAGGCCCTCGACTACGAATCCGAAGGTCGCGGGTTCAAATCCCGGCGTGCGCAAGTAATTTTTATTTAATTAATTTGTGTTGTTTCACAATTAATTCATTTAAAAATAAAATATAGTATATTTGTGCACGTTCCAGAGTGGAAGATACTCTCAGTATCGCCCTGGTGTAAGACCACCATTCAGAATTGAAACGTTGCTTGAAATGGCTTTTAGCCGTGTTTGGTGACCAGATCTGAATAGCCAGGTATTTCCCATTTTCCCCACCTTCCACTCCCCCTTCTCCTTCCCCTCCCCAATACCTTCACCCTCACAACATTCCCCAATTGGGAATGCCATAGTCTCACTGGCTCCAGACGGTTGGGAGCAGTTTGGGACTCTTGTGCGGTATTCATATAAAAAAAAAAAAGAATAATAGTTTATCCTGTGGTTACATTATAACAGCAGGCTGTACAAAAGAGTATTAGAAGTAGTTTAGTGCATAATATAATAACATAAGTATAAAAGAAGTGAGAAGGTAGATACTATTTAAGTAGCTAGTTTCAGCGCAATAGGTGGGTAATAAAGGCAGTAGAATTATAATTACTATGACGTTGTAAAACATGAACAGTTTATAATATACGTGTTTATAAAACAGCGTGCCTTTATTATACCTGATTGAGTATTTTGCAGAAACATAACATAATAAAAATTGCAATAAAAAACGATGCACATGAAAAAAAGAAAAAATTAATAAATTTAATAAAAACATTCAAATAAACTGATTTTTAGCTTGGACACATTGTTGTAACGGTAAACATCCATTTAGTTAGAAAACATCGATTTAGTTAGAAAACATCCATTTAGTTAGAAAACATCCATTTAGTTAGAAAACATCCATTTAGTTAGAAAACATCGATTTAGTTAGAAAACATCCATTTAGTTAGAAAACATCCATTTAGTTAGAAAACATCCATTTAGTTAGAAAACATCCATTTAGTTAGAAAACATCCATTTAGTTAGAAAACATCCATTTAGTTAGAAAACATCCGTTTAGTTAGAAAACATCCATTTAGTTAGAAAACATCCATTTAGTTAGAAAACATCCATTTAGTTAGAAAACATCCATTTAGTTAGAAAACATCCGTTTAGTTAGAAAACATCCATTTAGTTAGAAAACATCCATTTAGTTAGAAAACATCCATTTAGTTAGAAAACATCCATTTAGTTAGAAAACATCCATTTAGTTAGAAAACATCGATTTAGTTAGAAAACAATAAAAATTTTGAATTCTGTAAGGTTTTCACATTTATAATGTGTTTCCTCGTATTTAAATGACAATGTTTACTTATATTATATTGTTTTGATAGTATGTTCACATCATCAAAATAATGTAACACATGTAAATAAATCAATTATGTAAACATTATCAGTTAAATACGAGGGAATAGGTTTTTAGTTGATAATTTTGCAGGTAAAAACTCAATACTGTTGTTTTTTTTCTTCCTTTTTGCAAATGTATTTTAGTATGAATTTGTTAAAAGATATAAATATTTTTACCAAACAAATTGTTGTGGAAAATCGGAAGTAAAATTACGGTATGTAGTACTCGTTGGTCTATATAATTCATTTAAAAGTAGATGATGTCAGAATAAAAAAAAATCATACCGTAACAACCTAATAACAGTAATAACACATAATCATATACTAAACGCCATCTACCTCGCACCAAAGACACTTGAAAGTTTTGCGGCAAAAGCCTCTACAGACGTCAAAATTTCCGTCGGGCAATTTCCTTCGATAACTTCTTGCAAAAGTATTACCGCATTCAGACGGGAGTAAAAAAACAGCTCGCCATAGCTCCCATGTGACAATCTTTTTATCTAATATATTGTTCTGATTTTACGAAAAAAAAACTCTTTACCGTAAATAAATAACACTCGATCCGACAAACATGCTAAATATATTTCATTTATCTCGCAAGCCTTGTCAAGATCGCGATATGTTGTGCTTCTCCTCTCTGCGCACCCCTTAAAAGACTATCTATCGGATTTGCCTACATACGAGTGTATAGCTACTTAGGAATCAACGCCCTTTAGAATTATGTGTTGATAGATTCCATATTCCAGTCGAGTGTATTTATATTTGATATAACGGAGAATTAATCAGAGGAGCGGAATGGTTAACAGGAGTTGGTTTATTTGTACAACGATTATAAAAACTTATTAAATGTTTTTAATTCGTAGAACGTCATTTTTTTTTTTTGATTCAATGTAAATCAAATTTAATAATGTTATTATTAAGTTCTGCAAGTTTTTCAATTTTTAATTATTAATTATTTTCATTGAGATTTAAAAACCTCATTTTAATATTTAATCATTGTAGAAAATAATATTAACATAACCCAAAATGAAATATGAAAACGGAAAAATGACAGAAGATTTCAGTCGCATCTGGGACTCGAGCCCAGGTCCTCTGCCTATCCGGGGCAACCGCTTAACCAACTTAGCTAATGAGACCAGTTCAATTTATGCCATCTTAAATCTTTTTATTTTCTGTCATTTTTTCCGTTTTCATATTTCATTTTGGGTTATGTTAATATTATTTTCTACAATGATTAAATTTTGGTTTTGTATTATTGTGACGGCTGTTTCGGCGTTCAAAGCCATCTTCAAACTGGTTAGGCCACGTTGAGACGACTTATTTTACCCCTACCTAATTTCAATTTTTAAGGTGCCTACAATGATTTATTACCGATGAAACCGATTTACTGAGAAAATATTTACAATATTAAACCTTCAACTTTTGGTTTAAAATGCTATCTTTTTAAATGCTACATTGGCATCCCGCCATCCTGCCAGTATTGCCGCTGGTGAATTTCCTTTCACCGAACAATATACGTACGTATGTGGGATAGCTGAAAGAGTTGGCAGGGAAGTTTTATTTCCCGTTTTTCCATTACGCCGTAAAGCCTGCATTATTTGCCACCCTCTTCCCCATCCGTCGCCTACACGCCCCTCGCTCTTGCGACGCCGGGTGCCATCCGATACCACGTGCCACCCGCCAGAGGCAGACCGGCAAAAGCAGCTTTTCAACCATATCTATTCAAATTTTAAGAGGCCATTGATTGTCTATATGTTTTCTTGATAAATCAACACACGCATGAATCGGCAAACTTTTTAATAGTCTTTGAAAACAAACCCGAATACCTAATCTCACCTAACTTAATTAATAATTTTTAATTGATTTATAAAAAAAATATTGATTCGGTTAAGTTAGCTTAGGTTTTCGGCCTAGTTTTTTTTTGTACTATTAATGACTTATGTCGCTTTTAAAAAGTGTGCCGATTCATACGTGTGTTGATTTATCCGGTCACATGTCCGGTGATATGTCATTAGTCATTTAGTAGAGACCTAAAAATTTCGCTTTTGCCAATAACGCAATTTTTTTCATTTTCACGAGAATAACGCGAAAGTCGTAGTTTTCTGGTAAGTAACGAGAATTTTCGTATTTTCACGGATATTCTGGTATTTTAAAATAAGAACGTAATTTTATACCTTCTAAATATTGCTTTGTCTATGGTTTTGACAAGCTAGAAGAGCCACTAAATGGAACTTCATGTCGAAAATACCGCATGTTGTCATTTAAAAAAAATAGTCGTAATAATATATTTTTTTTAAAAACAAAACGTATTCCGCTTTCGTTCCAAATTACCAAAAAGGGAACATAACACCACTTTTATTGCAAAATACCATCGTTTTTTACTAAAAACAACACTAAACACACCACTTTTCCCAAAAATAACGCTAATTTTGCTGAAATAACGCGACATTTTCAGGTCACTAGTCATTAGTCATTATCATCCCTGTTTGTTAATACTTCATTCTTGAACAGATCATCACTTTCACAGGCCTGTATCGGGCCTAGGAGTCGAAAATTGGCGACATCAGTTTTCTTTCAAATCGGTATAGATCTAACTAGGTACTCGTATAATAATATATGTAGAATGTAATATACGGTGGTCTTATTACATTCATTATACATTCATCATCTAGCGTCATGAAATGCACAGCTGTCTAATTGTTTTGTTAATAATAATAATAATAAAAATTGGATTACTTGTATAGCGCCGTTTTTGTGAAAAATCACCTCAGGGGCGCTGTACAAATCTTAATTCCTATTCTTTATCTAATTATGCATAAACAGATACAGAAAAACATACTTACCTGGCAGGTCGCTTCACATGTACACAGTTTTATTAGAAAATTAAAGTAGACAGATGATATTTTTACAGTTCCTATTTTATCCTCCTTTTCTATTTTTCTATTACATTTATTAGAAGATTGGTGGCACAAGAAGAGTTGGCATTTATTTGAAATACTTTTAATTTTTAGGACTGGAAAATGTTTATAAAATGACCTTAAAAAGCGTAAGAAGCTTCTAATGGATATTACCATTTTTCATTTATTTTTTACACTTTTAATTATTTACAGTGTTGCGGGCTGTGGACGCATTTGCGCATCGATGCGTGAATTTTTTAAACTTTTTTCTATAAGTGACGTTAGGTGAGCACCGACCGGCTAGCCTAGCTATGCAATTTACGGGTCAATTTCTTCAATTTATGGATATGATTGTCTGAAAAGATGAGTTTTAAGTTTAGTTCTGAATTCTGTCGAGTCTTTGATAATTCTTAAGTCATGCGGCAGTTTATTCCAGGCTTTAGGTCCTGATACTCCGAAAGCACGATTACCGAACATAGAATTAGGTGTGCGCTTTGGTTCCTGCAACCTCCCGATAGCTGATGACGCTGCTGACCTAAGGGTGGACTGCCGTGAATCGGTATTTTCAGAAATACACAGTTCTGATAAGTAAGCCGGAGCCATTCCGTTAAGTGACTGAAATACCATCCAGCGGAGCTTGAACTGGATTCTTTCAGTGCATTCGAGTCAGTGCAGATTTTTGAGATGCTCTGAAATGTGAGAATATTTATGACCACAAGTATTACCAGCTCACAATGTTATATCTATCATAAGTCATTGAGCTTTGAAATATGTATTTTTTTAAATACTTTTACCATATCTTGGGCGAAGTCGGGTAGTTAGCCTAGTTATTAAATGTTTATATTAAATGATTTCTTGATTTCCCAGGATAAAGACTCGGCAATTTTTGATTAGCCAAATTAAATTATTTTTAGTATTAATTTCAAGCGCGTTTATAAGGACAAGATTATATTCTAAAAGTAAACACCATCTAATGATGTTCATTAACGGGGAGAGGGACGTCGGATAGTTATTATTTATTAAATCAAAATAATGATAGCATTATGTTTTTAAATAGAAAATATTTTTCTATTTAAAAACATTATGTTTATCGTATTGCGTAATAATACTATCATTATTTTGAATTAATAAATAATAACTCTCCGACTTCCCTCTCGCCCTTAAAATTTTGCCTCTGCAAAAACGTTTGAAGCTTATCTATCTGTTAAAAATCTCTTTAGTACTGGCGTTTTTATTGCTATTTCACGTTTTAAATGGTTTTCCACCACCCTCTGGAAACGGAAAAGGAAATCTTAGGGGTGCGCTTTTCTTTCTTCTTAATGTTTTTTTTGTTTATTTATATCTATATATTACACAGTGCCATTTTACATAATATTTTTTTTTAAAGTATAATAAAGGTGCTAAAACACAGATGGTTCATTCCGAGCATACCTAAGAGAAAGTCGGTAGGGTAGAGCCACGGGAAGTAGCCATACTCCCTCAGATAATGAAATCTTTAAAAATTCTTCTCAACTCTCTCCAACATGTGGAAATACTTCACCTGACATGGGGTCCAAACCACCAACCTACTCTCAAGCCTACTCCTTACTAATGAGTTATATAATATTATGAGAACCCGGGTGTCTTTAAAATTCCTTGCAGTACGTAGGACGAAACCCAGCATTTTTAATGACATTTAATAAAAGCAAGTGACTTCAATATGAGTATGAAATGTCAGCCTACTATCAAACACGATACCAAGATCTTTCGTTTTAAACTTCGGGCTTTCATATTATACCGATAAAACCAAGTATGATACGCCCTTGTGAAAGAAAGAATGAAACATTTGGAAATATTGAACTCAATCCGATTCGTCTTACTCCAATCAATTATTCTATCAATATCCGATTGGAGTCGATGGCAGTCTTCTAAAGTTAATATTTCTACGAACAGTTTTAGGTCATCAGCGAAAAGAAGAAACTTGGAATTCAGAATACTCTCTGCGATATCGTTAATAAAAATAGTTTAAAGGAGGGGGCCTAAATTAGAGCCCTGAGGAACTCCAAACAACACAAGAAATAATTTATGGTAAACAAAAATATTTCATGTGATACAAATTGTTTTCTTCCAGTAAAATAGCTGGCAAAGAATATTAGAAACCGTAAAGAAAAACCTATCTTTGACAGTTTATTTAATAAGATGTAATGGTTTACAGTATCAAAGACCTTTGAAAAAATCGTATGAGCAATCAACTTGAAATAACACAAAACTGCGCTATATATAAATCCTTTTTTATTATTATTATTATAGTATTTTATGTGTTGGGTTATTTTTGATTTGGTTTTTTTCGTGTTTTGAATAACGTGAATACCTTGTTTTTAGATCGAACGTAACAATAATAAATTAAAAGTGTTCTCCATACAATAAAGACTACTTCAATCCTCCGCTAGGCAAGTCCCCATCACTGACACAAACAAAATTTTCCGCTTATTTTTTATTTGTTTTATTTAAGTTTTTAATCCAGCAGGACTGGGTGGGTACTGCAAACCCAGTCTGCCATATCACATGAAACACATACAATATAAATAGAGAAATGAATACAATAAAATAAATAAATAATAAAATAATAATAATAATAAAAATGAAAAAGGTTAAATAATAATATAAAAAAAAGAAAAGAAACGTATTAAATACAATAAAAATAAGTTATGAGGATGCTACATAGCAGGAATTAAGAAAAAAATTTTTAGAGAAAAATATGTGTTCGAGATTTAATCGACAAATTTCCTCAAACTGCAGGATTTTAAATTCTATATGTAATACGTACTAGAATTTTAGGTAAAACTTTCAAAATTGCCTTCACTGGTTTTCAAATTGCACCTGTTTTTTGACATTTTAATATGTATTTCATGGATTTGAAAAAAATTGAGGTTTTTTGTATTTTGAAGCCTTACACATTTTCCTAACTACTCGCATCACCCGTATTTACTGATGAATCATTTGTGGTATTGCTTGAGTTACCAAACTGCAAAGTAATGTTCGGGTACATTTTTTTGTCTTTTCCCTTAAGGCGACATTTCAAAAATTACCTCGAAATTCGGAAAAAAATCACGTACTTCCTGCCCCAGCTGGTGGCGATAAGGTTGAAATTGCCTAGTTTCGCACAATCTCTGTCTCAAAATAGGCAAAACATCATCGTCCGAGTGTAAGAGACTCGTAAGTTCAAATATAAAATGTTTTTCTATAGGGATTTGAATTACACCAAAATTAAATTTTAGAATAAATCCAATTGGAAAACTGTTTGTAAAAAAGAAATTCAACACTTTCAACATGTTTATATGCTTTTAAATAGATTCATAAAAAATTGTGTTCTACTCGTCGTATTTTATTTTATAAAAATTGTGTTCTACTCGTCGTATTTTATTTTATAAAAATTGTGTTCTACTCGTCGTATTTTATTTTATAAAAATTGTGTTCTACTCGTCGTATTTTATTTTATAAAAATTGTGTTCTACTCGTCGTATTTTATTTTATAAAAATTGTGTTCTACTCGTCGTATTTTATTTTATAAAAATTGTGTTCTACTCGTCGTATTTTATTTTATAAAAATTGTGTTCTACTCGTCGTATTTTATTTTATAAAAATTTGCAATCATTCTAGGTATTTTATTTCAAATGTTTGATAGATGATGAAGATTTTCGTCGTTTTATGTTCTCAAAAATCATTTGCCTTTAACGAGCGCTCGTTTTGCGCTTTGTTTCGCTTGCAGTAGCATAGGATGCTAGGGTATTAATTCTTTAAATCTGTCTTCTCGCCGCCCCTGCGGCACTTGCCGCCTAGTTGTCTCTGTATGTTGCCTCCCCCCCGTACGTGCGCCCGGGTGCTATCGCAGTACGGGGGTACATTTATACTGCAATGCAGTCCTCCCTTAAGCCCCGTCTAAACTTTCCGCGGGCTCTTTAAGTGCGCCGCAGGCGAGAATTTCTGATTTATGGCCCGCGGAAGAGAAATATTGTTACACTCGGATATTATGAATTTGAAGAATGGCCACCTTTTGAATTATCCATATTTCCTTTCCGAGGATAAGCAATTCTTTTCTTGTGTTATAAATTTTCACTTTCAGTGGAGAGCTAATGGCTTATTCTCCGTGTATTGTTAACCTTTATATGAACACGTATTATAAAATGGCGTGTTCGTGACTTCGTGTAAGGGTTACTGACTTTTCTTTTTGTTGGAAATGGCGTGTTCTTTAAAGACAGTTACGTATATTTTTTTCTACAAAGCTTCTTAGGAAAATTGAGATATAAGTTGAACTGTAATTGAAATTATTTATTTTCTTGTTATTATCGTCCGTTTCCATGGCGACATTGTATATCTACAAATAATGTGTAATTTGTATTAACCCTTTCGTACCTTACGTATATTTGAAAATTCAAAAATAATTTTCGATTTCCAATTGATGGCATTGCTGGCTTTGGACGCTATTTTTTTCATTAAATTTTAGCCTCTCGTTCAGACAGTAGCCGTACTTATATATTTTTTTCTTTCAAACCCCGACTTCCGTACCATCTTTTGAAGGTATTTTTTATTTTTTATTATGTTTTCACGTGAAGCCGAAACTTTGTGATGCGATATTATAATTTTACAATAACTTTGTTTACGTCACTTTTTTTGTCTACTTATTGCCGAGCGGGTTTCGCTACTACCGTAGCGTCTTCAGGGCAGTATAAAACTAAAGTATGATAGATGTGTTTGTTTAATTTAGAATTACATTTATTTAATATTATATTTAAATTAAATCACATAATTAAATTTGATTTACTTTGAATTAAAAAAAAGAAGAAAAAGATTGATGCTTGATAACAAGCAACCTCTATAATTTTTTTGAAAAATTTTGGAGCTTTTTTTCTTAAATTTTTTAGGGATTATTGCTAAGTTGATTAGAAACGACATTAGGTCGCTAAAGGCGTATTTTACACGAAATGACATATCGATACGTTAGGTCCATAGGGAACTAACTCCAAATACCTCATTTTGAGAAAAGTGGATTTGAAAATTTTTCAAGGCATCGCTCCGATGCAAAGTTATTTTGTCCACCTATAACATAACAATAGATGCAACATGTAAGTAATGTATCAACCTATCATATCTTAGATGTAAATGGCTACATTTATTAAGTTCCAAACGGAAACATTTGACATGTTTCTCCATTGAACTAAGAATGTGCTGATTTCATTATACTTCCATAAAGAATTATCTGACTACATAATTAGGACGAATTAGACTTATTTATTTTTATTGAAATTTGAGAAGGGAGAGTTTCTTTACCATTTTTCATTATTAACTCAAAACCCAAAAATTTTGAGTTATTTCCCTATTGAACTAAGGTATCGATATATAAAATTAAGCAATTGAAATGTATATGTTGATAGAAAGCAGTCACTTTGTGGTTAGACATATTTAATGAAAATAAAACAATAACCTTGTTTAAAATCACGAGATTTATTTAATTTTATTAGGACCGACTGTTTAATTTTGTACCCCTATGAATCTGATAAATCTAGTGGTTATAAATAAAGTTATTGTTTTATTTTCATAATTTTTATTTTTAATATGATTAACCGCACTGCTCCTAACCGTCTGGAGCCAGTGGAGCTATGGCTTCCCCATTTGGGGAATGTTGTGTGGCTCGAGGTATTGGGGACGGGAAGTAGAAGGGGGAGTGGAAGGTGGGAAAATACCCGGCTATTCAGATCTGGTCACCAAACACGGCTAAAAGCCATTTCAAGCAACGTTTTCAATTCTGAATGGTGGTCTTTCACCAGAGCGATACTGAGGGTATCTTCCACTCTGGAACGTGCGCAAATGTACCATATATTATTTTTAAATTAATTAATTGTGAAACAACACAAATTAATTAAATAAAATTTACTTGCGCACGCCGGATTTGAACTCGCGACCTTCGGATTCGTAGTCGAGAGCCTTACCCCTCGACCATGGAGGCCGTCAAAATATACCATTAAAACCTACATTCATAAAACAATTTACGGGGTGCCGTAATCGATACTAAACCCAAACGGCACATTTCCAAATATAAATTTGGTTACCGCCTGAATGAGTAGCTAGAATCCAACGAAAATAGCGCGTTACGTATTCCTAGCAGTTGAAACACGAAAACCGTCATATTTTTATTAATGAAAATTTTAATATTTTAAAATATACGTGCGGTCTGAAAGGGTTAACTTATCGAAGGAACACAATATGAGTTTGTGGGAAGTAATAATAATAACAAAAGTAGTATAGTAGGTATATGTAACAAATATAACACAACGAAGTCTCAAATTGTAAAACAATTCACGCGTCGTGCGTTTCACATTCGCGAAATGTGCCAAAACATAATAACTAAGCATTTAGCAAAGTGCGCCGTCGCATTGATATGTCGGTCAGTTTCCCGCCAGATTGTTTTCCCACAGTTCGCTCTGGGAATTACCCCCACCCACCCCGCCCTTCCTCTACCAATGATCCCTCCACATCCCTAATCACTTTCTACCCCTCCAGTGGAAGTGGAAGTAATATGATATCTTCATAAACAAAACAAGAACTATCTAACTAATCATTACGCTGTTTCGCCGCAGGGGTAGTCAGAGAGGATAGACCGCCGCACATTTAATTTTATTTTTATTTTTATATGAATACTCAAGAGTCCCAACTGCTACCAACCGTCTGGAGCCAGTGAGACAACGGTATCCCCAATTGGTGAATGTTGTGTGGCTGAAGGTATCGGGGAGGTGAAGGAGAAGGGGAAGAGGAAGGTGGGGAGAGTATCTCCTATCTATATCTGTCTTGGAACACACTCCTTGCTTCATTCTCATTTATACATCGTCATAAGACGTATTTACATGATGTATGCACGTATTATGATAAACATACTGTCCTGTTATTCTGACTCTTGTTTTAGATTCATTCGGTCGTGACATGTCTTCCTCGGACTTCCCCGACTTTTTCTACCATTTGCTTTCACGTCATATATTCTGCGTGCATCCTTTCTACACGCCCAAACATTCTTTCTGGATATTCACATTTTTACGATCATACATGGTTTTACCACACATACGTCTCAGGAATCTGACTTCTAAAGCATTCAGTCTAATTTCGATGAAGTTCCATGCAACACTGCCATACATTATGGATGGTATCAGCACTCCATTGTGGACAATGGCGTGCAGTCCATAAAGGCTGAAAAGCAGTACCTACCGAAAAAAAAAATGTCTCAACTTTCTGATAAAAATGATCTTTTTTCCTGATTTTGGTAATGAACTTATACCCGCGCTCATTTATTCAATAGCCTACATCGGAAGATGGCAATAAAATGGACATTTTCAAATTCCTATGTATATTTTATATTATATATAAATATATTTATTTTTTATTTTTATTTTATATATATATATGTATATTTTTTAATCATTTTTTTTTTTTTTTACTAATGTAATATATATTTAAAAAATGAATTCACAATGCCTGAGTGGCACCCAAACGCGATGCTAATTCAGCCACTGACCGATTTAATTCAATGCACAATAAATTCATAACCGAACTTGAAAAACTGGACAGAGCCTATCTTTGGTCTTCGAGTAATGCACGCCGCTGATGTACCGCTAGCTTCCCCTCTCCAATAATCCCGCCACATCCCTAATAAGTACCACCCTCAGTGGAAGCAATATGATACCGTTACGAACAAAATAAGAACGCCTAAGTATTTACTAATATTGCTTCTGCTCTCGTGGAAATTGTTTGTTTTCTACGCTGGTTGCATGGCTAAGGGGGGGTTGAAGAAATCCGATTACGAAGGGTAAACTGAGAGAATAATCACCTTTAATAAAAGCAGTATGGGAATAATGAAAAAGTCTGGCTTTGTTGCTTCATTGTATTAAAGCTCGAGCTCAGTTTAGTATGGCTTATCATAAAGCATCACACTTTGATACACAGATTTGGAAAAAAATAGTAGATCTATACATAAAGCAAAAGAGAGATTTTGTCTATGAATATATATTGGGTTTTGTGGAATTAAATTGAATGGGTCGAATACATTCAAATGATTAATTTATTATTAATTGATAAACTAAAGTTTTTAAGACAAGATTTTTGTGCATAGCGCAAAGGGTAACAATTATTTTTATAAACAATAAGCTCAATGGTAGAGCATCTGACCGGATATTAGAAGGGTGTGGGTTCGAGTCCTGCCGGCGACATTTATCTTTGCTCGGAAGGTTTTTTCAATTTGGATGAGTATTTTCAGGCTAATAATTATTGTTTTTAAAAAGATTAATTTATTGCTATGTAACAATATCTGCACTGTATTCAGACATAAATTTTAAATATTTGAACGCGGAGCAACAACGGGGGTGGCTCTCCTTTCAAGGGAATTCAGTTTTTTTGCATTAGCTAAATAAAGGAGAGTTCTGTGAAGGACAAATGTATGAGGGGCGGGTGGAAATCTGGGGATCAGCGTGTCCAGGAGTAACGGACGTATGTCCGAGAGACAATGGGTCGAGAGAGCCCGGTTGGAGAGGTCTTGGGGTCTCCTTCATTCACCATAAAGACCCGGATAAACCTCACCCCATGAACTCGGACACCCTGCTAAGTCACTTACCGGGGCGAACTACTTGTGGTGACCTATGGCAGAGGTGTTGCTTATCTAATGAATGTTTCCCGGGGTGGTGGTATCCATACCCGCCCCCAAATTGATGGCGGAGTAGTGATCGTCACGCTGTTCGCTGGTCGTAAGCTGATTGCCAAGTGATACCATTTAAAATGTATTTCTATTGTAAGCCTGCAACAACGTGAATAAAATATATTTATAAGGTAGTTATACAATATTCTTTTGTAGTATTTGCAATGACAGAAATTCTCATTTTGACTCCAGCAGGAAGTGAATGGGACGACAGTAGTATAATGTATACATGCAACGGAGCAGTCTCACTCACTCTCCTTTTATCGCAGAACAGCAGCTGAGTTAGACGATAGTCAATCATTTGAATATCGTGTGTATTAATCCATCGAAGTGTAATAAGGGAGCGCGGTTATCTAAGTATTGCCCAGGGCGTAAATGATCGTTTTAAAAATATTTGATAAAACTCGACATATTTAGAATAGAGCCTCAAGATTGCCCGACTTACCATTTAAAGAATTTTTTCATATAATCATTATAACATAGAACCGCACGTGTTATTTATATTTATCGGAGCATGCTTTGCGTTTTTTTTCTATCGAGGGAATTTCATATAATTACTTTTTCAACTAGAATAGAGATTATCTTAAAAAAAACATATATTTTTAAGTGCTTAAAAAGTTTATGTTTTCAAGGGGAATTTGTAATATGAACTTAGAAATTCTGAATGCGGAGGCTTAATATGCCGGTCCTACGCATCTGCTCATAAAATATAAATAAGTGCTGGTATTGCCAGCGATTTTTATCTTCCTGTCAATAAGAGAATTTTTTCCAGAGTCAAAATTCTCTCATGAACTTAGTCGATATCCGAAGCGATTCTGTTCAGATTCAGCTGATACAGGCACCCATACTACCGATAAGGCTATTGGCAGGTTGGTCCTACAGACAGGGTTATAGAACAATTCAGTGGCTAAAGATCAGCACTCAAAAATGGCCATGGCATCACTTCGTAGTTTTCTAACTTACTAAATACTGCATATGATTTGTATGTAAATTCTACACAGGTAGTTAGGAAAATGTATAAGGTTTCAAAAGACAAAAATCTTTAATCTCTAATCTTTTAAATTCTATGAAATACATATCAAAATGTCTGAAAATAGGTACAGTTTGAAAAACCAGTGAAGGCCATTTTAAACGATTTACCTGAAATTCCAGTTACGTGTTTCATTTAGAATTTGTAGATTTTTGTCTTTTGGATTCTTATACATTTTCCTAATTACCCGTAAAAAATTTGCAGATAAATAATTCATAGTATCTCTCGTGTTATCAAACTATGAAGTGTGTATTTTTGGGCGCTGACCCTTAATGGGACTGCATAGAAGTAGCTATAGCAAAATATGCTATTTTGGGAGTAATCATTGAACAAGTAAGCATGCACTCCAGATCCCTATTAAAATTGAATGGCAATAATGAAGAAAAAAAAACAACAAAAACTATACGTTTCTACAATAAAAAAAACAAATGAATTGCGTTGTTGTGGAGTGTAAAGTTAGCGGGCGAATTAACGGTGAATATGTATTTATATTATTATATAATTTTTTTTTAAACTTATTGAAGCTTATAAAACTCATTGTAATATTTAATCATTGAAGAAGATAATATTAACACATCCCATGTAAATATTACAATGAGGTTTATAAACTTCAATAAGTTTAAAAAAAAATCTTTCTAGACATGTAAAAAAAGTCAGTAGATGTCTCATATAAATAAAAATCGGATAGGTATATCCGAGACTCTATTCCGATTCGTGTTTCATTTGGGATGTGTTAATATTATCCTAATGATTTTATCATTATGTTTCGTCAGCACTTCACTAAGCCTGTACCGAGGTGTATTAATTGTCCATGTTTGAATGTTTGTGTTGTTAGTGTATTTTTGTTATACAATAAATGTTTTATGAATGAACATTGCGAGTTTTTCATGTAGTGACAGGATTCTGGAAACTTAAAAAGGGGTCTCCAGAAATCCCCAAAACACGCTGGATGGTAATACTGGGTATAAGTCATACCCCCATGTAGAGAAATCTCAACATTTGAAATCCTATTGCGGCAAAGATTATTTTTATGGCGGAGAGGCATAATTTTTAATTCGAAATAATGACAATACTGTTAATTATAATATTTTTTTTGTGTTTAATTCATAGAACTCCATTGAATTTAAAAAAATATATTATTATTAAGTTCTGCAAGTATTTTTAGTTTTTATTATTGTGACAGCTGTTTCGGCGTTCAAGGCCATTTTCAAACTGCAAAAAAAAAACAGTACTGTTACGTAATAAAATAAACCTAATTTTTTTAAAGAGTAAAATATTTAATATTCAGCAATTATCAAAATCATATCAGAAATGTGTCTTTCTGACAGTTCTATGTAAGTTTTACAAAATATGAAAATAATTTTTAAAAGCAGAGAAAAATACTTGCCTTCCTTTCCTGGCACGTTAAAAAAATAATTGCCTTCCTTTCCCTGTACGTAAAAAAATTGCCTTCCTTTCCCGGTACGTTAAAAAAATAATTGTTTTCCTTTCACGGTACTTTAAAAAAATAATTGTCTTCTTTTCCCGGTACGTTAAAAAAATTAACAACCTTGGTTTTGTAATCCGCATTTAAAAAAAACATTCATGTCACTGTTTATGAAAAAATGAACTACATCCTATTCTATTTTTAAAATTTCTTTTGCGTTGCAAAGAAAAACCTTTATGAGGATATTCAACATTTAAAAATATTTTGTAAAACATATAGGACTGTCAGAAAACGCTAATATTTCTATTTTGATTTTGATGAAGGCAAACTAATCTTGTGCAAATAAAAAAAAATGTATTGTAATAAATATTTTTTCTTTAATAACATGTTTTATGATACAGTAGCAGCAGTCCAGTTTAAATAATATTTAGCAGACTTTCTGAAACACGGCCAACTTTGCCGCGAGTATGTAAGTACTGCGCACTGGTACTCTGACCGAGAGGGCGGAAGTAAACCCCATAATTCCAGCCCCAACAATTAATTAGAAAAGTGTTTGGAGTGTTGAGAGGTCCTTCACAAGTAGCCATTAAAACGTTAAAAAAACCAGCTCTTAAAGACCAATAATTCTATATAGAAATGCTTCCAACATTTTTTTTTTTTTGGAAAAAATATTTGAAATATTTTTATGCCTTGTTGTCGCGGTTGTCATTGTGAAATCCGAGTAGCTCTGTAAAGAAGGTTCGGATTACCATAGTTGTGATGTAAATGCTGAATAATAAATCAGGCAAATTGGGTAAATCTTATGGGGGGTGTAACCGGGACGAATGGGATAGGAAGAGGCAGTAATTGGGAGGAGAGAAGCAATAATTGGGAAGAATTGGTAGGAACGAATGGCACATGGTGCCCAGAGCTCGTTTTGGCGTAATAATCTACAGATATTACTACATCTGGCCATCCATTTTGCATTTTATTGTCTGCTATGGGGGACTGCTCTCAGCGATTTGTAATAAAATCGTATTTATATTGTATTTGTTTTGTCGATTTCAAATATTGAGAATGCAACGAATTTTGATTTGGCTGTTGCGATGACCATTAGTACAATTATTTACGGTTATGTAATCAAAATACAGAAAACCAGTAAATAAAATAAAGTTGTTGATAAAAGGAATGTTATCATTTGCATAAAAAATCTCACATAAAACAGTAGGTATTTTATCTATAGAAAGCGCAATTTACATGTTCATCCTAAAGAAAAGCCACATAATCGACAACGTAATCGTAATCGCCAAATATTTGTAATCATAATCTAAAACTTTATCGTGGTTGCAACATATTCGTAATCATAATCGGACAAGTTTATCGTTAATCGCCACATTTTCATAATCATAATGCAAAACGTTATCGTGATTGCAACATATTCGTAATCATAATCGAAAACTTACTCGTTAATCGCCACATTGTCGTAATTATAATCAAAAACGTTATCGTGATTGCAACATTTTTATAATCAATAATAGAATTCGCAGATATTTCCCCGTTTCCTATTCTCCCGAGTTGGAATCTTAAATAATCACGCCGTTTCCTCGCGGGGTAAGCATAGAGGATGAACCGCCACATAACTCTGTCTCCGCACACACTCCTTGCCGAATGAATTCACATTCATATATCGTCTCATACATACTCTTCTGTATATTACGTTTATATTATGTCATTAATAAAAAGTATTTTGTTTACACACTGTTCAATATAAAAAAAAAATCAAAATGTTTCGAAAGCAAAGCTTTCCTCGTCAGGATACACAGTATACTAAAAAATAATGACAAGTATAGACCGATGATAAATATAGAAAAAAATACTAACGAAATAATAGACAAATTACAAACATAAACAAAAAATAACAATAAGTGATGAAAATAGGTAAGTAATTAATTAAAAATAATAATAATTATAATTGTACAATAATTGTAAAACATTAAATAATAAATTTATCATAGATAACATATTATCTATTAATTTAGTTTAAAAACCGTTGTGGATTGCATACAAAGATGTATTTTAATAATTATGTACTAGTATGTATTCAAACAATGACGAGTATATTACTTGTATAAGTACAAGTGTATTGTACTTGTCATTATTTTTTAATATACTGTGTACCCTGATGAGAAAGTTTCGATCCATGTTGATATTTTTATATTAAACATTGTTGTAAAAAAATACTCTTTATTCATTTCATTAATAATGACGCCACAAAATCATTACACATCTATTGAACGAAATTATATTATATCGTTGGCAAAGTAATTATTATTATTAAAATATCCAATTGTGTTACTCTATATGTGAGTAATAATACAAGTGTAATTTTTTTTTGTTATGGAAACAAAACAGAATATTGACTACAGAGAGTAATAATTTCCAGAAATTAAATATCATAAAGTGAGCACCTCAGATCATAGAATTTATATTCTACTAGCTGATGTGTACCCGGCCTTGCTCGGGTACAATAATTTATTTAAGTACTCGTAAGTATCTCCAATTAAAGAAACATTCATTTGAATATTTTATTTCATTCCAAACGTTTATTTTTTTCAAAATGTATCTAAATCATAAAGTTCTTAATTTGGTACCTACTCGTGTTTTCCATTTTGAAAATATTCTACCCAAAACAAATAACTTCTTCTTTTGAATATGCAATCTGTGGCTAACCAGAGTGTTATGTCTATGGGCTAACCTAAATAAAACATGGCGGGTTCAATGTTTTTCATACTATTTTTAAAACGTTATAGCAACAGTTTTACAGATTGGATATCATTCAAACTACTCTCTAAACCTTCCCGGCGCTAATGAAAACAAACTGTGCTATTTTCAGCGAAACCGGTCCAGTGATTTTCGAGAACGTCGAGGACAAACAAACAAACATACATTGATATAGATGAACTGAGGGTGGGCACTTATGATATGTTTCCTTGCAATGTTCTATTTAGTGTTTGTAGGTGTGAGAAGTTGTGATCAGTTCATATAATTGTATAGATGCTCTTTTTAAATGTGGCCAGTGATTCCGAAAAATGTCGATGTTAGAGTTTAGGCAAACATTATTGAAGGTATGAATTACTACGTGAATATAATGAATTATTATACCAGTTGTAATATAAGTTTTACTAATATTATTGCACATATTGTACTTCATTTCCTAATCACAGTCGATATTATGAAGTATGTAATACAAGCAATACATTTCCTAATCACAGTCGATATTATGAAGTATGTAATACAGGCAATACATTTCCTAATCACAGTCGATATTTTGAAGTATGTAATACAAGCAATACATTTCCTAATCACAGTCGATATTATGAAGTATGTAATACAAGCAATACATTTCCTAATCACAGTCGATATTTTGAAGTATGTAATACAAGCAATACATTTCCTAATCACAGTCGATATTATGAAGTATGTAATACAAGCAATACATTTCCTAATCACAGTCGATATTATGAAGTATACTAGTATAATACAACCAATACATTTCGACTTTTGAAGACATTATTCCATTTCTAAAACTGCTTCGAAGTACGAAACGACTTTCACCCTCTCTAATAAAAAAGTTCCCCGAAATTCAATTACCCTAACTTGAAGTAAATTTTGAAAATAATTCAGTAGAGATTACATGTAGATCCCCACCCACGCGAGATAAAGCTAAATGTATGGTTATCCCGCAGCGTGGAAACGGTAAAGCAAAAATAAAATAATCCGGAAAAATAAAAACATAAAATAAAACGCATTGCAGATCTCGTAATATGAAAAACGTGGAGCTTGTTTTTACGTGCCTATTGAAATATTCATGTCGTACGGAATATTTCCCACGTGAAGTTATGAATGGAACCCGCTAGAACAGAGGTTCTAAAAGTGTACGGCTCCCTTCGCGGCTTCCTCCAAGGGGTGCCTCGAATTATTATTTTTAATTTATTTCAATTCGCTTATGACCAGTGGCGTGCACGGAGTTTTTAATCAGTGTAGGCGGTATAAAAACAGCGAATTAATTGATATTAAAAAAGCCTTCCACAGACATGGAAAGTTTTCGCTACGAATGGCTAAGCTCTGGCTTTAGCCGGTGTTGGTTGGGATTACCTGCCACATCTAATATCAAATAACCGCCTCATCTATGCATATTTCAAGCCAATTAGTGGATATATAAAATTCTCATATTTTTTTCGACCGCAAAATTTCATGAAAGAATGTCGAAATAATTATAATTATTTCGTTACTAAAGTTGTACTAATTCATACAGGTGCCAAGTGATAACACTGGTAGCTACATTTGTGATTTGTACTGAAAGGCACGACCCTTCTCTATATTAACACGAACGACTCTTCCTTTGAATGCGCATTGCGCATATATTATTTTTTAGTGTAGGATATAGGGAACATTTGAATATGACATGCGCGTTATTTTGAATGCTTTGTTCCTGCTTTTGACACGTATGGTGGAGCGCGCGCGGCGCTGCGATTCATAGCTGGAACTTCGCCCGTATTGCAAGTGTAGATTGATTTCTTGCAATTATTTTGTACATTTTAGTATTATTAATGTATTTATGGTATGGTTAAGTAAGCAGTGCTTGTGCGGCAATATGAAATGCACGCCTCTGCTTATATCGTGCTGCGATCCATCCCACTAATAATTGTAATTAACTCATTTTCATTTAATTTAACACCTGTTTTCTGATCTTAAATGTGTTTTATTTATTTTACCCAATGGTCCCTGCAAAAAGAAATCATTGGCTGCCGCAACAGCAAAGTGCACGTTTAAAAACTGACACAGGGAGCCTTTGGAAAATATGGATTTAGCAAGGGCGCCGTGAATCGAAGAAGTTTGGAAACCACTGAATAGAATATATTTGTTCAAGCGTGGTTCTACCAACCGGCACGCGGCACCCGCGCTACTGCACAGGACACGCCGTATGGGGACGTGCAATTATACACTTCAGTTATTCATTTCGTTTTACTTATCTTCTCCATATATAAAAATGAATGTTTGTCTGTGTGTCCTTGATTTTCTCGAAAATTACTCGACCGGTTTCGCTGAAAATAGCACAGTTTGTTCTCATCAGTGCCGGGAAGGTTTAGAGTAGTTTGAATGAAATCCAATATGTAAAACTGTTGCTATAACGTTTTAAAATTTCTATGAAAAACATTCAACCCGCCATGTTGTATTGAGGTTAGCTCATAGATATACCACTCTGGTTAGCCACAGATTACATATTCAAAAGAAGGTTTGTTTGGGTAGAATATTTATAAAATGGAAAAACACAACGCATTACTTTCGCTGTCAAATTAATTATGGGACCCAAACGACAAGCAATAATTCACAACTTCATAACAAATAAATAATCCCGAACAAGGCCGGGTGCAGATCAGCCAGTCGTCAATAAAAAAATTACTTATTATTATAAAAAATATAATTTTGGATGTGATGTGATGTACGTACCATTCTAGAATACAAAAATACATCATTCTTATTTTCATTACCTACATATAACGAATTTATGCCGCCGTTTTTACAATAGTTGGTGGTGTAATGGCCAGCGTAGTTGCCTTCCAAGCAGTTGATCGGGGTTCGATTCTCGGCAATATTTCTTACAAATTATTAAAATAAATGTTTTTACTCTTTTTTTTAATTTTTAATTATTTTCCCGTGATATTTCATGGGTCTGCAAAATTGCATGATTTTTGTGCGGGGTAAATTAGTGATATTTTATTTGACATCGCAAGTTACTGAAAGTGTCAAAAGCGTCGGGTTCCAATCCAGGCGTCGCGGGTTCAATCCTCTGCTAGCTAAGTCCTCAATTATTGCACAAGCAGCATTTTCCGCTTATAATGACGGAAGTGAGAGGATTTTAAATATCGTAAGGTTATTCGTAACACAAGAATTTTTGTCCATCACGAGCAATATTTTCGAACTCCATTATTATAAAAGTATTTTCGTGTTTGTAATCTGAATACTTCGGTCCATTAACACCAGCTCTGCTTTTTTTTTTATCGTTCTTATGTGCATAATATGTATATTTTGCATTTCATTTATGTTCTATTACGCCTCCATCTGTCGATACCGTGTTAATCACCTGCCACCGTTTATCGGGAGCATGTAAAAACACAATATTTTTCCAAGGCGCTAATAGCCTTAAACGACTCGCAAACACCGTACCACTCTCCTTACTACATGTCACGTAACGCCCTCGTAATAGGGAATGCGAAGTTACCGAGAAATGGTATTACCGGTAAATCGGTAAACGTAATATGATGTCAATAACATTCAACCGGTAAATGTACAGGCAATATAAATGTGGATTATGAATTTTGCAACAAAAACAATGGACGTGTAGCTAATTATTATTATTTTTACGTCCTGATATCACCGTGCTCCTGCTCGCCACTCGCAGACTCGGGTACTTCACATACATTTCCCAGCGCCTTCGTTCGACGCCTTCCTGAAGTGTCGTGGTAACGCGTCATTTTGATATTTCATACTTAAGTAGAAACAGTGTACAGAGTTATTCTAAATGATGGACTCAATTTGGTACCTCTATATTTCCTGAATTATACTTTATATGTGAATGATCTGCATAGCAATTGAAAGGGGAGGTCCCAAAGTTTCGAATCCCGCCGCTAGATCGCTCATAATTTATGCAAACGACCGTTAGAGTGCTCGTGGCGCCAAGCAGTAATTTCGTATCAGTTGTTAAGATGGCTACTATGCAGCACAAGGTTTTCTGTATTCGTGAGTTCTGTAAAACTAAGTCGGCAAATGCAGTGCAGCCTAACTTTTTAAACTGAATATTAACTATTAATTTTTTAAAAACTTTAAATCATTCGTTAATAATACATAATGTACAAAATTACTTTGTATTCACCACTTTATTAATATACACAGAAATCAACATGTTTCGAAAGTGATGCTTCATGGATATTCTATATCAGTATTCCATATATTCCTGATGAAGAAAGCATCGCTTTCGAAACATGTTGATATCTGTGTACATTAATAAAGTGGTGAATAAAAAAGATTTAAAAAAAATTAATTTGTTTATAATGACGCCACAAAGTGAATACCAATCATTTGAAGAAATTATACAATCGTTAATATTTGGAGTAGTTTTAATACCTTCCTGGACCAGGTAGTACAGTCAGATATACACATACGCTCCCTTTTTACAGATGAACACCGAAATGTGTGATTTCTGGTATCAGGTGTTTAAATGGAAACGAAAAATACAGGTTTATGCATTTGATAATCTAGGGGAAAAGTGGTAGAAAACGTTGTAAAAGTTCATGGCTTCGTAATCTTAGCGACTGGTACGAGTGGAGTTCCGCAGAGTTGTTCCGAGCTACAGGCAGAAGGGTGAAAATTGGCCTGATAATCTCCGATATGAAAGAGCACCACAAGAAGAAGTTTGTTTTACACAAGTTTATTTTTAATCTTTCCAAGAAGATTTAAAACTTAAATAAAATAAAATTCTTATCGTTTAGGTTACGTCTAGCCAGGGCCGCATTTACGCGCAGGCTATTAAGGCAGCACCCTACGGGCCCCCACAATAAAAGAAGCAATCACTTTGTGGTTTGACATCATATTAAATAAAACATTTTGTTATAAACCACGAATATATTTTATTTTCGGTACGCTTAGCTCAAGCTTCATCGGGGCAAATATAATAACTAAAGAATAATACAGAGTTATCGGTTACATATAGTTACAGAATACAATAAAGAGAATACAATTAATTTTAACCATCAAAAATAATAATATGCCATATTTGGACAAACTAAATAAACTATTTTTGATACTATTTCATAGTAGAGTCAATAATATCAACAAAAAGGAAAATCTATACTAACTCCGAGAACTTATAGTTCTACCGATGCAATGCCGTCTTTTGCATTGCATGCAATTTTATTGTCGTCCCGTGGGCCTGCCTCGTACTGATGTTTGCATATTAGGTATCATAGACATGAATCTCACATATTTGTTCTTTTTTAATGCAGTTGTTTATTGCAATGATAATAAATCGCGTTTGATACCTTAATGATTAAAGAAAATAAATTATCCCACAATTTCATCATCTTCTAAATACTGTATACTACAATTTAATAATGAACTTTAAATGTTTCTTTTTAGGTTTGTAGTTAGAAAATTGCTCTGAATTGCGATTTTTTAAAGAAAATTACAAAAAAGGAAGGTTTATGTATTACCCTCCAGACCCCCCAGTAGGCCTAGCGCCACAGTTTCAGCCTCGGGATCTACAGATTCTAAATACGGCCCTCCAATTATAAATGCGTTGGGTTCCCACCCATGTGTGTTCAATCCTTCGCTACCCTAGTCCTCGATCATTGCACAATCAATATTTTACGCTTATTATAATGAAAGTTGGAGGAATTCAAACATTGTCAGGTTATAAAACGTAAACGTTCATATTTCAATTTTTATTTTTCTAATTTTAGTGCGCTAGTTCTTGCTGATGAGAAAACTCTAAAAAAAAGGAAAAAAAAATTCTAAAAACTCTTTAAAAGATTCTACACTGGTTGGCTTAATTGTTGCAAAATAATTCAATCCCAAAGCGAAATATTTCCCTCCAATTTTTCAATGAAACAAACACCCCTATCCCTTACCTCTGCAAATATCATTATTAATAATTTAATATTATGTTTTCGTAGAAAGCAATTACTGTAAGGGATTAAGATTATTCCTCCTTCTTCTTAGTACCTTCTTTAACATTCTGTCCTTTTTATGTGCTGTCTCATTCTATTACGTGTAAGTGTGGCGGTAACGTCACGCTCCGTTTCCCCCACCTCAACAATATCTTATACCCATATACTAACAACGCAGTCAATAAATGCACCAGCTCTAAAACTGTCGTGTTGTCAATTTCTCTACCCCCGGGAAACGCTGACGCGGCAGCCCGCCGGCTACCGCGTCCTATCGTTATTATCACTCCTCACTATATTTAAATTTTCGCACACACTTATCTTAATGCACAAATTATCAATACTAAATAAGCATATCTCTATCTCTCTGTTCCGTTTTATATTTTGTCTCCCTCTTATTATATTTTGTATATTTCACCTATATATATATGCTCACTCTATGTATTTTTTGTTTAGTTTTAAATATTACCCCGACAAAGCTTGGGATAATCGAAACCGGTTGGTGACGTATTTAAAATAAATTAGTGATTCAAAACAAAGTGTTTGTTTTATTTAATAAATTTAATATTATATTAAATTTATCGAAATACCGGTAAAATAAGAAATAGTTTTCTGGTAAACCGGTGATGCATGCCCTACTTCTTACTGATGCGGTCCGGGGATTCTCTTGGTAGATAACTGAGACGTTAGCATCTACGGTGTAATTTAGATCAACTTGATAAAATATATCGAGACGTAGATTTTCGAGAGAAATGGGCAAAGCGGGTAAAATCACGTGGGGTTATTGACGAATGAAACCGGTTGGATGGTCGGCACCGGTCAATGCTGGTCCAAGTACCGGGCTTATATTGCACACAGGGTTTTCCTCTAGTGGTCAAAGTTGCATTATTAGAATGACCGGAGTATTCGGGAAGATACATGAAAAGAACCGGGATAGGTTTATTTGGCCAGAAAAACTAGACGTAGGAGTAATCGATAAAAACCAAATAGAATTTTATTTCAATAATCCCCTTTCCAATGAATGCGGTGTTGTCCACTAAAAAGGAGTAGGAAGGACAGAGTGTGTCTTGATTACTAAATAGAAACTGTATTAATCAGTGGCGTGCAGTCCATAATATTCGAAATTTAAACAATATTTAGTCTACAAATAAAAGTAAAAAAGTAAAAAGGGTATAACTTATAGGTACATCCCATTTATTACAGTTAACTCACAAAATACATATTTATATATAAAATATAGATGTTATATAAGGTTAATAAGTGCGTTCAATCTACGTGTTCAAAGTATTCGTTTAAGGTATAGTGAAATTTGTTCAGAAGGAATGTTTTTAGTGAGGATTCAAATAGAATTAGATCGAGTGTTTGTTTGATGTTACGTGGAAGGCTGTAATATAATCAAATGAAACACTCAAACTTTGCTTTAATCACAATTATCTCACACGCCTACCGGTTTCTGAACAACCGTTCCATCGTCAGGGCAAGTGTATACGACGATGGAGCGGTTGTTCCGAAACCGGTAGGCGTGTAAAATAAATATGATTAAAGCAAAGTTTGAGTATTTTATTTGATTATAATAACAAAGTGATAGCTTCATACAATAGGTTGTAATATACTTTAATTGCCATGTAGTAAGGTCCTTCTTGAAATATTTTGTTGGCTTGTGGTATTAGTAGGTTTTCTATAAATCTTGTCGTGTGTTTATGTGTTGAGTTTTTTTAATGGAAACCTGGAGAGGCTGAACAGCAAAAGAGCTGAAGCTAAAGACTGAAGAGTTGTGCCTACCCTAAGAAAAATGAAGAAAAAGAAAAATATTGTAAAATTTTTTTAAAAGGCGACAAATTTCTAATCAAAATATATTTTTTCCATGAATTTAGTAAGGAACTTGTACGCTCATTTATTCAGTTGACCATAACAATTAGCGGAAATAGTAAAACAGTTATTTTTAAATATTCAAGCACAATTCAGACCTGAATTTGAAAAAACAAAGCCTGCATTTAGTCATAGAGCAATGCACGCCACTGGTATTAAGTATTACTTTTTTTTTTACATTTTTTGTAATTTAGTTTTTGTTTCTATACGATTTATATATTTTTTAATGAAAGAATATGGTGAGCGATACATTTTCATTTTTAATTAAGGTAGTTGCCTTAAAACTTGATTGTATAAATCTAAATTAGCATTGACGAACCTTTCACAGTAGTAAGTTAATTTAAAATGTCTTAAAAATTTTGCTTTTACTAAACTCTGACATACAAAACCACCGTAAATTCAATCACTGGTCGAGGGTGGGGTGTAACTTTGACCACACCTAAAATTACGGGATCATTTATTGAAAATTTTGCAAAGTTTTTCATTTGTTTCTTTTATCCGTTAACCCTTTGTTGGCCGGTGATGTCAACTGATTTGACATTAAATATATCTGTAAATATACTAACCACAGAGTTAATATTTTGGTGTTCCTCAGCAATTACATTTATGTGTTCATACTTATAAAATAATGAAAATATACAAGTATTTATCGGACGCAATAGAAACAATGTTTTGTTGAATAATTGGGAATAAGTTAACATATACGTATGTCTGCGTGCTTTGATAACTTGTCGAGAGGGTATGGGATATCGTTCACCGTGCCACGATGCGCGGTCGTCAGCAATAGACGTATCATGCGTTTTATGCGTGGCCGATGTTGTTTCCTCGTTTTCAACAATTATTCAAAATATTTTAGTTACGTGCATTTTATGTATAATTAATAAAATGATTTAAATAAGTAATAAATATATTGAAACTTTTTATCCTACTTAAAAATGGTAAAAATTTAAATGTGTTCCCTGTACAGTGTACAGCACCGGAACTCGAGGGATTTTCTAGCACAGCAAGGGAAGGGTTTAAACAGTGATGCACAACCGGCGGCCCGCTAGCCCATTTCTTGCGGCCCGCGGATCTTTTAATACGGCCCACTTGGTTAAATAAAATTTAAAAAGTTTGCGGTATTTCTGAATATCAACAACATTTATTCGTTTTCCCCCAAGGATACCAAGTTTTTCGCCTGCGATACTCACTTTGTCCCGAGTATATATTTTTAAGGGATATGCGACCAAATGATGTTTCTGAAAACGTTTAAGTAACAGAAGTGAATTTTGATATTCTCAATGACATTACAATATATTCTTATTTCATTATTTTTAGCAATCCTTCCAATAAAATATGCAACGTATTTTTTGTCCGTCACCACTCAAAATTAGAAGATTTTTTTTTACATGTTCTTAATTGCTGAAATGGCTGAATAACCCCAGCATCCCACTATAACCTCCACCAACTCTCCTCCGCAATAAGAAGGTGAAGAAAAAATGATAAAATTCAGCACCATTTATTTGTTTGACCTTGAAGAATTTTCGCCTGCAGCGTTTTATTTGGGCGATCTGTTTGATTTATTAAATGGTTAACGCTTACGAAATACAGAAAAGTTTTCAAATACCAAATCTTCACTAGCGACGCCATCTACTGTATAGTCAACCATGTCGAGCTGTAGGTAGCCTACACCCCGCGGGCCGCGATCAATTTTATAACTGATAATTTGACGCTCCGGTTACAAAGGTTGTGCATCACTGATTATCACGTCTTACAGTCCTGGCTTTGTTTCATGTTATATGGTAGACACCTGTAGTCAAAATATAATGTCCAGCAATTTCAGGAGAGTTCATTAAATATTTATGCTCGGCTAGGTCATATTATTTCTCGAACGATAATTTAATATTTATAAATGATGGATGGTGTAGATGCTGTATAGAAGGAAGAATTCTCACCACACAATAATATATTCAGGTCATCAATTCAGCAGTTTGCTCAACCACGCCGTAAATTTCAAATTTATACTGGCTTGTCTGAAGTCACGGCTGTCAGAAAAAAAGAGCTCGTAAGGCCGGTTATTTGAATTTAATGCTTTAAATTAATTAAATTCACGCGTTTTTGGTAATTTTTATCTCTATATATAAAAAATTAATGTTTGTCTGACTGTCCTCGATTTTCTCGAAAATTACTCGACCGTTTTTTTATTTTTCAAAAATATGTCTAAATAATAAAGTTCTTAAGTACGTACCTACTTGTGTTTTATAGTTTGATAATATTCTACCCAAACAAATATTCTTCTTTTGAATATGTAATCTGTGGCTAACTAGAGTGATATATATACGGGCTAACCTCATGCAACATGGCGAGTTCAATGTTTTTCATACTAATTTTAAAACGTTATAACAACAGTTTCACATATTGGAATTCATTCAAACTACTCTCTGAACCCTCCCGGCATTAATAAGAACAAACTGCGCTATTTTCAGCTACACAATTCTAAGTAATTTTCGATAAAAAACGAGGACACACTGACAAACATTTTTTTTTTTACATATATTAGACAAAAAAAACATTATAAACTAGAGTCTGCCAAGGAGAACAATTTTTTTATGTGTAAAATTATGGCAGCTCGAACTTACTCCATTCCAAAGATATTGACACATTTCAACGCGTTAAAATCAAATTTTCCGAGGGATTCACAATTTTAACTTCGTTTATCTCGAAGAAATGGTTTATGTTTATACGAGTATTTTTTATGAGATACAAAATATTATAGCATGGCATTACGCCATTTACACAGGGAATATTTATTTTCTATTTTAGTGATTTTATTCTGCTGTTTTGTCAAATAAATTAAAGTAGAAATTCAAGAAAACATTCATTAAGGGCATTCGAAACATTATTATATCGCTACGCGCTGACGGATGGCATTAATTGAAGTATTTTAGAAAAAAACGCTTTTAGCACGTAATGCTTTTAAATATTGAGATGAATTCATTGTTCATATATTATACAGAATACGAAACGGAATAAATTGTTATTCTAAGTGTTTTACGCTGAATTCTCCCCAAGAAACTCCAACAAAATACTATATTTGTTAGTTTTACAATAAAGTATTATGTTTTTATTAGTTGCTTTATTTATTTTTTACATTTACTCCACACAGGAGGCCTCGAGGAAAATAATTTTCATTAAGGCCTATGTCATCTATGAGGATGCTGTGTGGAGGGTATTTTTGAGAAAAGGAAAGAGAGGAAGTTATCGGAAGGAAAACGGTATAAAGGGTAGGAAGGAATCTGGGGGTCAGTGTATCCAGTAGTGACGAATGTATTCATTCATCCCTCCCACTGCGGTGCAAGGCGATGGGTCGAGAGAGTCCAGTTCAAGGGGTCTCCCTCAACCGGCCTCTCCCGATCCGGTTCACCACCTCATCCACCGCCAAGACCTGGACAAACCTCACTCCACGAACTTGGACACCCCTGCTAAGTCACCAAATGTAGCGTACCACTTGGAATGACCTATGGCAGAGGTGTTGGTTATCCACTGAATAGTTATAGGAGCGGCGGCACCCATATCCGCCTCCCAAATTATTATTATTATTTCCTTTTTAATTTTAGAAGAAAAAAGAAAAGTGAATAATGGTAAACTGACACAAAAAATCTTAGCTAGATATAATTTATTTTATTTTATTTATATATGTTTTCAATAGATAACAATATTTAAATGTCCCCATGAAAGCATATACAAATATAAATTAATGATAAGATTTGTGATACGTTAAGCCAAACGAAATCTAAAAATTCGAAATTAAAGAAAATTTCTCACAATTTGTTAAGTAAGTATTTTATTCCCTTTCTAAACCACCAGACAGCGCAAGCGTCAAGTGGCGAGGCGTGCAACTATTGGTACAAACCTAATAGCCTCTTTAATATTTTTTTTCATTTTAATGGTGAAAAAAAGCGTATAACATATGGAGGTTACCTAATATTTATTGTATGAATTTTGAATACATATAAATTATTAAGAATATATATTTCACAGAAATTCTATCAAAATGTATGGCAAAACCCAATTCCGCCAACGCGGGCCGCTAGAGGTGCTAGTGTAGCATGCTGCCATCTCAATGCATGGGAAATGTCAGGAGCTGGAGGTATTGTCATATTTCTACGGTATTTGCTGGAACTAAAAATATTCCATTTTCAAATTTTCAAAAGTTTTTAAAGTTCTATTTCGGGGTTAGGAATCCTATATGTTATCATAATCAAAAGGTTGCAAGTCAATATCATTTGAATTTCGAACTAAGTGAACATTTAAAAAATCTATTTCGTTTTCATATTTGTTTATAAAGAAAAAGGTTATACGAGTAGGTACACAAATATGTAAGTATGTGTTTAATTTATTCTAAAATCGGGAATCTTCTAACAATTTCATGATTAACAGATGGCAAAAGATGACATGCAACTTGCCTGGTCAATATAAATTATATATGGCACATCGGACATTACGTAAGCAATATGACATAGATCATAGAATCAGCTGCATAAATCAATATTCGCATGACCGCCTGGGAGGTCATGCGCGCTCCAATTGCGACCAATCAGAAGGTCACGCCATCGCGCTGCTCCCGATGGCCAGTTGACAGTTGACCCGAATAGGCAGAGGTCATTGATAGATTGACGGTCCAGAGGCGGCCAGCACCGTTGACTGGGAATAGATTCACTGAGCCGCATTGATTGGACGCTAATGGACACGCATTAAATAATATTTTTGATTGACAATCGACAGTAACGGGGGCCAAGAAATTTTGAAATAGAATTTTTTTCAATAATTATTACGTATTGGTTTTAAAATGGTTTCCGCTAGAAATAATTACAATCTTGACAATATACTACACATAAAATAATACATAGAGATGCTCTAACACGCAATGGGAAGAAACACCAATTTAAGTAAAACAGCAACTAGGTAAAAAGGTTCGGCTTGCTTACAAAAACCGAATATTTTGTTAGATAATTTAGTTCGAAGCTTTTTATAAATGTTTTGTAATTTGCTTGCCGCAGTCAAAATGACCCGAAACAAACGTGGACGATAGTGAACTAAGCTCTTGCCAAAATGGGTATCACGTGACCTTTGCCTCTAGCTGTTGAATCGCACTTAGGGCAAATTCATCAATTCTGACGTCAGTGATTCCTACCTACCGATATGAAGGAACTGATGTTGCCAAAATTGGTATCACGTAACCTTTGCCTCTATCTGTTGAAATCGCACTTAGGACAAGTTTATCAATTCTGACGTCAGTGATTCCTACCTACCGATATGAAGGAACATTGATGTTGCCAAAATTGGTATCACGTGACCTTTGCCTCTAGCTGTGCACTTAGGGCAAGTTTATCAATTCTGAAGTCAGTGATTCCTACCTACCGATATGAAGGAACATTGATGTTGGCAAAATTGGTATCACGTGACCTTTGCCTCTAGCTGTGCACTTAGGGCAAGTTTATCAATTCTGAAGTCAGTGATTCCTACCTACCGATATGAAGGAACATTGATGTTGGCAAAATTGGTATCACGTGACCTTTGCCTCTAGCTGTGCACTTAGGGCAAGTTTATCAATCCTGACGTCAGTGATTCCTACCTACCGATTTGAAGGAACACTGATGTTGCCAATTTATATAAAACCTTTCGACATCTACTCAAGAAAGAATAGCTATGTTTCAGAATTTTTCATGGAATAAATGGGTTTTTTTCGGGCGCACGGACATGCCCTTCTATCAGTTTATTTATTCAGTGTAAATAAGGTTAGATAAATAGGCATTAAAAGTAGATGAATATGATCTCCTAATTATTAACGCCAAATACAGACTAACACCGAAACCGCTCAACTGCACTTAAAACACCTCACCTAAAAATTGTTTTCATTTCTATCATCAATTTAATATAATGTAATTTAATATTTTGTAAATGAAATCCTTAGCACGGGAAATCCCAGTTAGGATATCATTATTTATAATTTTTTTATAAAAAAAAAGAATATAATAAAACATTATTATTCATTAAAAAATGGCCCTAAACTTCACTTTGCAGTCTGCTAACTCAAGCAAAAAGACGAAAGATTTGTTTGTAAATTGTATTCGGGTAGATGCGCTAATATGTAAGATTTACAGCGACAAAAATCAACGTATTTTCGAACCTTTTACCTAAAGTTTATTTATTCTTAAATAAAAAAAAAAAACAAAACAAAACAAAAACATTAGCCATTCGGACAGTCCTGTGTTGAGATGAGCGGCTTTACAATTTTAGTGAAACGATAAATAATAATAAGTAAATAAAGTGATGTAAATAGTAATAAGCAAATAATGATAAGTAAATAATAATGATAATATCGAGCATACATAAGGTTTCAACATTGATTACAACATAGGGGATAACATGGATAAAGCGAAATCACCACTCTCAGCTAACATAGATTTTTTGACCATTTTTTAAAATAAATTTGAGAAGAAAAACTCCTTTGTCCAAATGATGTTCTGTTATTTGCCGGCTGATACGTTAGAAAATAACCCATTTTAGTATTGCGCACTTGTTGTGACCTTATGGCAGTATCAATATTGTCAATCAATTTACGGAGATCCTGTATTATGTACAATTGCCTCTCTATCGTAATTTTACTTTCATATAATAAGTATTATGAATATAAAAAGCATTTCTTCTAAATAATTTTAAAAATCATTTTTTAACAACATTTAAGAACTCTAGGGTAGTCTTGTAACATGAACCCCAACATATTTCTTAGAGTCTTGAAGATATAGGCTAGTTTTCTTATTTTGTTTGTTAATACAGTAATATGATCGTTCCATTTTAAATATTTATCAATAATTAAGTCAAGATATTTGATATTGTCTACTCTTTCCAAAGATTGACAATTGCAGTCATGTACACAACAATGCATTGTTAAGGAACGGTCCACAGAGGGTTGACTTACGGAGAAAATGCTAGAAGTAATATATTTAGTTTTTTGGGTGTTTAAAATTAAAAGGTTTTGATCAGGCCAATTTTTAACAGTCTTTAATCCTGACGCACACTTAGTATAAGTTTCATCCCAAGTATCACCAGCAAACACCGAAATTTTATTACTTATTTCAAATAGATCTTAAAAGCTTACAAATTAAGATTTTTTTCTCTGGAAACCTTATGCATTTTCATAACTATCCTTATAAAATTTACAGATAAATCATTCATAATGTTTCTTGCGTTAGCAGACTACAAAATGTGCATTTTTGAGTGCTGACCGTTAAAACAATATATTATTATGTTGTAGATTTCTTGACATCTACACAAATTGAATGTTTTTCTTTAAGTACACATTCGCTCCGGTTAAAGCTAGTATTCAGAATCGTAACATTGTTTGAAATTAATTGGCGTTAATGAATGAATAAATAAAATAAAAAAAAATAAAAAAAATTACTTATTTAACTTACAGAGTAAAATAAGTCTTTCAGAAGCTGAGTGTACTGTACAGAGCCGGCAGATACGTTATTAGTACACAACTGCGATCGTGTTTAATCTAGGCACATTTTTTTTTATTTCACTGGGAACTAAGCTATTCATTTTAATGCCTTTATTCAGTAAATAATTTTGTGTTTGGGATTTGCTTTTTTTTAAATTCTAATATCTTCTTTCTGTCTTGTATGGTGTGTGTGGGAGTCTTTATTGTAATGTAGTTTGTCTATAAAGTAAGGTGGCAGTAAATTGTTAAAATCTTTGAAAATAAAAAAAATAAAACGTTGTAGAAAATTCTTTGTTTAACACTCATTATATCTAATTCCTTGTGCATTTTCTGTGTTGATATCTATTTATTACATTTTAAAATTTGTCTCATTGTTATATACTGAATTATTTGAATTTTGTTTAGTTACCTACATTACTTAGATAGAGAACACATGTGTGGTGCATGTAATATTATGTAATCTGTTGATTTACCAATACTCTCCACCCCATTTGTCTAATGTGCGCGTAGTGTAATTATTTTATTTTTTAGTACCTAACGCTTTTTAAATATTTCTTGTGATTTTGTAGTGTCACGATTAATAGCTCAGTGGATTCAACATTCATTTGATTATTGCCATACTGGGTTCATACATCTATTTGAATACGGGACATTATATCTCAAAATATCTAATAAGTTAATAATACGTCATTGGTACGCCAATAAACGCCATTCACACCGTTCCAAAGACAGCAGTACCGCGGTAAAGGGCCTCGCAGACGGGAAATTTCACAGTCGATTTCCTTCGCTAACTTCCCGTATAACCCAACACTATCTGTCCGGGAGTTCCACACACGGGGGCTCTTCTGAAGTGGGTCGTAGAGATAAAGGCGGGGTTTAAATTACCTACTGGCAGCTTTTTTCACGAAAACCTTAACTGTGACATGCTCTCATTTCGGCGTTTGAGTATGTGTATTTTAAAGCTTTTTAAAAAAAAAATCCTACCACATTTTTTGTTATACGTTTTCACCATGGAGTAAGCCTTCGTTACATAATATTCTAATACTGTTTTGTCTTTCACGTCTTTTTAACATAACATTGACATTTCAAGGCTCCATAGCAATTGATCATAAAATAAAGAACACAAAAATACGACGTGCGAGTGTTTCGTGATCCAAAAGTTTGTCCATTCGGGCCTTACGTTTCTAATACGACAAAATTATTTCACCATCATTTCATTTCAATCAAATGGAATGGCAATACACAATGCAGGCAGTGTAACAGGGATAGGACGCTGTGTTTTAATTGATTTCATTTACATCTACCTGCGTCCTGCATAGTATATATTCTTTATTCTATGCTCATGATGAATATGGATTTGTGAACTCGTTGAATTCGTTGATCTACAAATTCCATCGACGCTATATTTCTTCTATTTTTAAAAGCTACAAAGCTCATTATTGAAAATAGCCGGCTTACCCTAGAAATTTCAGACGGAAGGAGTTGTCCAATTTTGATTACGTTTAAAACCACACCGTTCGCGAGTTTTTGCCGCTTCGGAAAACAGTTTTATGCTTTGATTTTTGATTTTTGAGATTACGATTGCCACTAACGTGAAAAATATATGTGAGGTGATTGAATCCTGGGACCTCAGGCTTACCGGGCGCCTGGCACGAACATTATACCCTCCGTAAATAACCAATTTTATACTGAATTGTTTATTACAAATATTGTTTGAAGTTGTTCCTGTGTTATGTTATGCTGTTTCTCCTAAGAGACTCCTTTATGAGACAGAGTTCAGAATGAGTGCTGTGCAGGGCAGGCTCCTACCTCCCCCGTCTCTCCCCAGGCTCCGGCGCGAAGGGAGGCAGATGAATATCACCTCGTTAGCGAGGATTGATGTTGGGAAAGCAAATACATGCTAAATGCGGGAACCAACCACCTTGTCTTGATATAATTTTATAAGAAAATACGCTACTGCACTGTGCATAGGGCATTAGCAGAGTATTTTAACAAAACTTTTTAATAATAGAAATATTTGCAACATTTGATGGTGAAGAAGGATAACATATCAAAGATAGGATGCTCGACATGAACCAGACAAGCCGTAATCATAATTTGATCGCAGGCAAAAGGCTTTTAATTCACAAAAATTATAATATATATACATATGCTCATATCGCAGATGTATGGAATGTATCGCAGATGCAATACAAACATGTACTCACGAACTCATTTATCTACTCATTGTGGATGTTTTTCTGTAAATTTATTATTTATCTACTATTAAATATTACACATATATCTCTACCTATTGTAATGATATATTTAGTAATAAAATGTATGATGTACAGAATATTATAAATCATTTAAATTTGAAATATTATTAACTTAATTTTAACAAAAAAAATTTTTTTTTAATGAAATTAATAAAAGGTTTTTTGTTTACACAACTGTTTAATATAAAACTATCTACATGTGTGCTGGTTACCCTGATGAGGGAAGCTTTCTGAAACATGTAGATATTTATATATTAAAAAAACAGTGGTGTAAACAAAGTTCTTCTCATTAATTATATTAAAATACTTTCTATTAATTTCATTAATAATTACGCCACGAAATTATTACACATCTATTGGAGATTTGTTTTCTTTCATCATTCCATTTTATATTTATTCAATAGACGCTTATTCTTGCTTTGTTATTTACAGATATTCTTGATTTTTTTTCTTTGTTAATAAGGGCTCTTTATCGCTTGTCAAGTTCATCATGTGAAATGTGTGGAATGATCTGCCGTGGAATGCTGTGGAATGATCTGCCGGCCTCTGTGTTTCCTCCATCCTATAACATGGGTCTCTTCAAGACCCAAGTTCACTCCTTCCTATCCTCTAAAAGATCCTCCACACAGCATCCCCAAAGATGATATAGGCCTTGAGGGAAATTGTTTCCTCCTTGGTCTCCTGTGTGGAGTTACTGTAAAAAAAAAAAAAAATCATGATTTTTATTTTTATGTAGCAACGATTACAAGAGCATCGCATAAGAGCCACTGTTTAATTTTTTTAAATATATTATCTTTTTACTTACCTACAATTCAAAAACTTGTTCCTCTTTTTATATAGAAATATATCATGTACTAAATTATGTATTATGCAATATCATACGGTTTTACGTCACCCGAAATATAAAAGCACCTTGATTTCTTTTTTTTTCACAATTTCATGCACTCATGTTATATTATATTATGCACTTGAATTTTATGTATTATGTAGATCAGGCTAGTACTATTTTTATTTAAAAAAATGTATTATCTACAAATTAAAAACCTTTATCTTTATAACTTCCCGTGTCATGTACTTATACATTATTATACATACATATCATAAATATGTTACATTTATATACCAACTATCTATCATGTTCTTTATTGTTAACTTAAAGCCTTTTTTCTTTCTGTGTACAAAATTATTTAAATGTTAAAATATGTAAAAGCCCATCGGGGCGTTAATAAATTAATAAAAAAAATAATAAATCGCATTATACTCTATATCTTATACTTAAATATAAAAGGTGAAGGTGTTAATGAAAAAAAAACAATAATAACCGTAAAAGTTAATAGAAAGAGTGGATTTGACGGCCTCCATGGTCAAGAGATAAGGCTCTCGACTACGAATCCGAAGGTCGCGGGTTCAAATCCAGGAGTGCGCAAGTAAATCTTATTGAATTATTTTGTGTTGTTTCACAATCAATTCATTTAAAAATAATATGTAGCATATTTGCGCACGTTCCAGAGTGGAAGATACTCTCAGTATCGCCCTGGGGAAAGACCATCATTCAGAATTGAAACGTGGCTTGAAATGACTTTTAGCCGTATTTGGTGACCAGATCTGAATAGCCAGGAATTTCCCCACCTTCCTCTTCCCCTTCTCCTTCCCCACCCCAATACCTTCAACCTCACAACATTCCCCAGTTGGTATGCCATAGTCTCACTGGCTCCAGACGGTTGGGAGCAGTTGGGACTCTTGTGGGGTATTCATATAAAAAAAATTACAAAAAAAGTAGTAAGGAAAAGATTCACAGTGATTCGGTGCTAATTGAGTTGTTGACTGACGCTGTCATCGTGATAACGGAGGGAAAAATCACAATAAATAAATTATTTGATACAATTATTGAATGTGAAAATTTCACCTCATCTCCTACAAGAATAATTCAGGGAAAAGAAAATTGAATAATGGATATTCTTGTAAAAGGGGGGTAAACATTGGAACGATCATGTTTTAATATTCCAGCAAAAGCGTAGAAAAATGGAATAATCCTAGATATTTTGGTGAAGAACAGCGAAAATTTTAAAATTCTATCGTTGAATTATACAACTCGGGTGAGTCCTTGAAATTCATATTTCCATCAATATTCCCGATTCCTGTATTATTTCTGGTTCCGATGTTTTTTTTACGCAGATTCCGTGTACACGAGTAAATATTCAACCGATAAAACGTGATTGACGTGTCCTAAAAAACTTTCGCGTCGGAGATTTCAATTTGAAGTTGAATTTTGCCGAGGAGAGCCAAAATTTGTCGAGGCCGCAGGAAAAAAAAAACGCCACTCCCTATGGCAATTTGAGCTTTTCAGTTTATCCGGAATTACAGTGTTTTCACTGAATGCCAAGTGGGAGGACTGGAAAATTCATTTTTATAAATTGCAATACTAAAACTGGTTGTTTCCTAGTTAGTAAACAAAATACGTAAAATAAAAACGTAGAAAAAATTTCTCCGCTTCATTTTTATTTTCCTTCAGTTTTACTTTTGGGGTTTTGAAATGTTCGCAGAATCGAAATGTTAAAAAGTTTTAGTCGGCACTAACAAATAATGAATGTATCTCTGATAAATAGAAGGTAGCAACTTGTAATGAATATTTTAATATCTGGAAGTAGAATATTGCCGAGAATAAAAGCTTGAAGTGCTCTTTTTATATAATGGATGAACAAAATGACCACATATTCTTTTGTAAATTTTGATTTTCGTGGCCAATAGCGCTATGAAAAACTTAAGAGGTAGGCCTGTCCCCACCCTATCCAATTGGGCGTAGTTATTCAGAAAACACCCAACCCACAAATTGCCAAAATCGTATTTTTCATGTTTTGCTTCAAATAAACACGAGATCTTTATATGCTAAAAACATCCGAGCTCCAAATTTCACCAATAGTAGTAATCACTCCACAAATGCCTTTGTATTGTCAAATTTTCAAACGCTTTTTTCGCAGCTTCTTCTTTTTGGGGTTGGACGCTTTCTGCATAACTAATCCTCTTCCTTGAGCCAGTGTTCCCAACAACTTTGCAATGTACGAAAATGTTTGATTTTTAATTAAGTCCAATTAAACTGATTGATATCAGTTTGTCAGCGGGTTCCAAGTAACAGTCTATATTTAAATTGAAGAAAGGTACGTAATATATATTACGTAATAATTATTTCATTTTTGTATCAAAAAAATAAATTTCTACTAAAATAAAAAAAAGGGTATAAAAAATATAAATATAAAAAAAAAACGAATAACAAAAATTACAATGAAAATCTGAGAAAACGAAAGGATAAAAAAGGTTAGCACAAAAGTCTCCTCCTGAAATTTAGTTAACATTTTTTTATTATGTTTTGTTTTTGCCAATTTTAGGGTTCTTTGAAAGTTATTTTTATAAACAATAATTATTAGCCTGAAACACTCATCCAAATTGAAAAAAACCTTTCCGAGCAAAGATAAATGTCGCCGACAAGACTCG
Source organism: Halesus radiatus (assembly GCA_022606495.2). Classification (NCBI taxonomy): domain Eukaryota; kingdom Metazoa; phylum Arthropoda; class Insecta; order Trichoptera; family Limnephilidae; genus Halesus; species Halesus radiatus. The sequence goes on from JAHDVE020004538.1 coordinate 179,286, forward strand.
AACCTGCAGCCTTCTGATGTCCGGTCAGATGTTCTACCGTTGAGCTACATCGGCTTATCGCAAACCCGCCAAGTTAATCAATATATACTAGTGTTTCATTCAATAATTACTGTTTTTTATTATATTTTTCACCTGTAAACAACCAACTTTAATAGTATGAGAAAGGCTTGTAACGGCTAAATCCCTCAAATAGATGGCGTCGAGACAAATTATGTCTACATTTTATGGGTGAAAATTCTTTGAAAGTATTTATTTAAATATCTGGGAATTACAAGTCCATCGTTTGCAGTTAGTCTTGTGTTATGAGCATCCACCATTATTTTGTTATATTCAGATTGAGATGTATGTTGTTTCACAATTTTAATCCACAATATAGCACGTGCGGATAAAATAAGTTTACAGAATCGTATAGTACTGATTTAGGTTCACCGTATCTTTGTTTATATTTAGTTTTGTTTTAGAGTAATTTGATCGTGGAATATTGTAAATTTTGAACGAAATTGATATTTGTTTTTGTTGAATGTCCCCATGTTGTTATTCCATGTCTTATAAGAGATTCCGCCAGTGACATACGAGTATGTACTAAATTAATGAAATACTATATATACTTTTTATTCACAACTTTACTAATACACAGAATACTGAAAATAATAATGTCAAGTATAGACAAATGATAAAAATTAGAACACAATAATGTAAGAATAGACAAATTATAAACATAAACAAAAATTGATTAAAGTAGGTAAGTAATTAATCAAAAATATCAATAAAAAAATATTATAAAACATTTAATAACTAATTTATATTAGAAATTAAAAAGAAATTATTATTAATATTAATATGACAATAAATTCAAGAAATAACCATAAAATTTTTTAAATTTATTATTTATTAAATTTAATTCACTCTTAATGCTTTTTCTGATTTCTAAAATTTCATATTTGTCTAATTATAAAAATCTGTATTTTAATACAGTGGTGAATACAAAGTATATTATTTAATTAATTTATTAATAATGACGCCACAAAGTGAATACCATTCGTTTGAAGACATATACGAGTATACTATTCTTAATGTGTTTCGTGGACTAAAGCGTAAGAATAATAACGATAATGTTAGATTATTTGTGTAACATAATGCAAGGTTAGGTAATAATAATTAAACCATTGTAGTAGGGACCATTGTAACTAATTATTATTGTATGCAACCATTGTATAAGTAAATATTTATTTGCAACCAGTTTTTATTACTGACACTTGTCTGAACATTTTAATCACTTTATACAATGTACAAGTCACATTGGCGTATAAAATAGTAAATATATACATAAATATGTGTTCGGATGTAAATATAAGTGAATATAAAAAAAAAGAAAAAAGTTTATAACCTTTGTACCTTGTTTGTTTGAATGTATGGTATGTATCATATAATTAATTAATTAATAAAAAATAAAAAATAAATCAATAAATAAAAAGTAAATAATTGGTGCAATATTGTATAAGATTTATAACGTTTATTTTAGATTATTTTCGTAACAATAATGTAAGAAAAATGTCAGATAATTTGTGTAACAATATGTAAGATTAATAACGTTATTGTTAGATTAGTTGTATAACGATAGTGTAAGAAAAATGTCAAATAATTTGTGTAACAACATGTAAGATTAATAACATTATTGTTACATTATTTGTGTAACGATAGTGTAAGAAAAATGTCAGATAATTTTTGTAACAACATGTAAGATTAATAACGTTAGTGTTAGATTATTTGTGTAACAATAGCGTAAGAAAAATGTCAAATAATTTGTGTAACAACATGTAAGATTAATAACATTATTGTTACATTATTTGTGTAACGATAGTGTAAGAAAAATGTCAGATAATTTTTGTAACAACATGTAAGATTAATAACGTTAGTGTTAGATTATTTGTGTAACAATAGCGTAAGAAAAATGTTAGACACGTACATATTCTATTTATTTTTATTTATGTCAAACTCAGCTATTACATTTGCAAGATATATGAATATTGTAAGAGTTACAAAATTATATACGAATTAAAAAAATATATAAATTAATAAGAACTACATTGTTTATACCACTATTTTTTAATATGTAAATATGTTTCAAAAGCAAAGCTCCCCTCATCAGGATAAACAATATACTTAAAATAATGACAAGTATTAGGCAAATATAACAAATTATAAACATAAACACACATTACAAATTAGTGATTTAAGTGGGTAAGTAATTAATTAAAAATGTTAAAATAATTAATATATATATATATTATAAAACATCTTTTTTTTTCAATTATATTAGAAATTTAAAAAAGATTTTTTTTAAAATTATCATTAATATATAATATAAATTAAAACAAGAAATTAGCAAGGCATAAAAATTAAAATAATAATAGTTGTTACTATTAAAATTTATATTCATAATATTATAAATATAGTTATTAATGTGAAAATAAATTTAAGATTAAAGACTACTTAAAAAAAACTATTTAAGACTACTTAAAAAAATAAATTATTAATAATATTTAATTGACTATTATCACTTTTTCCAAATTATTAAATTTCAAATTTATTAAAATATTATTTAAACTAGTAAAAAAAGTTATGTCAGGAGATATACACAAAGAAAGTGAACTTATGAATAAAAAAAATAAAAAAATGATATATAATACATACTAAGGGATATTCAATTTCGTACGCTACTCAACTGGAACACCAAAGATTATTACAATGTTTATTTTTTCCCCAAAATATCAGCGATCCTTTCAATGTTGTCACTGAAATAAAGGGGTCGGTTTGATTTTTACTCTGCCTTTTATTCGTCCGAAATACCTTCCGGATTATTTTTGATTTACCGGGAATCGGAGTCCTGCCTTTTCCGCTTTGAACGTAATCGGATGGTATGAACGGTGTGCCAAAGCCGTTTACAGGATGGTCCGAAAAAGATAACCGGTTATTACCTTCAGTACACGAGTATATACACATATACCCATTTCGGAAGTCAGAAGCTAGAAGGATCGGAAAAGAGACAGTAGGTATTTGAATTTCGAATTCGTGCAGATTTTTGACGAGGTTGTGAACTGTGCGAAAATTGTATGGGTTTCTCCGTAGTTCTAAAAAATTCAAGTATTAAAAAAATGGTATCCAATTAATACGTTCGCTTTTCTTATAATGGCTGGGTAGGGCTTACGAAAGTGGATATTTTAAACTGAACATTTTGACCGGCTCTCTACCGCATTGCGTACAATCATCAACCAAATATTATAATACATCGATGAGTATAATACCAAAGAAAAAATGAATCGCCTAACGTTGTATTAAGGGTCAGCACTTAAAATGACCCCAAACATCACTTTGCAGGTTGCACTAACTCGAGCAATACCACAAATGATTTATGTTATTTCTAAAAATAATAATAATAAAGTATTAATTGTAATTAAATTTAACTTTAACTAAAATACATGTATAATATAATAATGTAAGTGTACAGTGGTTTATAAAGTAAAATAGAAAATAATATAATAACAGTTACAGTTGAAGTTTCACATAACCCGCCTCACTAGGCTAGCTTGTGTTGAGGCAGTAATTTTGCAAATTATTTTATAGTTTTAAATTACCTATGAATATATACTTATATTAAGATATGTTTCGTAAATCGTTAAATCAATAATTTAGAAATTGGGTGAGTGCTCCGGTAAATGCCCTATCATTACTTTTAATCCAATTTTTTACATTGTGTTTGTATATTTTTTGTGAATCAGTTTTTTTTATGCTAACCGGAAGAATGTTGTAAATTCTGAACGGGCAGTTACAAAAAAAAAATGTAAATTTCCCCCAAGTATGTCCCAAAATTTCTGAAAATAGGTGCAGTTTGAGCACCAGTGAAAGCAATTTTGAACGTTTCATCTAAAATTCCACTACGTATTTCATACAGAATTGAAATGATTACAGTTTGAGAATTATTGTCTTTTGAAACCTTTTATGTTGTACTAGTTACCCGCATAGATTTATCAGATAAATTATTCGTAGTATTTCTTGAGTTAGCAACCTGCCAAGTGCATATTTTTGGGTGCTGAACGTTACTAATCGTGTTTAATTCGCAGATATCCGTTTATATATATTTTATTAAGTTTAAAGTAAACGCGTAGTGAGCAAGATTAAGAAAGGGACGCTTAGATGGTTTGGGCATGTAGAGCGAATGAACGAAGAAAGGAGTGTAAGGAGAATATATGACGCGAATGTGAATGGAAGAAGAAGCCGGGGACGCCCGAGGAAGACATGGCACGATCAAGTGAATCAAATACTCGAGTCGGGCCATGTCAGAAGTCGGAATAACAGAAGAGAATGTATGAGGCGTTGTATGAATGTGAATGAAGCAAGAAGTGTATGCCAAGATCGAGTTGTTTGGCGGTCCATCTTCTCTGCCTACCCCTGCGGGGAAACGGCGTGATGGTTAGTTAGTTAGTTAGTTAAAGTAAATCAACTTTTATGATGTTATTATTAAGTTCTTAAAGTATTTTAGTTTGTTATTATTGTGACAGCTATTTCGACGTTCAAACCCATTTTCAAATGGGTTTGAACGGTTGGTCCACATTGACACAACTTTTTTTTATTTATATGATTTTGTTTACCCATATCCATTTTTTTGTGGTTCATGAAATGAATTTTTATTAAATAAAACAAACACTTTGCTCCCAACCGTCTGGGGCCAGTGAGACTATGGCATCCCCAATTGGAAAATGTTGTGAGGCTGAAGGTATTGGAGAGGGAAAGGAGAAGGGGAAGAGGAAGGTGGGGAAATACCTGGCTATTCAGATCTGGTCACCAAACACGGCTAAAAGCCATTTCAAGCAACGTTTCAATTCTGAATGGTGGTCTTTCACCAGGGCGAAACTGAGAGTATCTTCCACTCTGGAACATACGCAAATATACTAAATATTATTTTGAAATGAATTAATCGGATTCGTAGTCGAGAGCCTTACCCCTCGACCATGGTGGCCGTATTTGAAACTTTGTTTTATACCACTAATTTATTTCTCCCTCCTTTTGTATATCCCAACTATATATTAATATATGCCCACTCTATGTATTTTTTATTTATTTTTAAGATTAACCCTGATGAATCTTGACGAAATGAAGCGAAACCGATTGGTGATAATTAAAAAAAATATTAATTGGTGGTTTAAAGCAAAGTTTTGTTTTATTTAATTTATTAGTATATTCGGTAAAAAAAGATTTACTTGGAAATCAATTGTGATCATTAATATTAATTATCCAGCACAGGTTAAATCTATTTACCCTTTTTTTGTAATGGCAGTAGATTTTTCTTGACATATATATAATGACATGAATGCAGTTCAAGACAATGAATTTAATTGGTAAATCCTTGATTAATATAAGGAATCACATATATATATAGGAATCGTTTATAATGACATGAATGCAGTTCAAGACAATGAATTTAATTGGTAAATCCTTGATTAATATAAGGAATCATATTATTTAGGTTTCATTAAAACACTAAAAGGAGAGAAGAATAGATTTTTTTATTATTATTTTACTAGCTGTTGTGTACCCGGCCTTGCTTGGCATTATTATTTTTTTTTAATAAAGTTATGATGTTGTGAATTCTTGCTTTTCGTTTAGGTGCCACAATTGATTTGAAATTGAAAGTAATGCCTTGTGACGACCACTTCTTTCGCTATACATAGAAACATTTTTAAAATTTTATTTCATATAAATCATTTATTTTTTCAAAATCTATCTAAAGAATAAAGTTCTTAAGTAGGCACCTACTTGTGTTTTCCATTTTGAAAATATTCTACCCAAACAAACCTTCTTTTGAATATGTAATCTATGGCTAACCAGAGTGATATATCTATGGGCTAACCCTAATGTTTTTCATACTAATTTTAAAACGTTATAGCAACGGTTATTCATATTATATTTCATTCAAACTACTCTCTAAACCTTCCCGGCTCTAATAAGAACAAACTATGCTATTTTCATATCGCTCGAGTAATTTTCTAGAAAATCGAGGACAAACAGATAAACATTCATTTTTATATATAGATATTTATTGTGCGTTATATTCGGATCATTTGTTATTTTAATAATTGAAAAAGATAATATGAACACATCCCAAATGAACCACGAAACCGAAAAAAACAACAGAAGTTAAAAAGATTTCAGTCGCATCTGGGACTCGAACCCAGGACCTCTACCTATACGGGGTAACCGCTTAACCAACTTAGCTAATGAGACCAGTTCAATTTACGCCATTTACACCGATATCATACTTCATGTTCAAGATTTATTAGTATTATCCTCCATTTTTATAAATCCCATATTATTGGCTGCTATCCTTATGATGATTGCAAAGTTTCATCCAGAACTCAATTGTAATCTGGATAGAGTCTCGGATATACCTACCCGATGCAATGAGGTTTACAAACTTCAATAAGTTATAAAAAATTAATTGAATATTTGTTATTTTGTTTATGCTTAAATCCACAAATCTCCGCAAAAGTATAAGGTTATTCCATCTTTGTTTGGTTCAGTCCATTCTGCCTTCCGCATTAGCAGAGGCGACCGGGCAACCGAGGCAAACGAGGCTAAGCCACGTAAATTATACACGAAAAACACGGATTAATCAAATATTCATCGGCGACAAAGTAACCCCGCATCGCCAGATAAATAAGGCATGCGAGGCGGCCCGATACGAATCCGTTGGTCCCACAAATTGGGGTAAATCTATAATTTATGAACGAGTTTGGTCGTCGCTAATCCCATAGGTGAAATTAGTTGGATAATACCCGGGCAGCGCCACCTGATCCCTCATTTTCACAGTTTCCCCTGTCCACCACCACTTTGAGGGGTCACTTCGAGCAACCGTTTTTGAAAATGACATTTTGTGTTGAACGTTGAATAATTATCTTGTATTATTATTTTAATTTTATTTAAAGGACATTTAATAATGTTATTATTAAGTTCTCCAAGTATTTTAGTTTGTATTATTGTGACAGCTGTTTCGGCATTCAAAGCCATTTTGGAGCTATATGTGTGACCTAACACACACTGCGACGACTTATTTATCCCCATCCAATTTAATTTTTGATGATTTTTGAAATGATTAATATTTTCGATAAACACTAATTTACTCAGAAAATAATTGTGATAATTAAAATTCTTTTTTCTGAGAGGTACTACCTACACAAGATTTTTTTTTTCGCTTTTAATGGTGGTAGGTTTTTCCTAATTGTTTTATAATGACTTGAATGCTATTAAGGAAATGAATTTGAATGTGTGCGGTAAATTTGTAAATTATTTTTAAGAATTATATTGTTTTGTGAAAATACTAAAAAGTGGTGAATAGATAATTTTTATTTTTATTAATGTTATATTGGGATCATTGGTTTGTTTGTTTATCTCTAGTTGGGTCATTAAATTAAATTATGTTATCCTGATAATTTAAAATAAAATTTTGAATTAAAAATAAAATGGTGTTTTATTCTTAACCTTTAATAAATATTTTTTTAAATTAATTTAAAAAAAATTGTTTTTAATTTTTAATGTTTAATTTTTAAATTTAAATATAAAAAAATATATTTGATCATTTTAATTTTTAAATTATCAGATGACCTAAATAATAACCAAATAAATTTATCCTATATATGATTTTAAAGATGTTTCCTGTGAATCCTTCCCCATTCAATTATTAACTTCCCCTCATATGTCGTTATATTACCTTTCTGAAGTTGTCGCACTTACCCATTTAATTATTATTGTATGTAGTTTATTTTCGATAATGGCTATTACTTTTATAAATCATTATTGGATTGTCTTAATAACTTCATTATTTCCCCATTAAACTGTTTTATTTACTATTTAGTTGTTACAATATATATATTATTGTTGTCTCCCTCTTTCTTATACATGATACTTTTCAATTGTTGTCTCCCTCTAATATTTTATTCTGTTTTCTTTTTTTTTGTATTAGCCTGTCTCACTCTTTTTGTGTACCTTCTCGTATATACTCGTATACACTAACTCTTTATTATTTTCTTTAGTTATTATATTTGCCCTGACGAAGCTTGATCCTAGCAAAACCGATTGACGTAAAAATACAATAGATTTATGGTTTATAACAAAGTGTTTGTTTTATTTAATTATTAATTAATAATTATATTTACTCTCTCTTCTTACTTATTAGTTTCCTACGCACCGGTTCAGTGTTGGTATAGTTAATCCGGCCTTAAGCACGGGTTATAGCCGGTTTAAACCACGTTTTTTTTCACTGAACCGGCCTTATGTGATATTTACTCCGCACTTATAGGTAAGGGGTTTAGGTATATGTGAGTTAAAAAAATCTCAATAAATAAGTACCTACCATGAAAGAAATCAAGTATTTTTGTTTAATTTATGGTAATAAGAATACATAAAAATATTTGTGACTAGTATAAAAAGCACCTTAACCAGGCCAGGACACTGAATCAAATCGGCCTCTTATTTCTATAAGGTCCTCATTTATTATTTTGTAATAAGCAGCAGCGTGCATTGCTCTATGATAATGTTAGGGGCGCCTGTTTCAACAGATAGCCTAATTGTGAGTTAAATTAAAATTTTAACAGTCAGTTAGAGAAACTCGCGTGTTAAATAGGACCACGCGCTGTTTCAAGTATACTTTTACTAAAGTAATTGTTGCCAGTCGAGAAAGCAGAATATTCTTCCAAATTGTGTGAAAAAACACGCCACATCATTTTCATATAACATTATTAGGGAAACATGTAATCGTAATATGTACATTACGCTTCTCTACACAAGCATTGTTTAAAAGAGATAGAGAGTGTAGTATTGTAATTGGAATTATAAAATGTATTCAAATTCAATAATAATGTTTTAGTAAAAAAATAACATGTAGATGGATAGAAATAAAGTTTAAGTTCAAGTTTAATTTTAAAATAACTATTATTATTTAATTGAAAAAAAACGGTTAATTTATAAGAAAACTTCTGCTAGGTAATTATTATTCCGCGTGATAGCTGTTTCTCCTTCCGAAGTCATTATCAAACTGTGGTGATGAATTACATTATCGTCTGTGGCTTCGTTATAATAATTCCTGGTAGAACTTTTTTTTTATAAATAAACATTTTTTAAATTTGAATAATAATAATTTCTCCAATATATGTTTAGTTATTTTGTGGAATCACTATTATTTAATATTTTAAAATATACATTTTTATTTTTTCAATAATTTTTAATTAATTACTTACCTACTTTCATCACTTATTGTTAATTTTTGTTTATGTTTGTAATTTGTTAATTCATACATTATTATTTTCTATGTTTATCATTTGTCTATACTTGCCATTATTTTTTAGTATACTGTGTTCCTGATGAGAAAAGTTTTTCTTTCGAAACATGTTGATATTTATATGTTAAATAATAGTGGTGTAAACAAAGTACTTCTTATTGATTTATGAATAATAATAGTTATTGTTAAATAAAAATAAAAAAAAACTTAAATAAATAGAAATAAGAGGCCGATTTGATTCAGTGTCCTGGCCCGGATTGAGGTGGTTTTGGTAGTATGGAACTCAATACCTTCGATGGGCTCAAGGCTCCTAAAGAGGTTTTGGAGGAGAGTGAATCAAATATTATTCGCAGTCAAAAACTTTCAAGTTATTCCATTTTTTATTTCGAGTTTAACGATAATTCATTTTTAATTTGCCCTTCTTGATGCCTGCCGAATTTTGTAAATTTCAGCGTGGAGTGAAAAAAATCATAAATTTAACTGGAATCCCTGAAGGTTTTTTAAATGACTCATTAAATTAATTTCATTAAAAAAAACATTATTTATCTGAAGAGCAGAAAATGTTTTGGGGAATTTAAGTTTGATTAAGATAAGAAAATCAATTTTCATTTTTTAATCGGTTATCCCGCTCTGCAAGTCCAAACCATCTAGGCCTCCCTTTCTTAATCGTATTAATTCCAGTCACCTACCTCAGAACAGGTTTCACCTAGTGAGGTATGTAATGTAAACCATACAATAATATAATTATGTAACATATATTGTACTTATTTTTAAATCGACACTGAAGCTGAATTACGTTTACACGAGCCTTGCATTCTTTCCAGAAATCCACTTTTGTGATCCGGTCATGATTTTAGCACACATACGCCTCAGGGTTATCAATTCTACAGCTTTCAGTCTTTTTTCATCCTTCCTCTTTCGGTGTTATGCCTCACTCCCATACATCAGGGTTGGTATCAGCATTTCATTGTGGACTGATAGTCTCGCTTCTTAAGATCAAATTGCACAGCCGCACTGCGCGTCAAAATATCATCTAGGAGGTGAACCGGCGCGCTGCGCCGCGCTGTAGTCTGGTGCGGTTTGTTTCATACAAAACAGTGAAATTAATATTACGTGTTGACGCGACGCGCAGTACAGTGCAGTATAGCGACGCTCTAGTGCGTTTTGACCACAGAGCAAATAATATATAAAGATGCCCTAACTCTTAAAGGGAAGAAATCAAAATAGGGGCTGGGGGTGATGACAATATATGTAAAACAGCAAATAAGTAAAAAGGTTTGGCTTGTTTACAAAAACCGAATATTTTGTGAGAGCATGTAGTTTGACCCTTTATATAAATGTTTTGTAATTTGCTTACCGCAGTCAAAATCACGCCAAACAAACGTGGACGGCAGTGAACCAAAGCTGGTGCCAGAATTGGTGTCACGTGACCTTTGCCTCGAGCCATCAAAATCGTACTTAGGGCAAATCTATTAATTCTGACTTCAGTGATTAATATTTAAGGTCAAATCGCACTTCAGCGGAGTTGCGCGTCAAAATATTATCTAGGAGAGAACACGCTGCGCCGCGCTACGCAGTCCGGTAGTGGTTTGTTTCGTACAAAACAGTGAGAAGAATATTTCGTGTTGACGACATGCGCAGTGCGGTGCCACTCTAGAGCGTTTTGACCTTTATAACAACATTTCTTTGGCGACAACCGCATCAGTTCCCCGTTAACAGAGTTTCCTGCTTTCACCCTTCTTTCCATGTCCATATCAGGTTTTCCATTTCTCGTGAATATTATACACCGTAGCTTCCGAAAATCTATATTACGAATGCAATTTAAAGCATTAATAAATTTCATATTACGTACTATTCAACTGCAATGACCGTTAGGTAGCTACCACAGAATTTAGAGCAAGTTTTTTTCTACCTATTTTACAGGCTAGCAAAGCGGTCGAGTCAGCTGTCGTCCAAATTGAATTATCTCGCAAAGGAAATTGGGGCGAAATTGCGGAATTAGCTAAATTCACCAGCGGACACGTTCATGTACTGTAAGTATATAGACCTACTTCGTAAAATTCGAACGAAATCACACACTCCTTATGCAGGTAGCGAAAAGGTTGAAATTCCCAGTTAATACCTTCCGCGTGTTTCGATTTACTCAATAAAAAAATATTACCAAAATGCCTGTTTTTTAATTTTTTTTATTTTATAAAGCTCTTGCATAAATATTAAAATGTTTTTCGGTCATATTCTAAAAAACTTTATTTACCACAGTGAACAATATGACAATATCCAAAAAGGGTTCGTAAGTAGGAGATTTTAATAAAAAAAAATTCTTGACTTTGAAAAGACTCACCAAAAATGCCAGATTAAACGAAAGGCTAGGGTGTGTTCTACTTGCAGTATTTAATTAAATCATCTATGATTGTTCTGGCCATCCAATTTTCAAACCAAAAACAAATGATTTTGCATTACTTCGTATTGTATCGCCTTAATGCAACCTAACCTAACCACTTTAAAGTTTAATTCATCAGATTTTTTTTTATGAAGAGAGTGGATATATTGCATTAATTTAAAATGAATAGTCAGATGGTTTTAACCATCTTAATGACGTTTAGTCACATTTGAACAATATAGCATTATAACCCTTAAGTAGGGAAACTTTACAGTGTGATAAAAATTCTAATAATCCAAAAGCCTTTAATAAATGTAAACACAATAGTATAATTCGTTCGCCACTTCTAGAAATGTTCAGGCAGAGTTCAATTTTAGATCATAATCCAAGTTAGTAAAATTATGCAAGAAAAAAGTCATGCATTCCAAATTAATTTGGAAACGTCATTGATATCTATCTTGACTTTTAGTCATATTTAAACAATGTAACTTTTTTTTAATTTATTTAGATTGTAGGAACTGTGGTTATGGAATTAAATCACTTTCAACTTTTGTCTAGTGGCAATACTAGGCGCATGCGTGTTCAGCAGCGAACGAAATGTCGGAGCGTTTGAAAAAAACGAACTGACGTTCAATTTCGTGTGACATTGGCTTGCGTTTCATAATTCATAATCGCTACATATTAAAATCTCCCTCATTTTATTCCTTCTGATAGAATATCGTGTGTGTCTAAAGTGAAATAAAGTTGATAAAGTAAATAAGAATTCTTTTAATTTAAATATCCGATCCCATCCGTTAAACTAGCACCCTGGTAAGACATACACAGTACATTTTATTATCGTTGATAAGGTTGGCATATTAAAATTACATTGTTAAATACGTATATCTATACAATATCTTATTAATTTTGTCTGGGGTGAAAGTGCTTTTTAACTAATGAATGCATGTGTGACTAATAATAATAAAAAGAAAGAAAGTGTGTGGAGAGATGACGTGGAGAAGTTATGAAATCAGTAATTGTAATTGACTATGTATAAAAGTTTAAAGAAAAAATAAGTGTAGTAATTTATATTACGCAAAGAGAATTTTATCAATTTATTAAAAAAAAACCATTGCGCAGGGAAACTTTACAGGCAATAATTATCAAAATAACCGTCAATGTACTCGGAAATTAAAAAGGCCATTAGTTATAAAAAAATATATATATTTTAAGAGTTTCATTATAACTACCTATTTAGAAATAATACAATTAGGTCGTCTGTAAGTGGCTTCTCCACAGTCTGATTTATCTCCTGAATTTATTTTCATATTAATAACATTTTTTTAAAAATATTGTTAATATTCATTTTAATAATAACAACCATTATTATTTTATTTTTGTGCCTTGCTATTTTCTTGATTTTATTTATATTAATGATCAAAATAATTTCTTTTTTTAATTTCTAATATAAATTTGTTATTCAATGTTTTATAATAATTTTTTATTAACGTTTTTATATTACTTTAATCACTTTTTGTTTATGTTTATAATTTGTCTATTCTTACATTATTGCGTTCTATGTTTATAATTTATCTATAGTAGACTTTATTTTTTTAGTATTCTGTATGTCCTGATGAGGAAAGCTTCGCTTTCGAAACATGTTGATATTTATATATTAAATAAGTGATGTTTACAAAGTAATTTTTATTAACTTATTAATAATGACGCCACAAAGTGAATACCAATCTTTTGAGAAAGTAATAACAATGACCCAGAAAAACTTTTTTTTATAACTTTACAGTTTTCTTAACATAATAATAAAAACATTAGTTCCACAAATTAAACTTTAACGCAATTAATATGTTGTATTACCTGTAGGTACCAATTTATGAAGGAAATGAACAATACATTGTTCAAGCACTCTTCTCCTAATATCAAATACATTATTTGTTTTATATATCGTATACAAGTGAAAAAAATAAATCTAACAGCGCTGCGAATTTTCCAGAAGCTTCTAAGATACCTTTCCTTATGTATCTATGTACAACCGATTTGCCCAGTACGATATATAAAACAAATAACGTATTTGATATTGGCAGAGGAGTGCTTGTTGAAATAGGATAAATGGTTCGGTATTGTATTACCATTGGTTAAGAAGCTTTTGGAGTATGCCACCGTCTCAAAACACGTATCACTTTGTGTACGTTGATCGTGTATATACAGGGTACATCGGGACGTAACCGACAGACTTTAACAAGCAATTCCTGAGCTTATTTGTAGTAAAATGTACTATGTAGAGCTACTTTAGAGCTTATTATCGCATAACGTTACCATGTCGTTTACTATTATTCCAAGAGGTAGATATCGTGAATAATTGAATTTTTGATTGGCTATGTTCATACCTACATTATGAGAATGGACGGGTACGTACGCGGATATTGTAAAGCTACGAACACACAAGTTTTCAACAACTTTCAAACAGAATATATATTTATTTTGTTAAATTGCTCTGTCTATATATGTTATATTAAAATATTTCAAAATTCCATTACATAACTGTTAATCCGTAATAGTACTAACGCATACAGACGTAGTAATAAATTAATCTGCAAGTATTATAATGTATTGCCTGTTAGGGGTTATTATGGTAGATAATATTGTAAATTAATATCTTATATTGTCTGATTCCTTGTATAAGGAAATAGTTAACCATTAACATAATACGAGATTCACTCCTAATAAAATCCCTAAAATTATCAATATATGTACTATATAAATAAAAATCGGATAGGTATGTCCGATACACTATTTGACGATTACAAATAAATTCAGGCAGAATCTTTTAGTTGTAAAAAAGTAGCAGCCAAAAAAGGGAATTAATTGAGGATGTTATTGACAGTTCTTAGAAGTCGAAGTATGATACCGATAAAAATGACGGGATTGATTGGAGTAGCCGTAGCTCAGTTGCCATAGAGCGTAGGTCCCGGGTTGACCTGAGGTCCTGGGTTCGAATCCAGCTGCTATATTATCTTTTTCTTTCGGTTTCGTGATTCGATTTGGGAGTTGTTAATATTATCTTCATTTAAAAAAAAAAATTATGTAAATAAATTTAATTATTAAGTTCTGCGAATATTTTTGTTGTTATTATTGTGACAGCTTTTTCGGCGTTCAAGGCCATTTTCAAACTGCGATCAATCCTTTAAAATTGCCTTGAATGCCGAAACAGCTGTCACAATAATAAAAAACTAAAAATACTTGCAGAACTTAATAATAACATTATTAAATTTGATTTACATTAATTAAAAAAATAAATAAATTGATTTCTACGAATTAAACACAAAAACAATTAATAAATAATAATCTTCAATGATTAAAAATATATTTACAATGAGGTTTTTAAGCTTCAATAAGTTATTCCGTTTTTTATTTTATTAATTAGATAGATAGTTTATATTGATGCTCTACTAACTTATTTATTTTTATTGTATTAGCTTATCTGTTTTATTTTTATTCTTCCCTTTTACATTTTAATGTACTACGGAACGCTCTGATGTAATCCTTACCTAGTAAATGTAGGTATACGATTACATCAGAGGATTCATTATATAGATTATAATGAATCCTCATATTTCCTCTGTTTTCTCTCATCAAAAATGTAATCCTACACCTGTTAATTTGCCATTCATCATATTATATTAGCAGGTTTTAAATGTTGATGATATAAAATATTTATATATCACCGACATCAGAATTAATAGACTTTCTCTAAGCAGTGTCGGCAAAGGTGACACAAATTTTGGCACCAGCTTAGCTTACTCCCGTCCACGTTTGTTTTGCTTGATTTTGACTGCGGTAAGCAAATTTCACAACATTTATAAAAAGGGACAAACTCTTTTTTATTTATTAGTTTCTATATAATTTTGATATATTAAGGTAAGGTATAAATATTAAATATATATATATATTATAGGATTTTTTTCCATAGTCCTCCTCATTATAGGATCCCGTGCTGAGGCGGAC
This sequence comes from Halesus radiatus, assembly GCA_022606495.2. NCBI lineage: Eukaryota > Metazoa > Arthropoda > Insecta > Trichoptera > Limnephilidae > Halesus > Halesus radiatus. The sequence goes on from JAHDVE020004538.1 coordinate 194,996, forward strand.
CAGGTTTTGCATAAAGGGATTTCAGCGACTTCTATATTTCAACTTCAAGTTAAAATATAGAAGTCGCTGAAAGTCGCTTCCTTTCTATGACGTTTTTTTGAGAATGGTAGTCAGTTCTTGTTCTGGTAATTCCTTAAGCCATGTTTTCCTGCACTCGATACAATTATTGATAGAATTACTTTTTTTGATATTAAGAGGGAGTTTGTAATATTATTTTACAGCTAAAAATTCATAGCTTCTTTGTCCAAAAGTAATGTTGTATTTATGTATATTTATCTTGTCTAGTTGTTTTGTTCTGGTATTATGATCACGAGGAGTCATAACCGTTTTCTCATTTTGAAGATGATTAACTAGAATATTTTTGGCAAAGATTTTTTGGATACTTGGGACGTTGAAAAGTTTAAAAATTTCCGTTGTTGACAAAATATTTGAACCTTTTTAATTTTTCCTGTTTTACTTAAATTGACGGAACGACTAGCTCTAATTTTGTTTTCTTCTCTATGCATTATTTGCTCTGTGATATATTTTATACTAAAAAAAAACCTTTTTTAGGATTTTTTTCTAGAATATCGTTAATAATCATCATCTCCTGAAGTTTCGCGGTACCACCCTGAAACACGGTGGGTAGGTATATTATAGTATGGTACATTATGGTTATCAGAGTAAGTTTCCCTAAATTGGTTCTAAATCAAACAAACTTAGCTTTAATCGAACCGGGTGGAAAACCCGTAAGTCGAAGTTCACACTCATGCAAAATAAACCAAAGTTTTAGTTCTGCAAATTAGTCCCTTGTAAAAGCTGTACCCAAATTCATTTCAAAGTTTGAACACCCTTGTTTCAAGCACGCCGCACTAACTAGCCAAATAATATTATATAAATGTAGTACAGGGTGCTGAAAATGCGTGCTTTTTACTTACTAGTGCGTGCTTCCTGTGAATAATTCTAATTATTGTCCTAATCCCCTGGAGGGATAGATGTGTGGTGGGCGTGCCAGTTTGCCAGAAGTAAGCTATTTTTTTCCTTACTGCTTGTAATAGATGCCTGTCTCTCGCCTGTGGCCGGATTCCGGTTCTTTTTAAAGATAAGACTTTTTTTAAAGAAAGACAAACGTTCTCGGGTTACGAATAACCTGACAATATTTGAAAATCACACTAATCGGAAGATGTTGCTTACTCGCGGCGCCTGGGTGGGACCCAGACGCGATGCCAACTCAGCCACGTTGATTATCCAAAATACTTCCTGCTTAACTGCAGTTCCGATTCTCTCGGATGACAGCTGTCATTCTTTAAAAATATCGATATTTTCTTAGTTTTAACAAAAGAAAAACTCAATATTATCGTAAGTGTTGACATTAAACATTATTAAGCCACGGTTTCCTTAGATGGCGGTGCTGTTATCTAGCGGCCGTAATGTAGCGGTGCATGAAGTCACTAAAGCGTTATCTATGTAAACCATATGGCTTAGGTTTCCTAGAGAGCGTTGATTGTGAGCGGAACGTCAAATCGCGGTGCCGCCATTTGCATGACTGCCATCATAGCGGTGACAAACAGTTGTGGAACGTTCTTTCTCGTGTAGCGGTGGACATTTAAATAAAATAGTGTAAACGTAATATGGACTTGTGATAATGACGAAATTTTGGTTGATTTCGTAAGAAATCAAGCAACTTTATATAATGAGAGAGAAAAGACTATAGAAAAAAAAACAGTAAAGACAAAATCTGTGGAGTAATGTCGGTATTAAACTTGAAAAATCAGGGATGTATAAAATGTAAATAGGCACTATATAATTTTTATTATTTTTGAATTTCGCACTATAAGCCACAATTTCTGTCAGTCAGACGTAAACTTTCTGATGTTTTCTTTTTGTACAAAATTATGCATGCGTTAATTGATACACCAAACATTTTATCACAAATCAAAATTAATACATCAACAACAAAATCAACAAGGAGGATAAAAGACATTTTTTTAATATTAAAACCTATCATACAAATACCGGTTATTTTTCTCCTTTACCGCGGATATTAAGAAATTACAATTCTATACACTGCTCCAATAATGAAATAGACTTTTTTAACGACACAAAAAATTCATTTAAAAAAATGTTTACATTGACATTTTTAACGACACAATTAATCAAATTGAAAAAGTTTAACCATTAATATCAAACTGATAATGTGATGAAGCCCTTTAGTAAGTACCAAAACAGTATACCATTAGTACAGGTGACAATACGGAGTTAATTTATGTACCTACTTATAATATGTTTTCAATCTTTCACTTGTTTGTCCTTTGTTTTATTATCATTTTTGCCAGATAATAATTGTTGTTTATTCTACTCTTTAATTATTATTAATTTTTGAATATTCATGTATGTAAGTTTTGGGCATATTGCCTGTTTATGTACTAAAATAAAATAAATAAATAATATTTTCGTTCATATAATATGTTAATATTATTATCGTCTATTCTCCACCGCACGTCACTGTATCACCGTTAAGACGGTCGTCTTGTTACGCCCGCCGCATCACGACATATCAAGGGCGCTAGATAACAGCACCGCTTTCTTAGGAAACCGTAGGTTTAGTGAGTTATTTATCGCATTAACCGAATTAACGCAATTTTTTTTATAAGAATACCGCATAAGATTCCCAACCATCTGGAGCCAGTGAGACTATGGCATTCCCAATTGGGGAATGTTGTGAGGCTGAAGGTATTGGGGAGAGGAAGGAGAAGGGGAAGAGGAAGGTGGGGAAATACCTGGCTATTCAGATCTGGTCATCAAACACGGCTAAAAGCCATTTCAAGCAACGTTTCAACGATACTAAGAGTATCTTCCACTCTGTAAAATTGCGATGCTTGTGAAGTACCTATGCCAAAAGACAGAAATGTCAGATAATAGTTATTTAAACTTAAAAAATGGAATAAACTACACATGTAAAGTAAGTAATAATAAACTACACGCGTTAATTATGTGTGATACACCTATAGTTTTTAATAATACTGTGATAATTAAGCCACAAATTCCTTGAAAAATGTACTGACATTGCCCTGCAATCGGAACCGCAGTTAAGCAAAATGTCTTTAACGCTAAGGAAAAGGACAATGTCGTGTCCTTAAAATGAACCGGAATCGGGACCCTGGTCCGGGAGCTGTTAGATATCGATCCCTTTGCACGGAGGAAAGATATAGTTTGCGGGTTCGACTATTTGTATTCGACAGGTCGGTTATCTAAAGGCAAGAAGAGGCGATAGCTCGGGTTGTAGCAGTCAATCATGCTGCAGGGTAGATCAGTCAGAAAGCACCCGGGCAGAGCGAAGAGTCAAGTAGAGGAGCTGGCGCGAGTGATAAAGCGAGAGAGTCTTGTGAAGGTACGTGCATCCGTATTTATTTTCCTTCGGACGGGTGGGAAATGGTAATCTGGTGCAACCACTGACGTCAGAATTAATAGATTTGCGCCAAGTACGATTTTTCCGGTTGGAAGCAAAGATTACGTGACACCCATTTTGGCACCAGTTTTCGTTAACTTCGGTCCACGTTTGTTTCGCGTGATCTTGACTGCGGTAAGCAAATTACACAACATTTATAAAAAGGGTCAAACTAAATACTCTGACAAAGTATTCGGTTTTTGTAATCAAGCTGAACTTTTTTTTTTTACTTGCTGTTTTACTGCAGTAATTTGCTAATAGTTAAATAATATTTATGAAATATGTATAATCGTTAATTATTAATATAATATTACGTGCAGTCTGATTATGGAAACAATATACAGCATATGTATACTGTTTATCCCGATGGGGGAAGCTTTGCTTCTGAAATATGTGGATATTAAAAACAGTGGTGTAAACAAAGTACTTCTTATTAATTATATTAATAATGATGCCACAAAATAATTACACATCTATCGAAGAAAATATATTTATTTATATATTTATGTTATTTCCACTTTAAATTGCTGTCGACAATAATACCCAAGTATTTGATTTTATTCACCCGTTCCGAGGAAGGCCAATCACATTTGTCTGGGACAAACACTTTAACACACTATTAAATTCAGTATAAAACATATGAGGTTAAATTAGTGGGTCCCAGGCCCGATAATGTTCAGGAAATTACTAATCTCTTACTTAAATCTAAACTAATATAATATTTCTTTATTTCTAATTATGGTAAGCAGATTCCGGCCGTTTTACCGGCCGGACTCTTTTTTTATATCGTGATATCTTGTAACATGGAAACACATTATCAAATTATCTGGTTTTGTGTCGATTTAAGAAGCGCTGCGCTGATTGGTCCACGGGTTGGCCAACCAGGTGAAAGTGCACGACCCGTGGCGCGGGGAAGCGGATATTTTTTAAAACTCCTCCCAACCGTTTGGAGCAAGTGGGACTATGACATCCCGAATCGGGAAACGTTGTGAGGCTGAAGGTAGTGGGGAGATGGAGAGGGGTGGGGAAGTACCTGGCTACTCAGATCTGGTCATCGTAAAATAGCTACAGCCAATTCAAGCGTTGTCTCGATTCTGAATTGTGATTTCACCAGGGCGATACTGAAAGTATATGCAACTCTGTAACGTTGAAGGTTTATAAAAATAGCGTGTTATGGTATAATTATGAGAAATCAATTAAAGAACACACGTGTAGGAACCGAATTAATGTTGACACGCATATCTTGAAAATTATTTGCCCGGGTTCCATACATTTTGTACAGCCGGCAAAAACACTGTGTCTAAAGTTGGTGTTCCAATTATATTTTTAATTGAACTCGATTATTAATTACTGTCGCGGGATTTGTGGCCTCCGCTCAATGAATATTTTATTGTAACGCATGATCATGTTTGATGTTTAGTCGGGCGGAGTGGTGACGTCTATGACTTCGGGCACGGAGGTCACAGGTTCAGGTGATGTATAATACATAAAATAGATATTGTATTTATTTAGTTGAAGCGACATACCAACAGAAGAACAGGAGAAAGCAGATCAATCCTGTTGTAAAATGAAGTAATCACTGTTGGATTTACCTGTAACAAAAAAAGATGATTATTTTACGCGAACAGTTTCTAAACAGGTATTAAAAAAAATTATATGTTGGATTTGATAATCGAACATACACAAACTTTATTTTTATTTTATCAAAGAGTGCATTTGCGTACAGGCAAAAGTGCAGCTTGGAACAGCAAACTAGTTTCCAACCAACAATTTAAAAAAAAAAAAATGTGGTAGTTAAAATTTCTCTATATTATAAGGTACATACAATTAATGAGCTGGTTACTTTTTATACGATTAATATTACGATTTAAACCTGCATGCACTACGTCTCTTTGACAATAAGTAACGAAAAATATTATGGTTTAAACTATATATTCACTTGGATCAACAAACGCCGATTCGGAATATATATATTACACGGAATTATACATAGAATTAATTATTTTATTTGTATTTTTATTTTTTATTATTGCATAATATTAATTACATGCAATGGGAATTTATACCCGCTAAGCTACTGCAAGCAGCTTGTCGCGGAGTTTAGTTCAACAATATTATATAATTCAATAATAAATAAAAATAATCATCAAATTAGTGGTGGGCGAAGAGGATCGGTTTAGTGAGCCGGATCACTAAATCTGCTCTTTGTACTGTACCGGTTCGGTGATCCGGCTCGTTTGGACGATGGTACCCGCACCATGCCCTCTCCCTCGCTCCCTTGGCCCTCCTAAAGACGTCCTTAAGACGCTCTTACACGATACTTTTTTCGTCCAGTTTTCATGTGGATTGTCTTTACAGAGAGTTAATTTAGTGATCCGGCTCACTAAACCGTGCCGCTTCGCCCACCACTAATACAAATTGTAGCGCAATAATAGAACAATATAGATACATGTCTTTATATTTACATATTTAATTCATTGGAACACGCAATCATAATGCAACTTCAACTTGCATGTACCTCAATTGATGATAAATTACTATGTTTTGCAAATACAAATGTTCCCAATGTAAATGTAAATAAATTAATGAGTCTTGTGATCAATGTACACAAGTCGACATCTTTTATATGAAAACAGTTTTGTTATGGTGATAACAGACTCCAATTACATAATAGCGAATAAATATCAGTAAGTATTACACAAATTAAGAAATACCAAAACAGTAGTACAGTTTTGTTACAGTAAGGATAGACTTAATAATAGTAGCACTTAAATAATTTTATAGATACCCGCAGACATCAAGGAGATATACAATTAAGGAGACCATCATATTTGTTTTAATAGACAACGTAAGAAAGAGCAAAATAGCATCAATACTAACTAACTAACTAACTAACTAACCATCACGCCGTTTCCCCGCAGGGGTAGGCAGAGAGGACGGACCGCCAAACAACTCGATCTTGGTATACACTTCTTGCTTTATTCACATTCATACAATACACTCCTCTCTTCGTTCATTCGCTCTACATGTCCAAACCATCTAAGCGTCCCTTTCTTAATCTTGCTCACTACGCTTACATCAGCCTTGCATTCTTTACGAATTTCAACATTTTTCACACGATCATACATGGTTTTACCACATTGGTTGGTATCAGCACTCCATTGTGGACTGCTAGCTTCGCTTCCTTCGACAACTTTTTGTTTACGCCAACCGCGTTCAGTCCTCTGTTAATGGAGTTTCCTGGATTCATCCTTCTTTCAATATCCCTATCAGTCTTTCCATCTCTCGTAAACATACTTCCCAAATACACAAACTCATCGATCTGCTCCAAGTATTCATCATTCACAACTATATTGCACACTGTGCAAAATAGCGTCGAATTGCAACAAATCGTTATTCAAAAGTGAATATACCATTTCATCAATACGTCCTGTTTCATTGGTACCAATTGAACGACTTCGCGCCTAAATTGTTTCTGTGTGTCCACATGACGCTTGTGTCACATTACGCGGTTACCGCTCGGATTCGTGGGGTTTAAAAAAATCCGTCTTTGAGAATTAATTTAAATGTGAAAATGATCTTTAAAAAAAAATAATTCTATTATTTTAGTTAGAAGGTAAACATAGATAAAAAAAAATTGACCGGAGTTCTTTATTTACCTCGTAGCAGAGGAGTTAATTCTTGCAAATAGATTAATTTTAAGTGCCACTCAGATGTGTTCGTGAGGTCGAAGTTATGCATTTGAGTCAAATTTTATATTTGCGATCGCTCAGCGTTGCTGACGAAAGTTGCCATAAATGTATTATATGTATATTACGGTGTTACACAGATAAGCGTAAAAAATAATGCCCTAAAAAATATAACGCATTGCATGTATGACAAACTGCAACACCTAATTCCTCCTATCAAAATTATTACAGGAAAAACCTGTAAGCTGAATAAACAATATACTGTGGCAATTTTGTACAATAAAGATAAGTAAAGGTACCTACCTGTAGGTATTATAATAAAAAATATATTAAAATGGGTTTCCACCACGAATTAAATAATGTTTAAAATTAGGAATAATAAAGATGAGAATAATTAAATGTTTCGGAAAACATTATCTCTTTAAAAAAATGTCAATAACTCTAGAATAAGTAAAACCATAGGCAGAACCATGCTAAAAGACCATTTAAAAAAAAAAAAATAACGCATCACAAATCTACAACATGATAACATAAATACCATACTTACCCAATATGGTAAGCAATCCATTAGCTACGAGGGGGGCAATTTATATAATTGCCTTCGAGACGAAATTAAAAAAGAAAAAATTTACGTATGTTTAGAAACGAATTATATTAACAAAATAATTAAATTGTATAAATCTCTTTATATCAGTAATCATTCTAATTAAGAATGTGAAAACGTAATTTTCCTTTTTTTGTGGAAAAAAACGCATCGCAATATTCCCTAAAAGAATATCACACCTGATACATAATATTTGAATGGCATATAAATGTCGCTTTTCTTTCATTTTTCTTTCATTTTTAATCATTCATTTTTAATCATGTTAATATATCATCAATAAAAATGCAATGGAATCTATCCATGCTGTTTCTTTTAGATATAACATGGTTTCATGATATTTTTCTTCCCGTATTGAATTTATTGATAGTTTTGTCCACGCGCTTAGTCACAGAATCACATTTTTATGCGCTTCTCATTTTTTTGTTTTGTTTTGTTATTTATGATTTCTTCTAAGAACTATGGAATTTGATGCGTTATTATTTTTTTTTAACAAAAGTGAACAAATTTCGTTAGCGAGGATTGCGCCTACAGTGTTAAATGTTTTGTGAATGATTTGTTTTGGTGAAATCAGCACAAAATCATGCTTCAAATATTGTTGACTTATTGTTGCATTTCCAGTCAGTCAGTGTGGTAAAATACAACATTTTCTTTAGCAAAACAATGAAATTGTTATTAACATAAGGAACTGTCCTCTTATTATCCATATACGAGTATATCATGGTTATAATGGTTCCTTCTTACTTACTGGTATTCTTTTGTGGGTGTGCGAGAATGGCTTCGTTCAAGTAGTTACCTTTATTTTATGTCCGAGCTTTTAATGTCGAAAAGGACCCAACAGATTCGTAAAATTAACAAATACAGCGGTATGTCACACCGTTAAACTGACATATTTTTATCGCAGGCTCCATCCCGTGGAGGATGAGGCTGATAGCGTGTTACAACATAAGATATTTAACAGCGCCAGCGTTAAAAGTCATTGCTTCGGCCTCGTTCATACATTTTTTAATGGAGCTTTGTTGCCCCGCGTTCGGCTGCGTGCTTTTAAAACTAAAGCTTTAATTATTCGCATACGGTCACCCTGGGCGTACCGTATCCTGAAAAGCTCGCAAGTTGTCAAGGAATAACGTTAATAATTCAAATAAACGGCACACATTGGTCAGATGTGAGTAGAAGGCTGCGGGTTTATTTCTTTTTACATGTGAATACCGCACAAGAGTCTCAACTGCTCGGAGCCGGTGGGATTCTTGTGTAAAGATACAAATAATCCAAGAATATAAGAATAACTCTTGCAGATTTGAACTGATCAAATAAAATATGAGATTCGTCGTTTAGAAGGTTTGAGTTAAACATGTCGGACATATTCGTTTCCTAGTTTCTGGGTGTTTGGAAGTGACGAACGTTTAAAAGATTTAACATATGTGAATTACGCACCCTGACTGGAGCTAGTGTGACGTTGGCATCTCCAATTTGGGTATGTTGTGAGACTGAAGGAATTATGGAGGGGATTGAGATGGGGAAGTGGAGGGTTGGCAACTACATGGCTATTCAGATCTGGTTACCAAACATGACTAAAGGCATTTCAAGCAACGTTTTCATTCTTGATAGTATTCTTTCACCACGCCGATACTGAAATGTGTCGTCTATACATACTCTATATTAATTATGTGTGAAATAACATAAATATTAAATAAAATTTATTTTCCCACCGCGGGTTTCATACCCGTGACCTCTAGATTCGAAGCCGAGGATCTTAACCGCTCGGCCACGTAGGTATTCAGAATATGATAGCTTTCAGATTACTGCAAGACACTCACAAAATTAATATTGTTTTCTATTTTATCACAAATATTGAATCAATTTTACCAAATTTAATAATGTCATTATTTTGTTTCCAATTGACTCCAAAATAAGGTTTCTATTTAAAACATTAATATTTTCTTCGAAACATGTGTGATTATTTTGTGGCGTCACTATTAATATAATTAATATGAACAACTTTGTTTATGCCGCTCATTTTAATATATCAAAATGTTTCAGAAGCAAAGCTTCACTCATCAGATAAATAATATACTAAAAATTATTCACAAATGTAGACAAATAATAAACAAATAGACAAATACAAACATAAACAGAAATTAAACATAAGTGATGAAAATAGGCAAGCAATTAATTAAAAATGTAAAAATAATGGATAAAATAAAAAGATTATTATAAAATTTAAAATAATTAATTTTTGAAAATTAGAAAAGAAATTATTTTTATTATTAATATAAATAAAACCAAGAAACTAACAATGGATTGAAAATAAAATAATAATAATTATTATTATTACAATTTATGATAATAATATTCTAAATCTACTTATTATTGTAAAAAATAAATTTAAGAGAAAACTGTTAATTTTTTTGTTGTTGTTTATTAATAATATTTAATCGACTATTAACACTTTTCCTAATTTCTAAAATTCTAGATGACACTTCTAAGTATTATCTGTTCAGTGTTTTTCTGCGTGGATTTAACGTTTTATTAATGTAGTCGGAAAGCCAAGTCGCTTATTCATATATTTTGTTTGAACAAATAGCTAGCTGAAAGGATATTCTTGTTTTTCTCAGACCAAAAATAAACTTATATTTTTAATGTGAATACAACGCGTTTGTTTACGGCGCCCTTGGGGATGATGAGGAAATAATGGAGGGAAGAAGAATGGGAAACGGAAGGTTAGGAACAAGTATCTAGATATTTAGGTCTAGCTTGACGACCTCCGTGGTAGAGTGGTAAACTCCCACCTACAAAGGTAGAGAGGGCTCGTAGCCCGTGCGCGTTAAATGGGTTTTAAAATAATAGTACATACGGTGATAAAATTGAATTAAATCCCAACACAATTTTTCGGTTTCACCCTAGTGTGAAACTATCATTTAGGATCGATACGTTGGTTGAAATGGCTTTAAAACTATGTTTAGTTAATATCCAGGTTCTTCCTCTCACCCAGTTTTCCTTCACAACATTCTCTAGATAGGGGATATTACAGTTCCACTGGCTCTAAACATTTCCAATAATACTTCTATTTTGATTATCAGTCTTTTATAAAAGGGACTATCTTTCTTCACTGAGACTGTCTTTCTATCTAGAATGAAAGATTTTTTTTGTCAAAATAATTTAATCTTGCCGACTTTTTATTGTTAAACTTTTTATTTATTCATGTTGCTTACATATCTGCTAGATACACAAAACTAAACAAACAACATCACAACATCCAGACCGCGAGTGAGCAAAAAGTTCGTTTCCGATTTATAACTGTAATAACTTTTAAACGAAGCGACAAAAACATTTTTTTTTTATAAAGAAATGTCTTCTTTACATTTTCGGATTATGAAAATATATGATACCTGAAAATATTTGATAATCTCCCACTATCACTACACTACGCTGTAAATGTTGCTTGTGTTGTGATGGAGGAGTTTAATTTATTCGTTTTTATTACATTGGGTGTGGAAAATGATATCGGTTTAATTAAAGTGTCCACCATTAGACGTCATCTTGCTTTTTTTTCAATTTTTGCCATTTTGGCATTTTTTGGAATTTTAACGTTTCGCCATTTTTGCCAAATTTGGCCACTATAGCACGGACAGTGGGGCCTGTTAAAATTGCAGGTATGCACGTTGAGTGGCAATTGATGACCGGCAGTTATCGAAAAACAATTTAGCCGCTTTCGTTGGCTATTCGATGGTGTTTTGTTCCATATTGTAATCTCCAAAGTTTAATATCTGAAATAAATATTTGAAAAAATAAAATGAAATGTTCACAAATATAAATTAAAAATAAATACGATTATTATTTTATTTTGAGCGGGGAAAGAACCGCATCCTCCCGAATTAATGCCAAATTTGTAATCCACTACTATACTGTGAGCTCTTGGCTAGTCGTCATAAATAACAAAATAAAAAACTATCTGTTTTTCAAAACACTTTCATCTTTCCGAAATTGTGATACCATTAAATCCGCAAATTGAGTTAGGAAACATGTTCCCTTCGGGAGAGAGCACAACTCGAATAAAAAAATCGCTTAACGTAAACACTGGGACGCTTAGTTCATATCGTAAAATCATTTTTCGTTTTCCATGCAAAGATAAAACTACAAAGAGTCCCAAGTTTAACGTTCCCATACTGGGTTAGTGCCATTGGTACAGAATTCGCTAGTCGGGGGTAATGCACGTTGCCTAAAATAAAGCACATACGCAAAAAAATGATTAGTAACAGAGATATACAAATGGATTAATATAGTACAGTATAGCGTTGGAAATTTGGGCAACAACATGAGGCCCATTGGCATCATAGAGAACACGGGCTTCAGTTCATAATACACACTCACCAGGTATTTATTTATTTATTCGTTACGGTTATTTATTTATTCTCCTGAAACATGTTGATATTTATATATTAAAAAGAGTGGTTTAAACAAAGTAATTCTTATTAATTTTTATTATTATTCTCTAGCCCATAGGTTCCCAAACTTTTTCCCCGTGGATCCCTTTGCCGTTCTTTTAATTTTCCTGGACCGCCCCCCCCCAGCCTGTCCGAAACTTTGGTACAGTACTTAACAAGTGGTATTTATTCACTGCGCGATGCATTGCTGCTGGTATGAAAATTTGTAAAAACTTGCGTATGAACGTGCCCGCGTGGACGCGATTCGCTTTAAGTGTGCAGTAGGCTTGTTGAGTGAAACTTACTACGGTACTTTACTATGGGTGCAGTCTATATGAACTCCAATCTGTGAATCCCCATTTGAATCTCGTGGACCACATTTTTTTTTCTCCCTGCCATGGACCCCCTGGAAATCTATATGGACACCCAGTGGTCCTTACGGACCACTTTGGGAACCTATGATCTATACAATCTCAATGTATTACAAGGGTTGTGGTACCGTTCCTATAAAATATAATAATAATAAATAAAAATATATGTCTATATATATATATACACGTAATTTTTCATATAAAAAACCCGTGGGTGGAAAAAAATATTTGATGGTTTATTTTTCCCTAGAAAAAAAACTTGCAAAATCATTAATCAACTTATTATAGATCCTGTTTAAATGGCATTTCTTTATGATACCAAGTGAAAGCATATCAATAAATTACGACATCCGATGTTTTACAAATGAACTGATATTTTAAAGCTAAAAACATTTCTGTGCTCGCTATTGTAGAAGCATTGTTAACCCTTAACAAACCTCAATATAACATAAAAAGGACAAATCTCCTCTGTTGAAATTGGGAATAAAAACCAGTGCAAAATAAATCTTTGAACTGAATTTATTATAGTTAGGCATTTATATACATAAATCTTAATTTATATCCTGACCGCATGCTGCTGAATGCTCGGTGACCATAGAGTTAACGTCCCGGCAAAATCAGTCTAAAAAGTTGTTCATGCGCGTGAAGTACGAAGAGGGGTGAAGAGGTTTTCGATGTCGACCGAATCCTTCCGACCGCGAACGAACGGGACTCACCGCCGACCGTGCCGCGGCCCTGAGCATTTCTTGCCGACGGCGCGTGTTGACTTCCAATACTCTTAAATTATGGTAAAACCGATGAAAGGTTACACCATTGCTTTTTCTATTTTTTTCCAGAACTACTTGTGTAGTCGTGTAGACGGCCAGCGCTTGTAATCGACTGAAGTCCGTGTTATCTCAATGTAGCCAATTGGCTCATTTATGTTGCCCATATTTCGAACGCTGATGTTTACTCCATTTACGAGCCCTGGCATAAGTGCATTATATCTGAGGGGGATTAATTTGAAGGGGAGAAAATGGATATTGATGAATAAATAAATACTTTTCGAAAAAATTCGAAATTCACCTTTTCTTTTGAACACACCTCGTATATACGTAAATGTCGGTGACGAGCTTTCGCGTTAGTAAATAAATGATTTTAGTGCTTCAATTTGGCTAACATATTTGACGCCGTGTATCATTTTTCTGTGGTAAATGACAATCTTGCCCTTTCCACATCGATGGTTACCGCGGTGTAAGTTGAATTGCGAGTCTGGGGAGGCAGTAAAGCGGAAGTAGAAGCCTTCGATGTTATTATTTCCGCCAAAGCAAGTTTCCGTTTTGCGGGTCTTGTATTTCTGTCAAATGGAACACGTACATCACATTTTTCCATGACATTGCGCCGTTTGACAGAGGCGGCGCTTCATGTTTATTTTTAGTTCACGGGAAACTCGACTTAAAAAATGCTGATGAAATATATTACATGCTTGTGTAAGAAGCACTTATATACCTCGTGGCTTGCCTGGATTATGTTAAATGAAACAATTACTCTGTTTTAAGAGGAACGGCTGCGCTGCCTGTTTCATACATAACTTAATTTTGAATTTGAGGCCAAAATACCCATCCAAACTATACGAATGATATATTTTTTGAATTAAAGTTTTAGTAAATATCTACTACGGATGAGAAGTATTTTTATTCATTTTTGCTTTAAATTATGTAGTATATGCCACGAAAAAAAATCGTAATTTTATAGGCAACTTAGAAAATAATTTGCGGGTTTATCGTGTTTTTATTGTTTATGTAAATATGATTACGTAAATAAAAATACAAAAACAAAACATAAAAAAAAACCTTTTTTTGGGTCGATATTTTAAATTATGTGCGGAAAATTTGTGTTCCAGCGTAAATTGGTCGCTTTTAATTTAATTTAAAGTCCACCATAATGCTTATTTTAATATTTTTATTTTATATTTCATTATATTTTAAAAGGAGACAGGGTAAAACTTTTTTTTTAAATCGCCGTTAGCCCCCAAATAATTGTTAAAGATGCCTTAAAATCGCGAAAAATCAATTTCTTTAATGACCTATATTTCATAATGTAAAACAAAAATAAGTAAATTACTTCTAATCCGTACTAGATATTTACTACACTTTTTGATGAAAAAAAGATCATTATTTTTAGCTGAGTATTTTGGTCTTAAATCCAAAATTAAGTTTTTTTAAGAAACGGGCCTCGCAAATACACCACGAAAATTTCAATTCCTCGGCTGGCTAAGTCTTCCATCACGACATAGACAACTTTCCGCTTACTGTGATGGTAGTAGGAGATTTTCAAATATTGTCAGGTTATTCGTAACCCGGGAACGTTTGTCTTTCTTTAAACAAAAATGATGAAGGAAGGGTTATTCCGAATCCGACAGGCAGTGTAAATGATTTTGATGGTTATAATATTGTTAATTATTAATTATTATTGTAATTTTTCAAAAGATTGGTGTTCACTTCATTTACTTATTCTCGTCATTTATTAATTGTCATCTCCTTTCCGAATACCTCCAGCCTCACAACATACCCCGATAGGGGACGCCATAGTCTCACTGACTGCAGATGGTTGGGAGCAGTTGGGACTCTTGTGTGGTATGGCATAATTTTTTTAAAATATATATATATATGCTTTTTGTTTCTATTTGAAAAGTACTTCCCGTCTGTCCGATGTAAGTGGCGGTACTGTCGGTGTGGTTAATTTTTTTTTTATATATGCCACTATTTTTAAATTTAGGATTTATGCTTTTTGAGCTAACATAATAATAAGAAAAACTAAAATACTTGCAGAAATTAATAATAACTTTCTCTAATATATTAGATTTACTTTAAATTCATTTTCAAGCTTTTATCGACTTTTTAAAACTCTCCTTAAAAAATAAAATGCAAAATGAAATATGCTAATTGGTTTTAAATTGTATTTGGAGTCTTCCTCAAAATGATCATAATTGAACTCCGGATGATGTAAAAAAACTTTCGCTAATTATAGCCAGGAACGTACAAAAAGCACCACAGGACAGAAAAGGGTATCCTTTGTCTTGGACAATTAAAAGTTACTTTTAGGGATTAAGGATCCTCCGGATTATTTAATTATTTAAAAAGCAGGTCCCGACCTCGCCGTTTTAATTAACGAAAGTACTCCGATTATTCTTACACAAGACATTTAATTCCTCGACGGTCTTACTCTTGGTGGGCTGGTGATATTAATCTTACCGTATGTTTCCGTCAGACAGAACCGCCCCAGCACGGTTTGCTAGGCGGGGGCGGGGCGGGGGAGGGCGGGACACTTCCACAGAGCTATCTTCCCCTCCTTCCAAAGCTCCTGCCGGCCACAGAGAGAGAAATAGGGTATCTACTAATAAAAGCCTCTGCGGCAAAAAGGGTAGGCCTTGCCTATTTACGGGAAGTTGTAAAACTTGACATTGACTTTATTTTTAATTCATGCCGAATGTTGAATATGGACACATGTCAGTTTTAATAATGCGCGCTCAGGTCGGATCCGGGCATCAAGTTTACATTAGGCACAGTACTATAATATTTATCGGATCTTTATTTGACAGTGATATATTTCTTTTTCACTTTCTTATTCGTGTTGGTATGGACATTAAATATACTATTATGTACCATCTAACGCAGGTTCAAAAAATTGACATTTTCTCCTTGGGCTCATTTAGAAAGTTTGTACTGTTTTATTTTTTATTAAATTCTTTTTTTATGCACGCACACTTACACTTCTTCACTGTGGTAAAAAATTGTAATATCTCTTAGATAGTGCCCTAGTTAGTTAAACAAACAATTTAAAAATAACAAGGAAAAATAATACGATATGTATGTAGTAGACCTTGGCAAACTAAAGGACTCGCGCGGCTCATCGTGTACTGCGCAGCTATACCGAATTTATTCGAAATGTTTCGGTAATTCAGTTTTGTGTTTGATGATTTTTTCGGTTGACCCCGCCTCCTACCAAAATAAGTTTCTGCACATCGACCATCAAGCGTATTCTCTTATTTGCCAGACTTCTAGATCTTTACATATTTTGGACAAAATTGTAATGTTCATCATCGTGCAATTTCATCTCGGAGGTAGACAGTGCAATTTGAACGCCAAGCATCTTAGTCATTGCAAATACTTTGGGCTTAATCTACATTCATACATACCCATCATACCTACTTATCTATTTTTCCTGTTGACTGCCTAAAGTATTTCATTAATTTGATCCTTTCTGGAAAGTTATATGATCTTCTGTATTTCTTCACCCGTACCTCTTTCACCGTCTATCTACGTGTTCATCCCATTAAGCGTCCCCTTTTAATCTATTACGCTAACACTGGCCTTGCATTATTTCCGTTCTTCATTCTTCATCTCCTCCTCCGTAATTCGGTCTAACGTGGTTTTACCAAAAAATTGTCAAAGGGATCTCATTTCTACTGCATTCAATCTACTTTCATCGTTCCTCTGCCAATTCCATGCCTCACTGCCTTCACATGCCATCACTGAATATTAAAGTACGTGTTTCCTACCCTTAGTGATTCTTTATAGGTTGTTTATTCTATGGAAATATAATATGGACATATCATTTCACGATAACATGTTAATATTATATACGTCTACGGTTACCCAAAAATATGTGGTCCTTCGAGCCGGATCGTCCTTAAGGAAATATCACATTATACGGTTACCTACGTTACGTCGTGACGCGTCGTGTCATGTCGTCGGCGTCGGTTACCCACATCACGTTTGTATACGTGCTTAATTTTGACGCATGTCCTCGGCATGATGTGTCGTTAAGCCCGGCTCTTGACGTGTACCTATTTTCTGACACGCGTTTACTGCACGAGCTTTATTAGCATGTTGTTGACACACATATTTTAACCCTTCATCTAACAGAGGCCCCGGTAGTGCCTCATAGTTATTCTTTTCCCCTTTCCATTTGAAAGTTATCCTACGAACGACATTTATTTCTTTATTAAATTTAATGTTATTATTAAGTTCTGCGATTATAATTGTGACAGCTGTTTTGGCGTTTAAGTCCATTTTCAAACTGTGGTTAATCCACATTGTGACGACTTATTTATATGGCATCCCCAATTGGGGAATGTTGTGATGCTGAAGGTATTGGGGAGGGGAAGGAGAAGGGGAAGAGGAAGGTTGGGAAATATCTGGTCATTCAGATCTCGTCACCAAACACGGCTAAAAGTCATTTCAAGCAACGTTTCTGAATGGTGGTCTTTCACCAGGGCGATACTGAGAGTATCTTCCACTATATATGGATATTGTATTGTATAGAAGCTTAAAGTTTGCTTACTTCTTTTGAGATAGAATATTAAAATTAACATAAAAAACAAATAAATGTATTAAAAAAAAATAATAATAAAAATAAAAATAATTAAATTAAATTAAAAAAAAATTATGTTTCCACGGCCGAGAATCGACCCTTATCAACTGGTTGGAAGGCAACTATACTGACCTTTATACCACCAACTATTGCAAGAACATTATTAGAACTTATTTTCATTATATAAGTTCATTATATGTACTGAAAATAATATATATTTTTTTAAATTTTAGATTTAGAATGTTACGTGTTACGTACTCACATATCATCCGAAATTATTTTGTTTAATAAAGAACCCACTTAAACTTTTCTAATAATTGTAAAAACTTTTCGAATATTCAAACTCGAACTCTTTCTGTCCCCTATTTGTTCAAAAGAAAGAGTAGGGGTAAGTATGACATTGTCATAATATATTATATTTCTAATCACAACTCATCAGTAATATTTCATCATGGACATCATAAAGAAAATTAAATTAAATTCACTTGTTAAACTTGCACTGTCCGTTCAACTGCATTAATCCTCAGTACTCCGATTAAAAAATTAATTAAAAATTATTTCTAAAAATTATGCATACCATTTGTATTTTTTTAACCTTTTTTCAACAGTCCTTTTATACAAACTCATCCCTGTGAGGCGCGGAGGCTCGCTTACTCTTGCTGTTGTCAAACACCAATTTGTTACACCACTCCTCACTTTGTCCCCAAAGCCTTGGGTGCTCCAAATGGAGCGTCCTTCACCGTCCACTCTGTAGCTTTCTTCGCTGTAACTTTTCAAATGCCATTTGGAACAGGACTTTTTTGTATCATTGCGGTAGTTAAATTATCTAGTGTTTTCACGGGGGCTTTGATGATATCGCGGGTACGCTTGTTTCATTTCGCGTTATGTAAAGTGGGGTTTTAATAATTAGCTACCACCACCCTCGAAATGGTGCTCCACTCATTTTATTATATCTCCGGACAGGAGACCCTAAGGTTTCCCTCGGGGTGTATTACGTCATCTCTGGGGATGCCACCGTAGTTGAACCTAGAATCGCATTACGAATCGAAAAGGTGCTTGAAATAGCAACAGCCGTGTTTAGTGAACAGATTTTTAATAGCCAGGTACTCGACATTCCAACCTTCCTTTCCCCATTTCCTTCCCTTCCCCACTCCCATTACCAATTGGGGATTCCACAACTGGAGCCAGACAGTTGGCAGCATTTTCGAGTCTTGTGCGGTATTCACATGAAAAACTTATAAAAAATAAGAGAAAGCTATTACCAACTTAAAAATGATTCCATTCTCTCAATGTTGAATGAGAAAAAAAAGCTATCTATGATACGCTAGTAGAAGATATTTAACCGAGCAAAAACTTCACATTTTTAACGAAATCGGTGTTTGGAAAACTGTCGTGAAAATAATTTCTCGAATTTCAGGCAGATTAACGTTTTACATTTACCCCAAGTCTCAGTTCAGAAAGTTTGAAGTTATGTAAAAACTAGAGCGGAAAAACCACCTTGAACCTGCGTTGCAAATATATATCCAAATAAAAATGCGACAAGATTTGACTGTGGACGGGAAAAGGGAAATAACCAAAAAATTTCCAAAATCCCCCTTTTCTTTTATTTCATTTTCTGTGGCAAAACACACATCCTGGCAAAAGGAAATAGTCCATTAAGCACGATAAAATGATTTTTATTATTTATATTTATCTTCATCCAAGCAGGGCAGAGTGAGTTTATCCCGTAAAAGCTACATTTAACGTTAGACCTAAAGGTTTCTAAAGAATTTTCCTTTGTTTCGTGCCGTGGAACAAGCCGCATTTCTCATCAAAATAGTAGTGATATATTTTTATTATTCATTGGTGGTTGTTTGGGGTGTAAAACACACAACCCGTCATAAATAAATACACTGTATAATAGGTACCTACACAAGTAATAAATAAATAAAGTAGATGTGTAAATAGTTAAATAAATTAACTACGAAAAATAAACCTCTATAACAATGTTGATATATTGAGGATACGAAGATTATCCCTCGACCTTTATTTTTTGTTTTATTTATTAATTATTGTAATAATTTTTTTATCTTCGCTTGTATTGTGGTCGTAGATCATCGGTCGTTTATTATCAGATGTTAGTTAGATTATTTTATTGTAGGTATTATAAGTCACTACATACCTGCAATAGATATAACTGTGGAAGGGCATACATTTTTCAAATCATCAGATTATAGTGATGACGAAATAAACGATTGATTTATTGTATTACATGTCACTACATTTGACGGCATTTGATGGTCGAGGTGTAAGGCTCTCGACTACGAATCCGAAGGTCGCGGGTTCAAATCCCGGCGTGCGCGAATAAATTTTATTTAATTAATGTGTGCTGTTTCACAATTAATTCATTTAAAAATAATAAATAGTATATTTGCACACGTTCCAGAGTGGAAGATACTTTCACTATCGCCCCGGTGAGAGACCACCATTCAGATTTGGAACGTTGCTTGAAATGGCTTTTTGCCGTGTTTGGTGACCAGATCTGAATAGCCAGTTATTTCCCTACCTTCCTCTACCACTTCTCCTTCCCCTCCCCAATACCTTCAGCCTCACAACATTCCCCAATTGGGGGATGCCATAGTCTCACTGGCTCCCGACTGTTGGGAGCAGTTGGGACTCTTGTGGGGTATTCATATAAAAAATAAAAAAAACTACATACCCACAATAAGAGTAACGGTAGAAAGATATTCATTTTTCACTGGGAAACAAATTGATGAAGAAAATGTGGAGGCGTTCATAGCAACACTTAAATAAAATTTAACCACAAATTGCGAATTTGGAAACCTGCAGTCATCTTTGGTTAAAGGTATTTATATTTACACAAAAATTTAATTTTATTACGTGCTCAGATGACAGGAAAAAATAATTTGAAAAATCTTATTCACTTTCGTTTTTTGTTTTGATGAAAATCATGTTTTTTGAGAAAATTTTATGATCATGAATAAATGATAGAATATAGGAAGAAAAAAATATAAAGAAAGTTATGAATGTAATTATTCTTTTGTGTTGTTTTTTTTTTCTCTTTAAAATTGGAATGAATTGAACTCTTCAAAAACATTCGAAAATTGTGTAACGTGTGACATTCGGCAAATCATAATTTTTAATTTTTTTAATAATTTACAAAAGAAAAGTCGTTTGTTAGTCCCAGAGAACCTTTTCTGCAACAATCTTCAGTCATGTGATATTTTGAATCCAAACAAATTTGTAGATGATATAATGGTATGTTCTAGTTCTATCACCCGATGCACAAGAGGAACGGCTGTGCTGACTGTTTCATACATAACAAAATTTTGGATTTGTAGCCAAAATAATCATCCAAACTGAATGATATATTTTTTAAAATTAAAGGTTTCGTAAATATCTAGCACGGATGAGAAGTGTTTTATTTATTTTTCTTTTAAATTATGAAGTATGTGTCATGAAAAAAAAACAGTTTTCTTAATTTTGGAGGCAACATCGAAAAATCGAATATTTAAAAAAAAAATATCGCATTGGCTATGTAAATATGATTACGTAAATAAAAATATAAAAACAAAACATTAAAAAAAAAGGTTTTTTCGGGTCGGTATTTTAAATTATGTACGTCAAATTTGTGTTCCAATGTAAATTAGTCGTTTTTAATTTAATTTAATTTATAATGCTTATTTAAATATTTTTGAAAATATTTTTTTGTTTTATATTTCATTATATTTTTAAAGTAGATGGGGTAAAACTTTTTATTTAAATAACCTTTAGCCCCCGAATAATTGTTAAATGTGTCTCTAAAATCACGAATTATTAATTCCTTTAATAACCTATATTTCATAATGTAAAACAACAATAAATAAATTGCTTCTCGTCCGTACTAGATATTAACTATGCTTAAAAAAAAAAGTTTTATATTTCATTATATTTTTAAAGTAGACGGGTAAAACTTTTTATTTAAATCACCTTTAGTCCCCAAATAATTGTTAAAGGTGTCTCTAAAATCAAGAAATATTAATTCCTTTAATAGCCTATATTTCATAATGTAAAATAAAAATAAATAAATTACTTCTCGTCCGTGCTAGATATTAACTATGCTTAAATTTTTTTGTTTGTTTTATATTTCATTATATTTTTAAAGTAGACGGGGTAAAACTTTTTATTTAAATCACCTTTAGCCCCCAAATAATTGTTAAAGGTATCTCTAAAATCACGAACTATTAATTCCTTTAATAGCCTGTATTTCATAATGTAAAACAAAAATAAATAAATTACTTCTTGTCCGTACTAGATATTAACTGTGCTTTTGGATGAAAAAAAAGATCATTAGGTTTAGGTGAGTATTTTGACCTCAAATTCCAAAGTCCAAAATTACGTTTTGTATGAAACAGGCCGCGCAGCCGTCCCTCTTAAGGGTTCACGGAAACCACTACTACCTAAAGAAAGGAGTTAGAGGAAAAGAATGTGAACCTGAACAAAATAATAAATATGTCCGGGGTAATAATTAGTAGTGTCCAGAACGACACAATTTGAAGAAAATGATGCGCCCCACTTCACACAAATCAAAGCCCATCAGTATCTTCACATCGCAGAAGTCAAGGTCCACCTACGTCTTCACATCATTGAAGCCAAAGCAGACCTTAAAAATATGTAAAAAATAAGTATCCTCGCAATGCGTTGAGAAGTCCAACCAGAGTCTATACCAGATGTGTGTTATTTTACAATTATAATAGGTTAGGTTAGTTAGTATAAAGCGCACTTGAGGTGAACCTCCAAGAAACTGCGCTATAGAAATTTACTCTTATTATTATTATGTGGTCAAAAAAAAGTGTGGAAAGTTTTGAGGTTGTGATGTGTTACCCCTACCCTACCCCTACCCCTACCCATACCCCTTCCTTGCCTACCCCTACCCCTTTAATTTGCCATTCGTCGTCAAAAGTAGGTATATCTGGCACAACACACAACAATGCAGTCTAGTTAGATATTATATCCGAGACCACCCCGCTAATGTCTCCTTTGTCCTCTAAAAATCCGATATTTTCAATCCGACACGTTTAATGGCTATCTCCCCTTAAACGCCTTCCCATCGCGAAAAGCTGCGCTTAATGAGAAAATCCTTAACGATGATTTAAAAGCTTTTTTCTTCTGGGGGCGCTGAAGAGATAAATCTATAGAAGTGTGCCCGTGTGCCATAAGTAGTGTCAATTGTATGTCATTTGTCATATTTATAAATTCTTGAACTGATGATCAATTACATTGTGCGGTCTAGGGGTCAAAAGGTCATATGTAAATTGGCAACATCAGTTGTCCTTTAAATCGATTTAGATCACACTTCTAAAGATTTTCTGTTCAGTGTCTAGGGGCTTAGGGACCTGTCACACTGCTACTACCATTGCCGACTGCGGAACGTAGCGGTGCGACATTGTATTGTCTACGGCAGTGAGACACAACCTGCGGCCCGCGACATCATTTCGTCCGGCTTACATGGCAAAATAAAAATAAATAGCAATCATTTATTGTTTTGACCCTGAGTCAAAAAAAAAAAAAAAATTAATGGGTTCCATTTTATTTTTATTTTTTTTTATTTTTATATGAATACCTCACAAGAGTCTCAACTGCTCCCAACCGTCTGGAGCCAGTGAGACTATGACATTACCAATTGGGGAATGTTGTGAGGCTGAAGGTATTGGGGAGGGGAAGGAGAAGGGGAAGAGGAAGGTTGGGAATAGGGGTTTGTATTTTATGGGTGTATATAACGTTGTTTTTGAAAACATAAAAGTAACGGAAGTGAGTTTTGATATTTCGTATTTAAGTAATAGCAAACGTTCGTATTTCCGGGTGCTATGATTTTCGTTGTGTTTTATAATGTCTTCAATATTTTTAATCAGCCTCCCAAAATTTCAAGTTGGAAAATGGATTTTTTTGTGATCTAAAGATGGTTTATAATAGGTATGTACCTACTGGATTCGGACAGTTGGGAGGTTTGTACTGTATTCAAATTGAAAAAAACTACACTGGTGACGCTATCGACTGCAACGTTAATCGTGTCAAGCTGAAGGTACCTTGCGGCCCGCGAACGTATTGAAAATTAACAAATTGGCCCTCCTGCTAAAAAGGTTGAGCATCACTAGTCTACGTATTTACAATCTTTCATATTCTAGAACAGTGATTCCCAAAGTGCGCGATATCGCCCCCCTGGGTGCGCTGAAGAGTTCCAAAAGGAGTGGTGGTAGCCTCAGGGGTAACAGCGATCATATAAGTACAGTTATGGAGAGGGCAATCAGAAGGCTCTTGAATATACGGCCTTGAATCATAACTTTAAACCGTTCATACATTATTATTCTTAAAAAAATAGACAAACATTCCTAGGTTACGAAAAACCCGGCAATATTTTAATTTCTCTTACTACCATCACTATATGCGAAAAATGTTGCTTGTGCAATGATTGGAGACTTATCTTGCAGAGTATTGAACCCGCGATACTTGGCTGGGAACCCATATATTTGGACCGCTCGACTAACTAACTACTCATTCTGTTTCAACAGCTTTATTTTCCAAGGACGTGTACAGTACACCCGGTTGATTTATAAAACAGACATTTTCGAGAGTTTGTTACGCGGCGATTAAAATCTGTCCACGTTTTGTCTAATAATAATTATACTGTAGGAACAATATTTAAAAAATATGTTAGAAAGATGAAATCACATTCTTTTTGTATTTCTTAAGTATTAACTATGTAACAATTTCTAGACATTTTGTTTTTAAGAGTTTTATTCACTGTGTACATTTGCTACTTAATTTTATTTTCTTGCTATCGGTATCGACACATCCGTATTATTCGCTAGCGTTCTTAAGACTATCTTAAATTAAACAAGTACAGTACAGTGGGAGGTAACTGTAGATTTGGTGGGGGGGGGGGGGGACGGTGTGAGGACTTAAAATAACATGGAAACATGGTTAACAAAGGTGATTTGTACATAGTGAATAAAACTTCTCAAAACAAAAGATGAATCACGTTTTATTTGAAAAGCCATATGATCCAGTGCTAGTTCATAAGTACCTATCTTAAAAAGGAAGCGATTAAAATAAGCGATTTAGTTTTTCTCGAAATAGGGGAGGGGACGTTGAAGAATAATAACTTTGAAAAGATGGCGGTGAGCCAAATAAGTTTGGCAAACTCTGTTCTGGAGGTTTCATTTGCATATTTGTTCGAATCTTCGCGATATAGTGTGATTCATTTTTTTATACACTTCTACGCTTTGATAACAGCGGAATGAGAGCATATTCCTTGAAGTTCTTCTGTGGATGAGTAGAGGAGACTCATCAGAGAGTTTTCATTGTACAACTGTGAATGTAATGGTGTTTTTCCTCACTTTTGAAGTCCACCCGCTAAAATATGTTGATTGTAGGAACGACAGCGCTTTACTTTGAGTTAGTAACAGATTCGAGTTCATTCAAACTGACAAACAATAATTAATCTCACGTAACTACCTACATATCTATCTTCAGCTTGTCTTGAAAATTCGCCAACTCACTTTAGTTGTAGATTCCTTTTGATCCACTTAATGGTTTTTCGTAACATTATTGTCTTGCAAAAAGTCCTTTGTTAAAGCTAAGTTGGTTAAGCGGTTGCCTCGGAAAGGCAGAGGTCCTGGGTTCGAGTCCCAGATGCGACTGAAATCTTTTTTATTTTCTGTCGTTTTTTTCCGTTTTCATGTTTCATTTAAGTTATGTTAATATTATTTTCTACAATGATTAAATATTAACACGAGATTTTTAAATCTCAATAAAAATAATTAATAATTAAAAATTGAAGAAATCTTTAATCTCCTGCCATGGATTTCTCTCTTTTCTTCGTCTCGCATCGTTACGTGCCTGACTCATCCATGTTGATAATCCAAACGCACCCTAATACCGAGGCATGGACGGGATCAGAAATTCGGAGCTTTCACATCATTAATTTCTGTGAAAGCTCCTAAATCGAATAATATGAGGCCCACTCCAGCGATTTATCGGATTGTTTTTGCACGCGAGCTTTGGCACGTTTCTGCCTCCATTATCTGTTCTCATTTCTGCCCCACTATCCGCTGATATGGGATTCACTAGATAAGGCTTGCAAGGAATTTTATGATGTTCGTATCACTGACACATCTCCGTTTTGACGCTGACAAATGACGCAAAGATAAACATAATTAGTGTTTTTTTCGTTTATTTAGCCAGATGACTCATGGGCGGATTAGGTGGCACTTTTTATTCCATCATTTGGATTCATGAACTTCGTGGCTTAGCAGAAAGCTTCTTCATAAACTCAGACGTCGCGGGCTCAAAACCCGGAGAGGGAATACAAATTTGAATAGGTATTCGTATAAATTTTCTCATGAACACGCCGGGAGTGAAAAGTGGCAACGTTCCACATCTATGTCTGATCCATGGAAACCGCACACAAACAATAACAAACATCGATAATTTTAACGGTTTTACTGTACAGTATATATATATGTATTTTTTTTTTTAATTTTTGCCTGAAAAGTACCTTTAACACCTTTGGAATTTCTAACAAAATGATTTAGTTTTTTGCTTGCACTGTGTATATAGAGTCACCTTATGAAGTTAATGCACTTTACCCCCGGACCTTGTATAGAATTTTAATGTAGAAAATTTGCAACATGTTCCAGAGAGGAAGTTACCCTCAGTGTCGTCCTGGGCCGATTCCGGTTCTTTTTAAGGATAAGACAAAAAAAAACAACCGGAAAAGTTAAAGACATTTTGCTTAACTGCGGTTCCGATTCCGTGTCAATTACAGTACGTTTTAAAAGGAGATCTAGGTTTAATTATCGCAGTATTCAAAAAATATATAGATCCACCACACGTACTTAACACGTGTAGTTTATTATTACTTATTTACAAGTGCATTTTATTATAATTTTTAGTTAATTAACAAGTTGTTAACACTACTTTTTTAATATGTATATATCAACATGTTTCGACAGCAAAGCTTTCCTCATCAGGATATACAGTATATATTTCCTGATCCGCAATATAAAAAATATATAAAAAGAGAGGTGTAAACAAAGTTATTCTTATTAATTTATTGTCAATGACGCCTGTCATCCGAGAGAACCGAAACCGCAGTCAAGCAAAAAGTCTTCAAGCCTAAGAAGGATAAGGACAATGTCTTATCATTGAAATAAATTGGTGAGAGGTCACATTTAAGAATCGAGACATCAGTATATTAAAAATAATAGACACGATGAAAAATGTTTTTGTGTTGTAAATTGTTATTATTTTGTAATATTTCAACTAAAATAACACTAGTAAATTACCACCTGCAGGCAGATCCTTAAGGGGAACGGCTGCGCGGCCTGTTTCATACAAAACATAATTTTGGATTTGAAGTCAAAATACTTACCCAAACCTAAATGTATATTTTTTTTAATTACAGGTTTAGTAAATATCTAGTACGCATGAGAAGTATTTTATTTATTTGTTTTACCTTATGAAATATCGGCCATTAAAGGAATTGATTTTTCGCGATTTTATAGGCATCTTTAACAATTATTTGGGGGCTAACGGTGATTTAAAAAAAAAGTTTTAACCTATCTGCTTTGAAAATATATAATTTAAAAATATTAAAATAAGCATTATGGTGGACTTTAAATTATTTATATATTTAAAAAAAAATGATAAACACGCAAATAATTTTCTAAGCTGTCTCTAAAATTATGAAAATTGTTTTTTTTTCATGGCACATTCTTCAAAATTTAAAACAAAAATACTTCTCATCCGTACTAGATATTTACTAAACCTTTAATTAAAAAAAAAACAGATCATTCACTTTGAATGGGTATTTTGGCCACAAATCCAAAATTAAGTTTTGTATGAAACAGGCAGCGCAGCCGTTCCCCTTAAAGTAGATGTAAAAGAACAAATGTGAAATAATGAATAATGAAAAATTATTTTATGGACCAAGGTAGGTAAGCGTGGCGTAAGCAGAGAAACGGAAATGTAATTTGATTGTGTATTTACTTATTAATTATATTGTATACGGCCTTTAGGGACTTTTACATAACAGGGTTCCGTGATAAATCGTCACATATATGAATCGGCACACTTTTTAAAAGTGATATAAAGTCATTAAAAGTGCGAAGGAAAAAAGAAAAAAAAAGCTAGCACTAAAACCGAATCTCACCTAACCTAATTAATTAATTATTGTTTTTAGTTAAATTAATTAAAATATGTACATAATATTATATTAAACGGTAAAACTTTGTTTTAACCACTTTTTATTTTAAACGCCAACCGGTCTCGGAACAACCGTTCCATCATCAGGGCAAAATATATACTTTGCCATGTATCGGTATATGTTTTGCACTGATGATGAAACGATGGTTCCTAAACCGGTCGGCGTTAAAAATAAAAAGCGGTTAAAAGAAAGTTTGATAGTTTAATTTAATTATAATGGATAACCACAAAGTGACAGCTTCATACGAATCATATTCTCGTATATTATATATATGGTACATGGTCAAGTTGGGATAGATGATGGGTTCGGGCTTGTTTTTAATTTAATTATAATGGATAACCACAAAGTGACAGCTTCATACGAATCATATTCTCGTATATTATATATATGGTACATGGTCAAGTTGGGATAGATGATGGGTTCGGGCTTGTTTTTTTTCTCAGCTTCTTTTAATGACTTTACAATGACTTTACATCGCTTTGAAAAAGTGTGCCGATTCGTACGTGTGTTGATTTATCCGGTTACCGTATTACAGCTAGCTAGCTACCGTGATTTCCGTAACTAGTTACATTTACTTTTGTACTCAATTTAGGTGCTTTGTACAAATACTAATACGAGAATCCTCCTATGTACAAACATACGGTGTTTATTCCTGTGAATAACTTTCATTTTGCGTTAATTGTTTTACGAATAAAATTTTCCTTTGATTTTCTATTTACGGCGGTGAGTGTTTGTTAAACGAATGTGTATCTTTTTCCATTGATGTTTTAAGCGAAATTCCGTGAAAGAGGAAATATTGTTATATTGTTTTCAATACAAAGAAAGCATTCCATTGTAACGAATCACAGAAATTTCACGGTAATTTTTGCAGTTTGTAAATGGCCTAGAACGCCAGAACAGTTGTCACAATAATAAAAAAAAAAACTAAAATGCTTTCAGAACTCCATAATAACAGTATTCAATTTGATAAATGAATTTAAAATTACTTTGTAATCACCACTTTATTAATTTTACATATCAACATGTTTCGACAGCGATGCTTTCCTGATCAGAAATATACAGAATACTATACAGGGTAATTCATTTATTAATAATGATGCCACAAAGTGAAATCCAATATTTTAAAGAAATTATTATGAAATTTGGTTTACATTCAATGTAAAAAAAATAATGGAGTTCTACGATTTAAACACAAAAACAATTTAAAAAAAAACTATTTTTGCTGTTGTTTGTTTAAGGAAATAGTGATAGATACTCTCAGTATCGCCCTGGCGAGAGACCACCACTCAGAATCGAATTGTTGCTTGATATGACTTTAATCGCGTTTGGGGACCAGATCTGAATAGCCAGGTACTTCCCAACCTACCTCTTCACCGTGTCCTTCCTTTTTCCACACCTTTCAGCCTCCATACCCCAATTGGGGATTGCATTGTCCCACTAACTCCGGAGAATTGAGAGCAGTTGGGACTCTTAATAATAATAATAGGATGCTTTTATTTATTATTATTATTTGTATAGCGCTGTTTTTGTGAAAAAAACACCTCAAGGGCGCTGTACAAATGTTACTTGCTAGGGTTTATCTTTTTATGTACGAACACTCCAGATTAACACGTTATATTATAAGGTTAAATTTTCACGTATAGCCATAGAACGAGAACAAAATAAATATGAATAAATGATCCAAAAGTCTGGCCATTCGGGCCTTAAATTTAAAGATCAGAATTTCGCTCTCAGCAGTACAAATTCAAAATCAAATCGAGTGGCATATGCGATGCAGGGAAGGCATTTTTTATTTTGCCTTGAATGTATCTCTATCTATTATTTGCTCTATACCTTAGTTCAATAGGGAAATAACTCAAAATTTCTGGGTTTCGATTTAATGATGAAAAATGGTAAAGAAACTCTCCCTTCTCATATTTCAATAAAAAATAAGTCTAATTCGTCCTAATTATGTAGTCAGATAATTCTTTATGGAATTATAATGAAATCAGCACATTCTTAGTTCAATGGAGAAACATGTCAAATGTTTCCGTTTGGAACTTAATAAATGTAGCCATTTACACCTATGATGTGATAGGTTGATAAATTACTTACATGTTGCATCTATTGTTATGTTATTGGAGGACAAAAGAACTTTACATCGGAGCGATGTCTTTACGATTAAATTTTCTAATCCAGTTTTCTCAAAATGAGGTATTTTGAGTTAGTTCCCTATTTTATTTTATTATTTTTTAATATTTTTCTTATTAATTCATTTTTTGATACATGCATTCACACAGACAAAGTACAATGATTATAAACATTTTTTTAACGTTAAATTATAAATACATCTGAACAACCTATGTGTAATGTATGTAAAACAAAAAATCCCACATAGGCAAGGCCAGTGCGTGGGTATACCTGGTATCAGTTAGTTGCAGTATATTAGTTTATTTGTATTAATTGAACTAATTGAACTAAGGTATCGATATATGCATATATATATATATATATATATATAAATCAGCGTCTCATAGTATGTATTTTTTGGTACTGGAAGGGTTAATCTTGTCCGTTCTTTTTCAGTGGACGTACCATGTCAACCTTAAGTTTGCATAGCGTATCAATCATCGATTTCGGCAGCCGTGAGTAAAGAATTATGATTATTGAATTTTTATGTCAGGTGCGAGACTTGATTTAACTCGTAAAAAGTATCGCAATGACAATGAAAAATACACATTTATCTTTATTGAGTTCAATCGGAAAGCTTTTTATTGTTTTATTTTATAGAGTTGGTATTTTTGATATCGGAGCTAGTAATCAAAATCAAGATATCGTCTAATGGAATACATGTTCTATGCTTTTATCTTTAATCTAAAAATTCATCTGTTTGCTTTAATACAAATTGAGGGCTATACGAGCAAAAAAATTAATTCGGTTAGTGATATTCAATCAACTTTTAAATTTATTTTTTTTGGAAATGAGTACATATGCACCAATACACACAATTCAAAGTTTGTGTTGTTTGGGTCAACTTAAATTGCGCGAACTATACTAAATAATTGTCGAGTTCAATTTTTTTTTTAAATCATCAACGTTGAGTTACCGGCATGTCTACTCCATTTGCTCCTTGAGTTTTTCAACATTTAAAATGTCAATTTACACAAATATTGAAAGGTTGCACCATTGTTTTTTTTCTGTATTTTAAAGACATGTCCAGTCATGTAGTCATTCTACAGTTATCATTGGAGATCCATTCTCGGCGAGCGCTTGTAATCGACTGAAGCCCGTGTTATCTCTACGCTGCCGATTGGCCGCATGTTGTTACTCTATTCGAACGCTAATGTACTATACTATACTACCTAGAAATTTACAGAAGATCTCTCTGTGCATACCTACATAAATTGCTAGTTTTCCGTTCGCCAGCTTGTGGCGCAAACAAAATACAAGAAATTTAAACCTAAAATTAACATAATTAATTTTTCCTTTCTTTCTTAGAAAAACATTTAGTTACAAGGATACAGAGAGTCCGCCATAGGCTGAAACTTACCCAACTTATCATCCTCCTTTTCCGAAAGTGATGACATTATTTTCTGTAACCGAAATATGATATAAAAAGCGGATACACCCTGGCGGCCAAAATTCTAAACTCGTAAGAAAATAAATTATCTTTCCGGGCGGAAGCGCCGACATTGTTTCTGGGATAATAATTTTGGTAGTAATATTTCCAAGGAAGCGGCTATGAATAACGGCGAGCGTGATATTTGTATTATTCATTGTAGCTGTCCGTGTGAGACTGTACACTGTACAGACTGTCCGTTAGACATGGGCAGATTCATTCGCACGAGTGAATCTATCCAGTCTGATTCTCTGAGTCTTTTGAATTTATTCATTTAATTCATTCCTTTAATTCATAAAAAAAAAAATCTATCAATAATAAAATAAAATAAATAAAAATGGGGGATTTTATGCATTGCAAATTGCGCTAGTATTGGAAATAATACATTTAAAAATAAAATAAATATGATAATAACAATCTTACTCAAATAGATAATAAATAATACGAAAAATTTATAAACACCCCAATGTATGGTAGTAAATAATGGTTTCATTTTTAAATACAATATTACGAGCCAAACTAAGATATATCCTACCGGAATTTCCCACCCGACTAGTGAAACTGACAAGCTTAGCCACGCAAGGACTATCACGAACGGAATCGCCGCGGGAATTTAGATTGAATTAGCTGACTAGTGTCTCGCAGTGTTTTGACTAACTTGCGGATCTAGTATGGACAGACTCGATATCGACGGACCAGATACGTTGTGACTACGACGTCAGAACTGAATTCGGAATACATTTCTTAATTATGAATTAGGAATACGGACGGTGAAAGCGAATATGCGCTGCTCAGAATTACCAACTGGCTGACTAGGGGCGGTTTGAACGATAACGTACAGGTTTTTATGGATTGTGGCGCTGGATTTTATACGTTATATGGAATCGTGCACACTGCACAATATCTCCTGCTACTTTGGAATTACGCCCATAGTAGACCCTCCGTAATTATGGTGCCGCGCGTTAAAAAAAAATGTAGAGTTGCAAGGCTTAAGCTAAGGAATGAAGAATTAATTCAGTATTAAATTAAGAATCAGATTGAGTGTGTTAACTCATTCATTCAATTTCGCCCATGTCTAATGTCCAGTACAATGTACAGTACTGCGGTGTTCGGAGGTTATACTTGAGACGTAACGCTCCCCCATACTACCGCGCATCTAAAACAATGCAGTCGGCGAAAAAATTTACTGGATTATTAACACTTACGCGCTTCCCAATGATAATTTTATAAGTATGATCATGTTAATACTCTGGAAATATTCCAAAACAATACACACATAACTAAATATGATTCGGTCCAAGACTTAAGCTATAAATCTCCAAAAACTCTCACACGCTGCTCTACCACCCCGACAAAAATATTTTTACCATCGATTACTGTGTTATAATTTACATACATGTGCTAATTACCCTTTGGAGCCTGAATATTTACCTATTTCAGTAGGTACTGTATTCCGGTCAGCTCTGGTCACAATACTTTATATATGATTCCCACCTTTTGTGGGATTCTTTTGTTTACATATTTTTTTATATATTACTTTATATTTTTATATACTGTTTCAACATATTATATGAAAAACTTTAAATTATGCCTACAGGTACAATGAAGTTTGAGCAATTTAAGGAATAAGGAAAAATATAGCCTTATGCAAATATATAATTTTTTGGGGGAAGACTAATGTGTTGCTTAAAATGGCTTTAGCTGTGTCTGATGAACAGATCTGAATAGCCAAGTACCTCACCACCTTCCTCTTCCTCTTCTTCCCCTCCTCTTCACCTTCAGCCTCACAACATATTCAATTGGGGATGCCATAGTCTCACTGGCTACACACGGTTGGGAGCAGCTGGGATTTTTGTTAATTTTTTTTTTTTTTAAATTAAAAATATGTGCCGGTAACTAACCAAACTTACGCGATAAAACAAAATGGTTTACCATTATAAAAATCTAATCTCCAAAACTATAAACTATCGCCTCAGACCTTTGTTGAATACACGGCATTGTTTTTAGTGCGTTTCAATTCAAATTGGCGTAATGTAATCTCTTTCTAATTTACGCGATTTCCCATAACGTTAACTGGAATAACTATTTATTTTATGTGTTTGTTTTACTTTTCCCTTGCGATGCTAGAAAATTCCGCAAGTTCCGGTGTTGTACCTCAGTTTGTTATTTTTAAGTTAGATCGAAATCAGTAGTTTATTTTTATTGCTCATGTCATTTTTAAATTTTTAATTTTTACTTATAAATTAAATATTGTGTACAGGTGCTGAAAACGAGGAAAAACATCTCCCATTACTGCAGGCAGACCACCGGCTACTACTGATGACCGCGCATCGTGACACGGTGAGTGAAACTCCGTACCCCTTCTCATTCCACTTCCGCACTCGACAAGTTAGCAACGCACGTAAAATATATTGACAAAATTTTCCCGATTTTTCGACAAAACATTTTTTCTTTCCCGTTCGATAAATACTTATATTGTAATTATTGTATCCCATGCCTAAATTTTTTGAGGAAGAATACCTAAAATAAGAACTCTGTGTTCATATTTACAGAGATATTGAAATAATTAGAGACGTTATTAATTGTTTTTGTGTTTCATTCGTAGAACTCCATTTAATTTCTTTTAAAAAATTTAATGTAAATCAAATTTAATAATGTTATTATTAAGTTCTGCAAGTATTTTTAGTTAAGTATCATTTAAAGAAAAGCTCTGAGTTTTGACACACTTATCTTATTAACTAACCATCACGCCGTTTCACTCCTTATCCTCTAAAAGACCTCCACACACTATCCCCAAAGATGATATAGCCCTCTAGGGAATTTATTTCCCCCAGGGTCTCCTGTGTGAAGTTACTGTAAAAATAAAAAATAATCTTAAGGAATAACATACATGTTTTTTTGAATGCATTTTAACTTCAAGTTTTCAAGGGAAATCTGTAAAATGTACGTAAGCATTCTGAATGCGGAGGCTTAGTTTCACGGCGTACCTACTATTGCGGGGATAATCTAGTGAATTACGTATGAATTTTCTCACCCCGTGAATTTAAAATTTATTTTAAAAGTTGGCATCGCGTGCCGCGCGTTATCTGCTGAATCCGTTAAACTTCAAATCTTAACTAATAAATCTTTGACTAGGAAATTTATTTGCTTCAACATACTTCGTGCTTTGTAATCTTGGGCACTTGTACCACGTCGCGGTCGCCAGTTATATGAATCGCGTGTCAGAAGCAATCTTCCCTCGACTGCCCGACCTACCCCCGCGGCAGGGGTGACTAAACTTCGTCAACGTACTTTTTAATTCTACTTAGACTATCTTGGCCGATGTTACTTCCTCAACACATTAGTTCTTTTTCGCTGTTACTGGCACGAGATAATTCATGACTTCATTTTTTTAATACCCTCTGATTTCCATTAAAAATTTTACCTCTTAACACTTGAAATTTATGGCTTTTTATATATTTTATATTAAACCGCACAATGAGTTTGTCTCCTTTTTTTAGAAGTAAATATATTATATTTAAAGATTTAATAATGACAGTTAAATTACTTTTTCGATATCTCAAAAAATGACGAAGTTATGAGCTTTCAATGCGAAACCATATTAACCGAAACGAAACCATCCGAAGCGGATGGTTTAAAAGTATCTGACTATTCATATCTGGTCACTAAACATGACTAACATTTCTTTTCTGAATGATTGTATTTCACTAAGGCGATACTGAGAGTACCTACCACTCTTGAACACGAACACAGAGAAAACTCAAACACAAGAAGTTTCTAGTAATACCTCGACATTCGGAGTTTTCGTTGTTTTCTAAAACTTCAAGATGTCGTTCTTGGAAAGTCAAAGAATCTCTACAGATGTATAATTCCAGAAAAAAATGATCCTGTGTGAGGAACATTTCCCAGGTTAAATGAAACTTTTAACCTTTCTCGATTCAACACGAATTCTAAAAGGAGACTTATTTGTTTATCCGTAACTAGTGATGTGCACCCCGGAATATTCCCGACCTGATATAAATTCCCCAAGGTCGGGATTTTTTTTTATTAACCGTCAGCACACAAAAATACACACTTTGTAGGTTGCTAACTCAAGAAATACTACAGACGATTTATCTATAAATTCTATATGGTAATTTGGAGAATGTCTACGGTTTCAAAAGACATTAATCCTCAAACTGTAATAATTAATTGTTTCTTTGTTCGAACACAACACAACCGTAACCCCTATATTGGGATTTTTTTTGGCTTTAACGTTTAGGAAAATGTGTAAGGTTTCGAAAGATTAAAATTCTCAAACTGTAATCTTTTAAATTCTATATGATATACGTACTAGAATTTTAAGAAAACGTTCAAAATTTATTTCCCTGGTTTTCAAACTGTACCTATTTTCAGACGTTTTAGGATGTATTTCATAGAATTTAAAGATTAAAATTTGAGGGTTTTTGTCTTTTGAAACCTTATACATTTTCCTAACTACCTGTAGAATTTATAGATGAATAATTTGCGGTATTGCTTGGGTTAGCAATCTGCAATGTGATGTTTAAGGCTATTTTTGAGTGGGAAAGTTATTCTAATGCGTCTCATTTGCCGAAATGAAATGTTATATGTAAAGATAACGATATAATATAATAACGACAGTAAAATTAGTTTCGAT
Source organism: Halesus radiatus (assembly GCA_022606495.2). Classification (NCBI taxonomy): domain Eukaryota; kingdom Metazoa; phylum Arthropoda; class Insecta; order Trichoptera; family Limnephilidae; genus Halesus; species Halesus radiatus. The sequence goes on from JAHDVE020004538.1 coordinate 231,364, forward strand.
TTCTCCAAAATTAATGAAGTTGTGAGCTTTCAAAGAACTTGGGTAAAACCTGTACAATCGTGTCTCGTGACGTCACACGACACACAATTTATTGCAATTCTTAATTTGAATGTCAGTGCGCAAGCCACTGTATGCAGTCACAGTGATATCACACACTTATCGACCATCATAATATAATTAATATTTTGACAGCTTGCATCATCGGAATTATTCGGTATTTGCGATTTCCATCGGATATCATCAAATTGCTGCGATGAAAGTGAATGATAGTGAAACAGTCTCAATGTAATTAAATGATAATTTGTAATAGAGTGTATGGCGGTATATTTAATAAAATAGATATGGTTGCCCTGACGTACCATTTATTATAATTCACCTATAAAATAATAAGGTATACAGTCTTTGATAGTGATTTTTCATTAATAACAGCAGTTGAGTTCATCTTATTAATGAAAGTGTTATTATATTATTTTGTGTGCTGGATTTAAAATTAATTGATTCGTTTCAAAATTAATTATAATGAATTTTTATTTAAAAAATATATGGTAACGGGTTTTTTACCATGTAGATGAAAAATTCTCACAATATTCCCGGGAATTTTCCCCAAAAATACATTCCCGGGAATTTCATCGTCACTTTTCGTAACACTTATTACTGCTGGTTTGGCCTCTTTAAATCTAATAGGCAAACACAGTAGAGATAATAAAACAAGCTATTTTCTGTAAATGTATATTTTACTGCGATTAGATCCATTCCCTTCATCTCTCCTCTCTAAATATCTTCTTATGGTTAAACGAAACATAATACTCGCTTATAGAAGGCGCCAATGGAAATATTTTACAAAAAAACACTTTTAGCACTTAATACTTTATATAATGAGATGAATTGTTTGTCGGAGGGTATACATACGGAATATTAAATGGTAAAATATAATAATTATTATAATAATATAGTACAAAATTTTAATATTTTTTTCGACCGCAGTTACTAGAAAGAATGCCTAGTATATACTAATCAATAGAGCTATCAACAGATGGCACTGGTTGCTACATTTGTAATTTGTACCGATAAGCACGACTTTTTTGCGATACTAACACAATCGAGTCTTCTTTTGAATGCGTATTGCGCACACATGTACATTTTTTGTTTAGAATACCGTCAATATTTGAATATGATATTTTTGATACTTGGTCCTGCTTTTGAGGCGTTATAGTAGGGCGATCGGTGGGACGCGGGCGGGGGCTGCGATTCATAGCTGGACCTTCGCGCTTATTTTTGAAAGTATATATTCTTACAATATTTTACTTTTAATATTTTAAAATATGTTAAAAATAAAGTCTTAGCTTGACTTTTGCTAATGTCGCGAAAGCACCTTGTTGATTTCGGACATTTGACGTTTCTCGTCCGTGAAAAAACAAGGTAAAACATAGCTTATAATAAGTAAAATAAGTTAGGTTCTCTTCAGTTTTATTTTAAACATACAAAAAAACATGTTTTGACATTCGAAAACGGAAATGAATCTTTGTCATTGAATATTTAATTCGCGTAAAAGAGATCGCAAACTAATAATGACATTTTGGTACCATCTGTTCACCCTGTTGACACTTTTTATAACTAGTCCTTTGTTGAGGGGAACTTAATCCACAAAAATCGACATCCTAAATTGATTGTAAATTTGATCGATAATTTCATTGGGAAAAGCGTATTTGTGCATTTGAACAGTTTTGAGACAAAATTTCGGTTCAACAGTTGCTCAGTAGGATTGGGAAAAACGGCCGTTAGCATACTACATTTCATACTTAATATTACGCTTTCAAAGGTTCGCATGACGCACCTTTGGCGCCCCTGATCTGCGGTTGGTTTCCTGCCGTAGATTTGTTAGAGGTCGGTCTGAAAGAAGCCGAGGGGCCCCGCCATCGATCCCTGCGGACACCCTTACAAACGCTTTCGGTTGTGTTTCGGATAAATTTCCCCAAAAACAAACTTCGACCGCAAAAAACTTTACCTATACAAGATTTTATGCTAAACAGATTCCGAAAGAAATAGCTTAAGACAGGAATTTTTTCAATTTTTTGCAAAGTAGAAGTACCATATCGTTCACAAAGTGTTAAATTTGTTCATACTGATAATATTAACTAAATAGCCGTCACACCGTTTATCCGAAGGGATGGGCAAAGAAAACGAACCCGCCACACAACTCTGTCTTTGCGCATGCTTAGTCCAGACTCCGAGAGGCGTGTAGAAAGTATGATCAACTATGAAGCAATAGTTGAGCTCTAATAGATATGTTAAAATATATTATTTTAGCAAAAAAATGGTTTCATCCCCTTTGACGGCTTAATTGTTTATTTGCTAGTTGGGAACGTGCATTGTGTGAACTGTCTGGAAATAGCAATTCACATTCATTAATCCTCTCCTAGGAACATGATTTTCTCCTGTTATCCATTATTATTCTTATTCTTTTATTATTCTCTTGACTCTTGTCAAGAGAATAACAAAAGAATAAACAAAACAATTAAACAGGTTAGACTCCGTGTCGCGGAGTGCGAGACATTCTACGATTCTCATGAAATTATAATAATGATAACATATATATAATAATAATAATAATTGGATTACTTCTATAGCGCCGTTTTCGTGGGAAAATCACCTCAAGGGCGCGTCTATTCCTCAACGAAACTTTGGAATGAAATATCACTGTCTATTTGAAGGTCGACATCGCTGCAGTGCTTCAAGAAGTTGTACCGCGAATGGTTGCTGTGGGCCGCACAACATCATTGATAAAAAAATGAAATGAATACGTGTGTTAGTGATTTTGTAATATTTATAGTAATATATATTTTTTATTGTAGAGATTTTATGCAAGATGTAACTTCACCTTCCATCCAATTTCTATAGGCACTGCTGAAAACCAGTTGCACTCCGGGCTCCGGGATGTATAGCTGAGCAGTGACCTTTTTATCAATTGCTAAAATTATATAATACTAGCTGATGTGTACCCGGCCTTGCACAATTAAGTTATGAAGTTGCAAATTCTTGCTTGTCGTTTGGGTGCCATTATTGATTTGACAGCGAAAGTAATGCATTGTGATGACTATTACTATATTTAAATAAAGAAACATTCATTTGAAAATTTCATTTCATTCCAAACATTTATTTTTTCAAAATGTATCTAAATAATAAAGTTCTTAAGTAGGTACCTACTTGTGTTTTCCATTTTGAAAATAATCTACCCAAACAAACCTTCTTCTTTTGAATATGTAATCTGTGGCTAACCAGAGTGGTATATCTATGGGCTAACCCTAATGCAACATGGCGGGTTCAATGTTTTTCATACTAATTTTAAAACGTTATAGCACCAGTTTTACGTATTGGATTCAATTCAAACTACTCTCTAAACAAAAAATCGAGGACAGACAACATTCATTTTTATATATAGAGATGTTAAAATAAAATGTGTGAAATAATTTATTCACATTTAAATGTTTTTATTATAATTATTAATATATATATATTTATGTTTATATATTTATGTTTGTCTCGCAGTGCGCCCAATTGGACTGATAATGGTTAAAATTTCAATAGCGTTAATTAAATAAATCAATAAATAGGAAGAACGAAACATTTTGATTATACATCGGATTAAATAAATTTGTTCAAAACACGCAAAATTACATTATGAAAATTTGAATTTTATTATATTGTTTAAGAATTGGTAGAAAACGTTTAATCGCCCACATCGCGTGAGAGACTAAAGAAATTATAATTTTTCAAATTACGGGAGTTATTTTAGTTGAATAGTGGAGTAATTGGGGGAGCAATCGTTTCTCGGAACAAAAATGAACTGATTTATATCCGCGTAATTATTTTGTTTTTGTTGTTAAACCTTTTAGATTACTTGCGACTTTGTTCAAAATATTTCATAGCCGCAAGACCATTGATATTAACCGTTAGAGTGCGGCCCAGTGCTGTAGCGCTGCAATTTCTCATTTTGCTTTTTGTCGTCCTCGAGAGCGCACATGTTCAATTTGAGTGTGTCTTGATAACTGTATTTATTGTTTATCCTGTTAAAATAAATACACCCTAAAGTGAATCGATATTTTTCACCATGTCGGAGTTCTATTGCGGATGATCGTAATGTATCAAATGACAGCGGCACTACGGACGACGAGATCTTTGTTCCCATAAATGAATGTGTGCAACAAAGCAAATGCGATAAGGCGATCCAATCTCATATGTGGTCGCTGTAAAAAGGGGACTACATGGACCACGGGAAAACATAATTGTGAAGTGAAATAATCTTATATTTTGTATTTTTTTTAAATTTTTGTAGTTGTGAATGTGTAGTTTTTTTTAAATTAGAACTCTAATATTTGTAAAATTCCATTCTTTACTTGTATAATAAAAAAAAAACATTAAAATTTATTGATATTTGTCCAAGTTCTTGCGTTTTTATTGAATACCATATTTTTTTTATTTAAAAACACAGAATATCTGTAGCAATTTATTTACATACATACTAGCAAAATAAGCATAACAATAAAACGGTTCAAATAAATTGCAAAATATTTTGTCGACACGATACTAAAATTACACCAGTTTTGTAAATGATACTAGACATCGACGAATGAATTAACTGATTTTTAACCTTAGAAATTTCTTAATTTTAATCGGACACAATTAATCGGTATACTCGTATTACCATTCGATTAGGTTTCGTTGTTTTTCTTCTTTTTCGTATGGTCGAGGTCATAGTGGGATGCTGAGGTTATTCAGCCAGTCGACGGCATCGGGAGTCACTTGGTTCAGCACACAGATGTGCCATAGGGAAACTGATGAAGGGGACATTCTTCTACGATGTGTTCTGTTATTTGAATGTGTCCACATTCACACAGTTCTGAATCCTTCAGGGCCCATTTATGTATCATATCCGCATAACGGTTGTGACTGCACCAGATGCGCTTTAATGAGTTCCACATCTTCCGAGGGAGAGAGAACTACGACTTTTCAGGGGTGCATCATGATAGAAGCAGTCTTCCGCCTTCAGTTAAAAAGATTTAAAGTTTCCTAAACGTCAGGCTGCTGGCCGGGAGGTTTGTAAGATCACCTTGAAGTGGAATGTTACCATTAACGTTCTTTTTGTATTCCCTGATGGTTGCTGTCTCTCGTCTTAAAGTGGGCGGTGCGATATTTTAGAGGACAGGGAACCATTGTTGTGGGGTGGAAGGAAGTGTTCCATTCACCGTGTGCATAGCAGTATTTAGATACACGTTTTGTTGTGATGCGGGGTAAAGGGGGGACTGCATAGTGTGATTCTTTTAAATGTTAGTCTCAATGAGGCCTTGTCTAATGAAGAAGGAGAAAAGTAGAAAAAACGACCAGTTTTCTCGCATTTTCGTGAGTGCAACAACGTATGAAATGTTATCTCTTTCTTATTCGTAGAGTTTCTCGCTGTTGCACCAGTGCACAGTGATGATATTTTCCCCGAGCAGCCTCCATTTTAATACTTGTACCACAGTAGCTATTTTATTACATCACAAGACTCTTGACTATCTGAAGACAATGGCACCGTCAATACTATGGATTGTTGTTGTGTTTAATTCATAGAACTCATTTCAACTTATTTTTAATTTAAATTAAATCAAATTTATTAATATTATTACTACGTTTTTTTAATTATCGGGACAGCTGTTTCAGTGTTTAAAGCCATTATCAAAATGGCTACACAGTTTACAATAATAACAAGTGTTGTGTTCTGAAATTATAATGTGGTTGGTTCCTACCTTAATTGTTATTTATCCAGTTCCTACCTTTCCCTAACCAACACTACAGTTTTGAAAAATTGCAACGCTCTAATGTTGCAAGTGTTAGTTTGACTACTCGTTTGGCAGCAGAAATATAACTACTTTCTTGGGAGAAGGTTGATTCGCTTCCTATGAAAATTATTCGGCATTAATTTGACCTACATATATTACAATCGTCCAAGTCCATCAATTTGTATTTCGTCGATATTTACAGTCTGTTTATAAGTAAAATTTCGTTGGTTGATTTCGGATGTTTCTACACTGTTAAATTTGATTTATTTTAAATGATTAAAAACCTTCAACATTGTAAGCAAAATTCATCCAGTGTTCGTGTGAATGACCGTGTAACTCCCACGCCAATTTTCGCCCCTATCTGGATGGTTTTTTTTGTGTGATACCGTTGCTAAGCTGCGACGTGGAAATGGGAAAGAAATGGGGTATTTTTTATTTATTTGACGGCCCACCTAGTGCCTTCCATACCATGGCCGAGAACGCTAATTACTTCGGGTATTTCGCCCCCATTATGTAAGGAATTCGCAATCATCAACATTCTGCCTTAATTTCAATTTGTATGGCCTAGTCCTCTATTCACTCTTCAGACCGATTCACGGGAAAATCTTTACAATCTCTTTTTGTATGAGGTATTTCCGCAAAACCGGACGATACCGATTGAAGAACGAATAGAGTGACTCGCCCCACTGAAGACGTAAAGCGAGAGAGTTGTCTATGTTCCTGATGTAAGGTCAATTCTCCCTTTCTTCTGCTGAAATTTATCAAAGATTTTCAAATGTGTATCTACGAGTAATTTATATTTCGAACAATTTCATTGGCCTGCCTGGGTCCTAGAATAGAACGGTACTATGATGAAATTATTATATCATTTGATATTACTTCAATGAAATTTCATGTTATTTACAAATGTATCATATTCATTTCTTGAAAATATTGGACGGTTCCGAAGATATAAGCCGTTAAAATATTGATATCGTTTGCAGAATCTCGCCGGCCAGCCGATAAGCGCGTGACGTCACGGTACATAAAATATGCGGTATGCGGTACTACCATTTTTTTCTTCTTTCTTTTATTGAAAGTTTTTTATGCGTATTAAAGTACATAATAAAACTGTTTATAAAAAAAATACAATATAATATTTTAAAAATACAAACAAAAATATCTCATAAAGTCCCGTGCGTGAAGTGAAAGTTTTAAATTTAAGCACAGAATTAAGGTATTAATTTTCTCAGAATAAATAATAAAAGTTATATGTAAAAATGAGAAACATACAATATTACATCGGGTGATATGAAGAAACATAAAATAACTTAAAATATGACATTAAATAGAATGTACTGTCATTATCACACATACATACATAAGCATAATACGGTTTCAGTACGAGTTTTAAAATCAAACGTAAGAATGAGGTAAGTAATGTTTAAAAAACAAGTTTAAAAAAAGTATATAATATTGTGTTATTGGTGTAATCAAACATAAGAACAAGAATGTATGGCATTGAATAGTATAACACACTGTTGGTACCAGCGACGAAGTGTGGAAGTTTAAAAAAATCCAATTGTGAATTTTACTTAATTGTATCTATTGATGTCACGGGTATTTTGAGCTGTCGTTTTATCCAAGGTGACTTTGAAAGCTCATAACTTCGTCAATTTTGGAGATATCGAAAAACTAATTTCGCTGTCGTTATTATCGTTACCTATATCGATATAATATATTTTAATTAACAATAATACATCGGAGATGACATCTTCGGTATATCACATCTCTAGAGAACTTCTTCACTGCTTCACCCGGAAACTCTGAGCCGCGCCGCTCTAAACTTTAAATTTCTCGAGTAATCAGGCGAACAAATATTCGTTACATATTTGTAAAAAGCATTAACTTTGTGGCTCGCCATAATTTACAATAAAAAACACATAAATTTGTTGTAGACCACTTTTATTTTATTAAAACTCTACCGGTTTCGGAAGCACCCTTCCTTCATCAGGAGAATATTAAAACTAACTTATGATATAGAATATTGACAAGACATATAAATTTTAGGTGTTGGAGTGGGGGGTAAGCAAATGGGTAGGGGTAATTGTAGGATTTCCGGGAAGAACAGAGCGATTTATTGGAAAAATATTAAGAATGGGACTAAAAGATAAGTTAATTTGGTTATTTAATATTCGTTAATTGACAAATTCGGTGGTTGATTCTGAAAGCGAAAATCTCAATTTGCGATGAATGAGATTTGACGTTAGACGCGGGAGGGCCTGGAACCAAATACCCTAAAATGACAATACCTCCAGATCCTGACATTTGATGGCAACGTGCTACACCGGCGCCCTCTAGCGGCCAGAGTTATACGAATTGTTTTTTTCATTAATTTTAATAGATTTTCTCTTGAATATATTCTTAATGATTTATATGAATCGAAAATTTAAAAAATAAATATTAGATAACCTACATATGATGTTACTCCTTTTTTAATCATAAATGAAAAAAAATATATATTAAAGAGCTATTAGTCTGGTTGATTAGAAAGACAATAAAACACTTATATAATAAATTGTGATGAAATTTCTTTAATTTCTTATTTTTAGACTTCTTTTGGTTTTATGTTATTTACGTATGTTTTAAATAGATAATGGTAAGAATTGTAATATGTTAAGCCAAAAAAGTCTAAAAATAAGAAATTAATGAAAATGAAAGTGCGGCGAGGCTTATAACTGCTAGTACAAACTTAGAATCCTCTTTAATATTTTTAATTTATGGTGAAAAGGGGAATAAAATCATATCTAGGTTACGTTTTTTTTTTTTTTTTAATTTTCGATTTTTATAATTTATTAAGAATATATTTCACAGAAAATCTATTAAAATGTATGGAAAAACCCAATTCCGCTTAGTTATCCGAATATATGGGAATTGTCAGGAGCTGGAGGTATTTTCGTATTTCTGCGGTATTTAACTAAAAATATTCCATTTTTGAAAAATTTTCATGTTCTATTTCGGGGTTAGTAATCCTATTTTGTTATCAGAACCAAAAGGTTGTTAGTCAATATCATTTGTATTTCGAACTGAGTGAACATTTAAAAATCTTTTTCATTTTCATATTTGTTTATAAAGAAAACGTTATAGGTACACAAAGATGGATTTTTGCCAGAAAATTATAAAACCAATAAGAAAATTGTCACTTTCAATTTTCTACATGCGAATTCTAGAAAAAAGCAACCTCGCTACAACTCTATGTTTAACTAATATTTGAATCTATCTATCTATATGTTTTCTTCTCTTAAATGAAGAAGAATGTCCCCGGCGGGCGGTGTTGTTGTTTTTTTGTTGTTGTTTTTTTTTGTATGCAAATCTACAGTTTTCTTCCGAGTTTGATGAAATTTTGCACACTTGATCTTTAAAACAGGAGGAAGGTCACTGTCGTGTACTTTGCTTCTGTTGTGGGTACTTTGCATGTTTATTTTTCCTATGTTATTGTTCCTAGAGTTTTTAGACTCATCAAGTCTTTTGACGACATGTGTTTTTCGACAACCTTTTTCATTTTTATACAGTTGAGGTTACCCACCACTTTCCCACTCCGGTATAAGTAACTTATGGTCACTCCTTCAGGGTGCACGTCAAGGACTCTAATTTTTTAATTAAACAAAGCTATAATTTTTAAAAGATTTAAACCCTCAAGTGTCCTTGCACAGCTTTCGCATAAAAGGAGGTTAGTCACAAACGCATATCAAATTGGTTAGTACAGATACTTCATATTATACAGCTAACTTCTGCTTCTCTTCTTCAAATGCTACGAGGAACACACCCGCGCAAGACTAGCACATGGTTGAAATTTATTACGTGAGAACAGGTCGCTTCTACGACTCGTTCTTGTATTTAACAGTTCGGCTATCGAATGATTTCTCCTACTAATATGAGTCTCTTCAAGACTCACTTTCAGGCTCACTCCTCTTCAAGAAGACAGATTCTGAAGGATTTTTTTCCCTCCATTGATCCTGTGTGGGAGTTAATATTAAAAGTTACAAAAATCACTTAAATTAATATTGTACAATTTTCATATTTATTTAGGTTTTTAATAAAACTACGTACTTTGAATTTATTTATTAGTATTAAATCTCAATTTCTCGGTTTGCTTGAAAATCTATCATACAAACATAAGCTAGTGATAGCGGTTGTGTTAATGGCAAATCGATGACTCCTGTGAGAAAAAAAAAACTGCGCACAAAACATTTCCCGTTCACAAACACAGGCTTACAAATTACTTTTGTGGAAAAAAGGTACAACTTTTTCGCCGCCTCCCGATGTTGATAGACTATCCATGTCCTTTTCTACATAGACAGAGTCAAACTAGATACAGGATGCAGCCGGTGCGACCGGCCATCGGACGATGACAGAATGATGATAAGCCACAAAGAATTGAAAAAAAATTAGGTAAGTATAAAGACCTTTGGTGTAGCGATGGGTCATGACTCATTTTGTTAAGAGCCGGAGTCACGGTATCAGCTAAATATTTTCGTATGACTCAAAAGTACGACTGAATCGAACGACAGCTCATTTAGGCGGCACATATTAAGCGCCGACTCCAAGTTTCGCGTGCTCATACCCCAGTTCATACGACTCCCAGCTCCTACGGCCCCCAGTTCCCAGGGTAGGTACAAAACGTTCAGATGCCAGACTGTCAGGTGTCATTTACGTACTGTACAGTGCCTACAAACGTGTAAATACGGTAACGAATGTGAGAACCATTGACAACTACTGTTTTAGGATGCGTCATGGCGCCAAATATTAATTCCAAGTCCCACGGTCGTGGGCATAATTTTGCCTTGTAGAAATTAGACACTTATACGATGATTTTATATAAAAAAATTAGAAAATTTACATTATTTAAACATGCGTCATCGTAGAACTGCGTAAGAACACTATCAACCACCTGAGATACGTTTATCTTTTTAGACAAATAAGTAATCTTTCTTAAGTAGTTCCAAGTTTTGTCGAAAAGAGTCACAGCTTAATTGAATCGTGGTACGGTCTACCAGGAGTCGTACGCTCGCGTCTCACCAAAGTGAGCCGGCACAAATGAACGGCTCGTTCATGAACGACTCATCGCTACTTTGGTGGCATTCCGAATAGGTTGGCGACAGACTAGAATTCACATAAAAAATCCAATTTACATGTACGCTGCTAAAAATATAAGAATTTGAAATTGACCACGTAGTAAAGAATTTCCCCAAAGGAGCGATAAGTGTAAAACAAGGGTCGGAGGAATGGGATACCACGAGAATAAAAATATTCATCTAAAAGTAATGGGAATACGGTGAAAGTACAAAAGTACTTACTCTTCGTAAATGAAATCTTTTCGTTTTCTACTAAATGAGGGACACTCTTTTACAAGTGTGCACAAATTATTTGTTTAATTTTCCGTTCTGGCAAAATATTCCAAACCGAGATCCAACTTCAACCTCGTTATAAAGTTGGACATGTTTACGAAAACATCGTTTTTTGTTTTTTCCCACCCAATTAGTTGCACGCTTTTACAAATTTGTTCGTAATTGTGGCACACGGGTGTAGCAAAAACAGTAATTTGGAATATGATATTATGTGGAACGAAGGAAATTAAACTCAATGACTATTTAACGTGGTTTGCGATGTAATATTTTTACAAAATAACTGCTAAAAAGCATCAAGAGCCGGTATTTCAGTTTATTTTTTTATTTAAAAAGTCTGAAGTACAACATTTAAAATACATAATTAACATTCACTATACTTTATTAACATTCCAAATACACAATTAACGTTTACTGTAAAGACACATCACTGGTACATTACATAATTATACTTTTTACAGATAGACACAGTTTAGGGTATTCTTTCAATGAATAGAGTTTAAATGACCGGTCAGTGGCTGAGTTGGTATCGCGTTTGGGTCCCACCCTGGCTTCGTGAGTTCAATTCTTCGCCTGGCTAAGTCCTCCATCGCGATATAAGCAACATCTTCCGCTTACTGTGATGGTAGTATGAGATTTTCAAATATTGTCAGGTTATTCGTAACCCGGGAAAATAATCTTAGTTTGAGACTTTTCGCTTTCATGATTAATTTCGTTAGGTAAATGATTGTATTGTGTCTAAGCCAAATATTCTAATAAAATTGGTCCATTTTTTGTTGGGTGTATTTTGGGTATATGAAGTTTGTAGTGGTTTCTTTTGTTGTGTTGGTGTACGTCGCGATTGTATTTGAGTGTGGTGTTAGTGTGTGCCGAGTGTGGAATTACTTTCAAAATAGTGTTTGCTATTTCAAAGGTGGGAACGGTGTTAAAGGGTTTTGTTATTTGAGAGTACCTGTAGATACCTTTGACACGTGTGTCCCCTAGTTACTTTTTAACCTTGTTTTCAAGATTAAGTTTGACAGGGTTCCTACCATAGAACAACTTGACGGACCTAAATATCTCTCATGCTTAAAAAGCACCTGAAATACTTCAAACTCTCGTCACATTTGATGTCGATCATCACCATTTTGTTTTTTTTTTTTTACATTTGGACAGTCCCGGTAAACGTCACTGTGATTAGCTTCAACCATAAAGGTCATGTTGTAATACTTGTCAAATGACCACAATTTATTCAAAAGCTGAAACGGACCTATAATCGGGTCCGCTCAAATGTCGAAAATTCAAAACGGCTCTTGTCGGCGATTTGATGGTCATCAAATGAAACTGAAAGTTTGAACACCCTAATCTAAGCACACATTTCATACTTTAATTGTATTTATCACAGCTATCCAATGACCAATAGTATTTGTTAGGAAAACCGAAATACTATACAATAATATCACCTGTTTAAATCTTTACGCATGTTCATATGACAGTTTTGGCAATGAAACTTTACAACCGCCAAAATGTGATTCTGACATATTCTTGACATCAACATATTAGATGATAGCAGAGGCTCATGGTTCGAAGGATTAGCCAATGTTCAATATTAATCCTTATTTAGTTCGTAACATAGCAGATGCTTATGTAAAGTCCCGGACATAAACCCGGAAGAAGAAGAGCGCAAACAAAATGTAAGATTCCCCAAGAGCCTACTCAAACACAACAAATCAAATAGCCGAAAAGAAACGAATCGATAGCGGGTATATTACGTAGCACATCGGCGGTAGCGGCTCGTTTTTGTGAACACGATGTATTATGTAACGCTCGCACCAAATAATCATCAATTTTCATCAAAACCGTTAGAAAAAGTGCGTGTGCTTTTGACGTTTGGCGAGGGAAGCGAAAGTGGCGCGGTGAGTGGGGGAGATTATATAGAGGTAGCTCGCAATCCTTCCGTGGGCAGGAGGAAATGCTGGTAACGCAGAAGGGACCCTATTAGCGGTGGCCGTGAAAGTGCTACCAATGAAAAATTCGACATTATTGATATTGTTGCAGCCGAAAATAATATTAAAAAAAAAAATGTATGAAATATCTTTCAGCAAACCGCCAAATTGAAAGTTCCTGAAAGTCCTCATACAAAAAATCAAGTTTAAAAAAATAAATAAATATCTTTTTCGGCTACAACAACATTTTTTCAATCTTAGCACTCTAGGACAGTAATTAATCACGATTCGCCACTGTCTATTAGTACTGGGCATTGACGATAATTTTAAATAACGTCAACGGCCGCTATCGTTGGCCATTGTCAACTATTTGAAATAACCGTTGGAAATAACGCCAACGTTGACGAAACATTAACTAAAATAATAAATAGCGGTCACAATAATATTAGGGAATCCCAACTTTAGTGACGTGCAACTGCTGGGGCGTTGGGATTGGAACTGTTATAACGACTGTTAATAGCCAACGATCCAACTCGATCCAACGCGATCCAGCGATCCAACGATCCAACGATCCAACGATCGAGCGATCCAACGATCCGACGATTCAACGAGCCAACATCTACTTTACTTGCCACAGGCTGAATAGCTTGACACTTGGTGCTACATATCAGCGGTATCGGATAGGAAATCCAACAAAGGCGTCTAGTAGGAAGGCAAATAACCAAACGACCATTACGAATCACGCATAATATCACTCAATAAGTATAAATTTTTACACCTCTTTATATGTACAGTTAGCGCCAATCCTGCTGAAAACAATAGGTACGTGTTGACTGCGTTGGATAATATTCGTATGTAGGTATTATAATCTGACTATGGCCATCAAAGCTGTTATTTCCAACAGCTAGTTATATTTTGATATAGTACTTGACCCTATGTCACGTGCAGGCACTTATATACTTACTAGATATGAGGGGAGGTCAGCTACACGTTCATACATCCCCAGAGGAGAGTGGAGTAAGTAAATAAAATTTCAAAGAAATGTTATGAATTTGAGCGGAGGATGTGTGACGCGAAAGTGAGTGGCAGAAGAAGTCGGAGCTGCCAAAAATACGATTAAATCATGCAAATACTTCTTTTTGAGTCGAGTCATGTCAAGGGTCAGAATAACAGAATAGTATGTAAAATACGATGTATGGATGAATGGGGAAGGTACTCTCAGTATTTCCTCGCTGAGAGACCACCATTCAGGCAAAAACAGCTTTTCCATGTTTAGCTACTAGATCTGAATAGCCAAGTACTTCCCAACCTTCCTCTTCCCTATCGCCTTCCCGTCCCCACATTCTTCAGCCTCACAACATACCACGAAATAGGGGATGGCGCATTATATTGTCTCTTTTATACGTCCATAAATTGTCCTATTACGTGTCTGAATTCTAGCCTCAATTGGACGTAGTTATGCAGGAAGCGTCCAACCCAAATAATTTGAAGCTGAGAAAAAGGCGTTTGAAAATTTGACATTACAAAGGCATATTACGGCATTTGTGAAAAAAATATTGAATTTGGAGCATGGATGCTTTTAGCATATAAAAATCTCGTGTTTATCTATAGGAAAACATGAAAAAGTAAATCTTGGCAATTTGTGGGTTGGGCGTTTTCTGCATAACTACGTCCATTATTTGTGAGTTCGATTTTCTTTTGGCGTTTATTTTTTCTTTTGTTGATTTCGTTTTCGATATCGGTTTGGCATACCTTAACTATATTTCAAGGAGATAAAATATAACTTCAAAGGGCGATATGCATTTTGAAATAAGTTAATTAAATCTGTTTTTCTTTATTTATTTCTCCGTACTTAAAATCTTTGTGTAAATAAGCAAGTTTTTATTTTCTTGTTCCTACATTTTTGTAACCGTTTGATTTTAATGGCATTTTTAAATCAACCAGTAAAACGTATAGATTATAAGACATACCTTTGTTTTCGTATTAAAAATACGATCCTTTTTTAGATTAGACGTTATATTTCTAAAGAAAGTTTCGACAAACGCCGTATTGTCTCAAGTCGCTAGTTATTATAGCACCCCTCCTACAAACTTTAAATTATTTGACTGCCGCTGTATTCGACTATTCGCCGAAGGACGACAAGTGCATTTTTTAATTTGTTCTCGCGAATTTCGGATTGAACCCCCAGTTAAAAAGACCACGAACCGCCATCGCTAGCAACATCTTCCGCTTATAACGTATTTTTTTACAGTAACCCCACACACTATATCATCTTTGGGGATGCTGTGTGGAGGGTCTTTTATAGGATAGGAAGGGGTGAACAGAGGCCGGCAGATCATTCGACAGCCGTTGAACACAAGAACGAGTCGTAGAAGCGACTGTTATCATGCGACAAATGTCAACCGCGCGCAAATCTTGGACGCGCGTGTGGCGTGTTTCCCGACTATGCACCGATGCCGAAGCGATCAATGACGCTAGATCCTCAGAGAATCTTCCATTAAAATACCGGTGGAACAAGGACAGCATTCCTACCTGACCTCTGTGCTCCAAAGATTTCAATCCGTTTGTTAAGATAGGCGAATCTATCAAATGGACCGCGCGTTTCTGCACAGAGTCAAGGGTTTTTTTTCAGGGCTCCCTACCAGAGGTGGCTGCCAAATTCAACAGTGGGGCGCGCTAATGATAACGGCAGTTTAAGTCTTCTTTAAATATTGCCAGGTATTCGTAACCCGGGAATTCTTTACTTTCTTTTGAAAAAAGAAAAAAATATATAAAAACATTAAAAGCGTAGTTGCCAAAATGGAATTGGATAATTTACTAATTAAGGTGGCGATATACAAATGTTAAATTTCCTTTTAAATTTATTCCGCCTGTTCCCGGACACTGTGCACGTAGAAGGCTATCACGTCGAACACTGGAGTGTATCGTGTGAATGGGAGAGGAATGAAAAGCTTCTTTATGGGGTGTTTCTTTCCTTTCTCCTTTCGAGATTGCGTATACCTCTTTCGACTTCCTGTCTAAGGATTCCTGCTACCCAGCTACTTCCATTTCTTGCCATTTCGTAGCACTTCTTCCCCTTTAACCTCTCCGCCCAGCGATTTAAATAAAATAGATGGGCAGATTCGACAATAATTTATTTATTCCTCAATAAAATGCAATCACTAAACATATAATCCCTATAACTGTCATCTAAACTGATTTTCAAGAAGACACTTCGACTCTTTTCCCGGTAGAGAAGCCAATGAAATCAATCTTCTGCCCAACAAATAATTTATACAGTTTGTTTAATTTCTCTAGAAATATGGAAACATTGAGGTTATTTCGGGCACACGGACACGCCCTCAAAACACTTATATCTATATATATAAAAAAAATCAATGTATGTTTGTTTGTCCTTGATGTTCTCGAAAATCACTGGACCGGTTTCGTTGAAAATAGCGTAGTTTGTTTTTATTAGTGCCGGGAAGGTTTAGAAAGTAAAATGATTTTTTTTATTAAAAAACCTTCGTAATTTTTATCCACTTATTTGTTTTCGACCGGACCGGTTTCACCCTATCACGGGCATCGTCAGACTGGCGCCAGTGGAAAAAAGTTAAAGGTTTTTTAATTTAAAAAAAATCATTTTAATATGGAATTCCACCACGAATTGACAGTTTTAAAATTAGAAAAAAAAAGTTTAGAGAGTAGTTTAAATGAAATCCAATATGTGAAACTGTTGCTATAACGTTTTTAAATTAGTATGAATAACATTAAGCCCGCCATGTTTTATTTAGGTTAGCCCATAGATATAATATTCTGGTTAGCCACAGATTGCGTATTCAAAAGAAGAAGGTTCTTTCGGGAAGAATATTTTCAAAATGGAAAACACGAGTAGGTACCTACTTAAGAACTTTATGATTTAGATATATTTTGAAAAAATAAACATTTGGAATGAAATAAAATATTCAAATGAATGTTTCTTTATTTGGAGATAGTTACTTTCGCTGTCAAATCAATTATGGCACTCTAAGGACAAGCAAGAATTCACAACTTCATAACTTTATTCTAAATCCCGAGCAAGGCCGGGTACACATCGGCTAGTTGGTTTATAAAGGTAGGTTTATTGCCAACTGACTATTTTTTCCAACCAGTTCCTAGTTGTTCATTGAGAATATGAATATGAAGTTTTTTTACGCGGTATAATGCTTTTGAAAAAATGTCGCTAACTAAAAATAGCATCAATAATTATATGCGATTTCGTCAATTTTCAAGCTGGATTGAATCAGTGTGTCGGACAGCTAGCCGCCCATTTTTATATTGTTTGAATAATTGTAACTTGTAAGGGAATCGGGTCGTGTGGAAAATAAATGTTGCTTCACTGTTCGCACACAGGCCCGATTCCCGATATTTTTGTATATGTGACGACGGGTGGTCTGTGGATGAGCATGTTTCCCCAGACCACTCTGACCACTAGAATGAATAAAGATGACAGAGCGAGATGACGCGGTGGGAGGGAGACGGTGATGTCGGGTAAAAACTTTCACGGCGCTGCTCGATGCAGATTTTGTGTCGATAGCGCCGTGAGAAGCCAAATAGGCCGCCCGGCTTAGCGCCTGGTTGGCATTTGTATACAGGCCGAAAACGGGAAAATCGGCAGTCATCCAGCGACACTCGAACCGACATCACCTCTGCTCCACCGACCGCTCTACCTCCCTCTACTTGAAACCGACCTGCCTTCTTCTTCTTTGACCCCCCGCTGACTCTTGGACCACCCACCGGACTACCAACACTCACGGAACCAGACCTTCGAATGACCACGGACAAGGCACGCAGAGCAGCATCCGAGCTTGCACAAAAGTGTGTATTGTGCAAACGGATTTGTAGAGCCGGAGGAGTTTTGCACAAAAAGGAATTTTGTGCAAAAGGCAAAGTGATACAGAAATCGTTGTCGTTTCCTCCTTGCTAAAGGAACGATAGGACGCCACCCCCTCCCCTCCAGACCGCTTCATAGATTGGGATCAGCCGGCCTCTACAGTTCGCTTGTGTGCTAGAACACGTCTGGTTCAATCAGTATCGCAGTAAAAAAAAAATATTTTTTATTTTTTTAAGTAAATCATATTTAATAATGTATTATTAAGTTCTGCAAGTATTTTTAGTTTTTTTTTATTGTGACAGCTGTTTCGGCGTTTAAGGCCATTTTCAAACTGAAAAAAAAAAGAAAAAGAGACTAATGTATGCTATGATAAGAAGCATAGTATAATTATTGTATTAAAGCAATTAATTTTGTTTTTGTTTTTGTAGAAACATAATTTCTCAGTTTTCTTAGCAATTCAAGTTACATTTTGTGATTTTTCACGAGGAACAACTAGTTACTTATAATACATAACTTGTTTCAAATCGATTAAGAGAAAAGTATGATTTTAACCGTAAAATTATGTTACGATTTCGGATGAATAAACAAATAAAAATGTAGATTTTTTTTAATAATGTGTGTCATTTTTACTAGTGTAGGGCCTGTCTAGTGTTTTCCATATCAATTTTTCACCCCCACACCTCTTTGCCCCGAAAACCTCTCCGGCCGACATCCGCCCGGGTCGGGAACACCGCTCTGGGTATTTCTTACATTCATTATATTTTCAGTTGAGCTCAGTCAATCTGCACTGCTCATCAGCCTTATTATCTCCCATACTTCTCGTAAATCTTGTAACACCTCCTACCACTACCCCCTAGCAATAAATCCAACATGGAAACTGTAAAAAGTTTTTATTTACATTATATTATATATTAGTCAACATTGGCGAGTCCGAGAATTGCATTTGACAGTTCTCCCGACTAAAATATCATTAGGTGATCGAGCCCATTCGCGCCGTCGATAAGCTTATCTACATATCAATAAACATAGCGGAATCAACTTGCACAGGCTGCTTTGATGAACAAAGGCAGATTTGAACTTGGGGAAATGGATGAATGGGGAATGGGTCATGACTAAATGCGGAAATAAACATTTTGGCGTTTAAGGTTGACGTTTCAATACGCCTAGGTAATAGATTAGATACGTCAATCTTGTATTGATTAAATTATCGATGTTTTATCGATTCTGCTTAGTTATCGACGTGCTTGTGCTAGGGCCTCTGATTCACTCTTTTGCTTTGAAAAGATCCACCGTATAGCATCTCTTAAGGGGAAGAGGGACGTCGGAGAGTTATTATTTATTAATTCAAAATTATGATAGTATTATTACGCAATGCGATAAACATAATGTTTTTAAATAGAAAAATATTAGTTAAATATTTTATAAATTTACATAGGCTTTAGCATTTATCAAAATCTAATCAGAAATATTACTTTCTTATGACCGTCCCATTGTATGTTTTACAAAATATTTAAATACGAATATGATTTTTAAAGTGGAGAAAAGTATGTTTAATAATTTGTCGTTGCGGTTTTGTAAATAAATGTAACCAAAAATGTGTAATCCGCATTACAAAAAAAAACTGTAATAATACTATCATTATTTTGAATTAATAAATAATAACTCTCCTACGTCCCTCTCCCCGTTAATACGGCGCATACCCCGAGGGTCACCTCAGAGGTGACTTGAAGAACGAATTGACTCATTGTCATTAAAACGTAGAACTTTGAATTTGTACAGGATTGAAAAAAAAATACTATGTTTGTTAACGTGTTAAATTTTAATATGTCATGCTGGAATTAAAACTAAAATAAAAATGTCATATTTTAGATACTGGCTTTTACCTAGATTGTAGTTAGTAATACAATTGCAGAGGTGACTGATGTATTTAACTGCACGGAAAGTAGATTAAGGCGATGCAATGCAAATTAATAAAAAATAATGTGTTTTTTGGTTTGAAAATTTGATGGCCTAGAAATATCATATATGATTTAATTAAGTACTGCAAGTAGAACACATCTTAGCCTTTGGTTTAACAGGGCATTTTTTTGGTGAGTCTTTTTATAAGCCTAGAAAAAAAAAGTATTAGACCTAACTTTAAGTGCATAATATACTTACGAACCCCTTTTCGGATATTGTCATATTGCTCACTGTGGCAAATTAAGTTTTTTAGAATATGACCGAAAAACATTTTAATATTTATGCTTTATAAAATAAAATAAAACGCGAATTTTGGTGATGTTTTTTTTGCGTAAATTTCAATTGTAAAATCGGGAATTTCAACCTTTACTCCACCTGCATAAGGAGTGCGTTATTTCGTGCGAATTTTAAGAAATGGATCCTTTTTATAGAATACGGTTATAATATCCATATCTCTTTTTGTTCCTATAGTCCTAGCTGCTACCGAGTATGCTACCCTTTTCTTTTAAGTGTCTTTTCAGTTTCCTGTTTCATTTTGAGAGTTGTTAATATTATCTTCAATGATTAGTTAGACAAACTTCAAAAATTAGTTTATCGGGACTTTTGCACTGTATTTTTTTCTGTTGTAAAATTAAATTAAAAAAAATATTGAAAAAAAAAATATTGATAATGTTTATAAGCTTGAATAAGATATTCCAAAAATTGAATATTATTATTATTAATGTGACCTAATCAAACTCATGCAAGGGAATACTCATGTTTACTACATAATTACTAACGCATTCTCACTGTTTGCATGAGCTAAGTATTTACACTCGTATCGCTATGATATATAAAAGCCCATATGGGGGTATACAATTAAATATATAAAATATTTATCAAAATTCTTTATAGAATTTACACTGGTATAGGCGCAGGACTCTTGGGGGGTATAAAATCAAAACTCCAAACTCCACCATATGTCAAATATGAGTTTTTTCTGTTTTTGTTGTGGTGAATCTTTTTAAATCCTGCCAAACCTTCTAATTTCGCTGTACAATGTGTTAACATTTTAAAAATCTCACAATATCCATGCACCTGTGGGCAGTGGCGTGCACAGAGTTTGTGATCAGGGTAGGCATCAGAAAAAAACAGCGAATTTATTGGTATTTAAAACAAAAAATCTCCCAGACAACACCTGTCATGCAGTTTTTTCGCTAAGAACGGATAAGCTACTGGCCTTAGTTGGCTGGTTATTACCTAAACCATATCAAATATCCAGACAACCACTTTATTTATGCCCATTACAAGCCAGTTACTGGATATAATAAGTTTTCATATTTAAACCCACACAGTATTTTGAAAGAAAACCAACATGATATTATCATCAATTGTTAGTAATGTTGTGTTAATTAATGGGTGTACCAACAGATGGCACTGATTGCTAAATTTGTTAGCATTGCCGAAAAGCACTGCTTTTCAGACGCTGACACAAACGAGTCGTCCCCTAACGCACATTACATATGCATGCACATTTGAATATGGTATGTACGTCATTTTACATATTTAGTTTCTAGGCCTTTGACACGTTAGTGGTGCGGTCGGTGAGGCTTGCACGGCGCTGTGTTTCGTGGCTGGTACTTCGCACGAATTTTTGAAAGTAAACATTAATTTCTTACAATATTTTAACAAATTTTAATATTATTTATATTTTCGTGCCTTTGTGGATGGCACGTCTCTGGCTGTAAACTCTCATGGCCGCCGTCAGTGTCATTTTCAAAACTCACAAAATCCTATATAAACTACCTAGTTGACTTGCAAAACTCACAATCTGACTATTTTCTCTTGATAAGGTATTATGGCATATTTTTTTTATTCTCCAATATTTGTCGGTTTATATTTGAATCATTAAAAAAAAGAGAATTTTTGATGAAAAACCAGTTTTTTTCGAATTCCCACAATTTATTTCATTTTGGTGGGAGTTTGTAAGTTTTGATATTGTATCCCTCACATGTAATTATGATTTGATATATAAACATTATTTCAGAGATTATCGCTGAATTATTAACTTTTTTTATTTCAGTACATATGTATTATAATAAATCTTCAGGCTTTAACTTGAATGTTCTCTCAAATGTATATTTTTATCCTCTTTTTGTCATTGCTTCATTCTTGTATTATGTATGTGCTGTTATTTTTCTATAGCTCTTGTTTATTTAATTTCGTGTTATGTATTTTGTGTAATTGGACATTGGTCCGTAAATAAATAAATAAATGCAGATATTAATAAATAAATAAATACCAGGAATAATTTGTTTTGTTTGCTGATGGCCGTTTTTGACATCAACAGTTTGGCAGAATTTATTAAGGATTCTATACGACGTTTACCGTTTTCATACATTTTGTATTCTGCACGATACACCTGTCCATTCGCATCCTTGTATGGCTTTTCAATAAATTC
Source organism: Halesus radiatus (assembly GCA_022606495.2). Lineage (NCBI taxonomy): Eukaryota > Metazoa > Arthropoda > Insecta > Trichoptera > Limnephilidae > Halesus > Halesus radiatus. The sequence continues at coordinate 253,740 of JAHDVE020004538.1, forward strand.
TTCATTCAAAACAGCACAAGTCTACCCAATGATGCAATCGATTTTAATCCTTACCGCAATTATTGTTATCGAAACCAACATTCATTGAGGTAATTTTATATGATGTGGTAATTGATGGTAATTTATAGAATTTCATCATTTATATAGAATATACTAGGTTGACCTTGCGTAGCTAAATTGATCAGAAAACTATCGGTTTTGTTATTGACAAATTTTATTTATTTATTAAGTATACAATTAACTTTTTTATTTATATCTATACATTATACAGTATCGTCACAAAATATTTTAAAATTATAAAAACGGTGTTTTTGTTTATGGTATGTTTGAGAAGGTGATACTGTGAATTGAAAATTAGATGTTTCGTAAACACCTCACCAGGAGAACCTGTGCTGAGGTGTATTAATACATGTAAGTATAAAATGTGATCCAAGTATTGGTTAGTTTAATTGTTATCAAAATATATCATAAAAGAAAGTAAAAAAAAATCAGAAACGAGTCTTTGTACAATCAAGGATGTTATACGGTGTGGTAGATCTCTATCCCCCCTCCAGGATGAGGGTTCCCGTTTTTACCTAAAGGGCGTGCTTTTGAAGATGTTGGAAGTTTCGCCCTCTAGAAATTTCAGTACAGTCTTCCGGAAAGTTCTAGAAGGTTCGATAAAGCTGTAGAAAGTTCTGGAAGGAGCGGTGGAGTATGTCTACTTATATGTACTTTTCTTGGCGGTGAGTCTAGAATGTTGTGGATGGTTCGCTAATGCTCTAGGAAGTTATGGAAGCAGAAAGTTCTAGAAGCTTTCAGAAATGAGTGGCAGAGTGTGGCGGTGAGCCTAGGAGGTTCTGGAAAATTCTAAAAGGTTCGATAATCTTAATTTTAATCAATATATATTATAAATAAAGTATTCGAGAGCATTCCACAACATTCCAGAACATCCCGCAACATTCTGGAATGTTGTGGAATGTTCGGGAATAGGGAATCGAGAACATCATCGGGGAACATCACAGAACACTCTCGAATGTTGTCCCGAGCGAAGCCGGGTATCCCAGCTAGTATATTAGAAAAAAGAAGAAGATAAATGCTACAATGAATACTATCGAGTAAGTTTGATAAAAGAAAATTGGGTTACGTGAAAAGAGGTGGAACGGACTGTTGAATAAATACATTATTTTAAGTGTTGAGTTATGTTTGGTTTGGTTTTTTAATGTTCTGAACTAAGTGAATGCCTTGATTTTTGATCCAGATTGTGATAAGTATTTTGAAATGAATTTTTGAAAGATATTGTATATAGTTTTTTTATTATATAATATTAATTACATACAATTGGAACTTGTACCCGCTAAGCCATTGCAAGTAGCTTGTCAATATTAGTTTAGTTCAATAATATTATATAATACAACAATAAATAAAAATCGTAATACAAATGTAGCGCAAAATTAGAACAATATAGCTGCATGCATGTTGTGATCAATGTATACTAGTTAAAAAGAATATTTTAAAAACATAAATATATGTCAGCAAGCATTAAACAATATGATAAGTAAAAAATAAATAAACAAAAGTAGTACAGTTTTGTTACAGTGAGTATAGACGTAATATAATAGTAACACTTAAATAATTTGAATTTGAAAGATACCCGCAGCTATCAAGGAAATATACAATCAAGGAGACCAATCATATTTGTTCAATAGACTATGTAAGAAAGGGCAAAATAGCGTAAATACAGTAGATATCAAGGAGCTATACAACCAAGGAGACCGTCATATTTGTTACCATCAATGTGCAAAGTTACTTTCCAAAAGCCAACACTTTACTTAGTAATTGTTTCTAGAGTTTGATTGCAAGGTGTCTTTGACCGTGTGAGATGTATGTTATTGGGATATTCAGTGTTTTATTTGTTGAGAATCTACTTGTGTTGTGAGGTTCAATTGTAAGGTTATTTTTTTTTGTAAGATGTGATACAGATTTGTCATCGTTGTTTTATTGTCGTGAAATCTAGGGTTTTGAAAATTTCAATTGAATCTGTGTAGAACAATTTATTTTTAAAATTTTTATTCTAGATCTGGGGGAGGGTGGTGCAATCCCACGGGTTCCATATAATATAAGATGTGTATCAAAATATAACAAAATATAAAAATATTGTGAGGGGAAAAAAAGCATTTTATTCCCAAGAGTTAATAAACTCACTGTGGGATCATATACAATACAGTTTTTAACTAATTATGTTTTACAATTTTTAATTCTTTATTCTGTTCGTGAAATTATCTGTGTTTATGTCGCACAATTATAGCTGAGGTGACCAACAAATACTTGGTGCATGTATATACCTACCTACATGTCCGACAGGAACGTTACTGAGAAACAACATATTGTCTTGCTTACGCCCGCTTTTAGTTATTTAAGCAAAAAAGGGACAACACGGACACAGTTTTAAACATGCTGTATGTAAGCAATGCCGATAAATTTTACGGCCTCCATGGTCGAAGGGTAAGGCTCTCGACTACGAATCCGAAGGTCGCGGGTTCAAATCCCGGCGTGCGCAAGTAAATTTTATTTAATTAATTTGTGTTGTTTCACAATTAGTTAATTTAAAAATAATATATAATATATTTGCGCACGTTCTAGAGTGGAAGATACCCTCAGTATCGCCCTGGTGAAAGACCACCATTCAGAATTGAAACGTTGCTTGAAACGGTTTTTAGCCGTGTTGGTGACCAGATATGAATAGCCAGGTCTTTCCCCACCTTCCTCTTCCCCTTCTCTTTTCCCTCCCCAATACCTTCAGCCTCACAACATTCCCCAATTGGGGATGCCATAGTCTCACTGACCCCAGGCGGTTGGGAGCAGTTGGGACTCTTGTGCGGTATTAAAAAATGCATATGTGTGGGTACTATTTCGTTTCATACCAAAACGGAAAATACCTTAGGAAGTAAGAAATAATGGGAAGATCCAATATGCCAAATTACTCGTGTAATAAATTGTTTATCGGAGGGCTCACGTAGCGTATCCTATTCCAATATTATTGAATACCATATACTATTCAGTTCACATTTTGCTAATGCCGACTTGAATGGGAAATAATTGTGCAATTTGTCGACGTTTACCTTGACATTTACTAGCTGTCAGAAATAGAATTAAATACAGGTATTTTAAGTAAAAACAACATACATTTTTTATTTTAATAAAATACGCCATACGTACTTGAACATATATCATGTATCTCGGAACAGGCTCTATTATATTTTATTTAAATTAAATTTTTTTAATGTATTTTTTGGTGTATAATAATATATTTTTTTTAACTTCATATTGAGGGACACTTTTGGTTATGTATTATATCATCTTCAGGGATGCTGTGTCGAGCGTTTTTTTTAAAGGAAACACAACAGCTGCATGTCGTTCCATAGCTGCATAAGAACGAGTCGTAAAAACGATTTGCTCTCGTGAGAGAAATTGTTAATGTTGTAAATTAATGCTGGATATTTGACCGGTTATTAGCCTAGTGAACAAATGCGTCTGGTTCCCATCCAGGAGTCGCGGGTTATAGCCTCTGCTAGCTAAGTCATCATTGCGCAAGCTACATATTCCACTTACAATTTTTTTAATGTGATACCCACACAAGAGTCCCAGCTGCTCCCAACCGTCCTGGAGCCAGTGAGACTATGGCATCCCTAATTGTGGTACGTTGTGAGGCTGAAGGTATTGAGGGGAAGGAGATGGGGAAGAGGAAGGTAGAAAAATATCTGGCTATTTAGATCTGGTCACCAAACACGGCTAAAGCCATTTCAAGATACGTTTCGACTCTGAATAGTGGTCTTTCACCAAGGCGATACTGATCGTATCTACCACTCTGGAACGTGCTGCAAATATACTACATATTATTTTTTAATTAATAAATTGTGAAATGATTCATTTTAATCAAATAAAATTTACTTGCGCAGTCCGGGATTTGAACCCTCGACCTCCGGATCCGTGGACAAGGATCGTAACCACTCAACCACGGAGACCGTCAATGATGATGAAATTAGAATTAAATTATTCAAATATTGTCGAATTTTTCGTAAAATCCATTTGCCCATCTTTAAAAAAATCTTTAGGTATCCGTTTAGAATTCCGAAGGGATCGTTAAACAGTTTGATAACGTCCTAGAAAGGCAAAACAGCTGTCGGACATAACAGAAATGTGCATTAAAAAAAAAATTAAAATAAGGTGAATGAGTGAAACTAAGTTATATAGGTTATCTTAATACCTAAGTAAATTAATTACCATTTTGGCAAGGATGATAATCTGAAGGTCAGGGGAATACGAGAGGTGGTTCAAAACATCCCAACCAAATGAGTCCAAGAGCGCCTCGGTGGCTAAGGCTGTGTGAGGACGGACGTTGTCGTGGAACAAGCACACTCCTCTCGTCAGCATTCCCTTCCTTTTGAGTTGTTTTAGGGTCTCACCATATCGTTGTGCATTGATGGTCTCCCCTTGAGGCAGAAATTTTACCAAAATTATGCTTTTTCGGTCCCAAAACACCTGAGGCCATGATTTTTTGGACGAAATTGTGGTTTTGAATTATTTTCACAGACGGGGGAATTGGTGTGACGACTGTATTTTTGTCTCAGGCGTGTAATGAACCATCCATGCTTTATCTCCAGCCACAATATAGCTCAGAAAATCCTCCCCTTCCAATTCAAGTCACTCGAGCAATTTCGATAGGTGATATTCCTTCCGCGAGTAGGAAGCGAATCACACACAGCACGCGGCTCGCACTTGTCGGAATTTCTTACTGATATCTTTCACGCAACTGGACACTATGACGTGAGTTTACGTGTTCCTGTGATATTCGCTCTGGTCAGGAAACCCCCCTCTACCATTCAGTCTTGCCAACCCTCAAAAAACAAAACAAAAAAACCACAGTCCGTTTTTGTCACAGTGCACTTACTCTCTGAACATGCCTCGTATAAATATCAACTTGTTTCGAAAGAGAAAATTTCCTCATCAGGATATACAGTATACCGAAATACAATAATATGCTTGTCATTATTTGAATATATATTTGGTTTTTTTTATTTATTAGATATACGAGCATATAAACATTTATATTGCCCATCTCACTAGGTATGAAACGCCTGTTTTGAGATGGCAATTTACAGGGGTGGTTGTTCAGCTAGAATATTTAGATGACACTAGATTAATAGATTACAATAATTTTTTTTTTTCAAAAATGTTCTATAGAAGCTGACAGGTTTATTGGAGTTCAGCAATGATCTACTTTTAAGGGAACTTTTGTTTTGCTTATTTCTAATGTCACTAGGTAGGGAATTGCATAGCTTAATAGAATTGTATTTAAAACTTCTTTATCCATAAGCGGTTTCACAAAATGTAATATTAAAAGATTTTACATGTGCTTGTCTTAGGGCTCTAGTGCTTGTACTTTCTTCAAACATATGGATATTTTTAAGTTGATGCAGCAGGATATATTTTTATTTTGTATACAATAAACAACGGTTGTAATACTAAATTAATAAATAATATGTTAAACCGAAAGTTTAAGAAAAAGTTTAATAATATATATATATATATTTATTTTTAAATTCTAAAGGTGGCATTCAAATCTCAATTTGTGATAAAATGGATATGCTATCTAATAATTAACCGCATTGTGATTTTCAAATACAATTTTTATTCCACATTCAAATTCAATTGGTCTTATAAAATTAATGTTCACCCATTAAATAATCCATTAATTTTTTAATTTTATTTGTTATTTCTTATTAGTTATTATGATTACCATAGAAATTAACCTTGGAGTTACTAATGCTGATATCAAAAATTATTATTAGTAGTTAATTAATTTTCTAATCATTATTCTTCCAATGTCTGACGACGTAATGCCGAAGTGTTGTTTAAAATTTGAATGGATGATTATCTTTATTTTGTCCATTCCTTGTATGGCGACAATTAGTTTTTACTCCTAGTTTGGTGTTGATTTTAGTATACACAGTCGCATCTGAGAATAAACTTTTTGTTTTGAATAAGGATGAAATATTATTGTCTTGGGTTTCAAGTCTCTTTTGCAGTTGAGTCAAAGCCTGTGTCCCAAGCATGAACGCTTTAAAATGTATAGGTTTTATCTACAATATCGGTAATTAGACGACACGTGCTAGCACAACTGCAAAATACCCATAACATTTTTTTGACAATTGACATCGACTCGAGCACAAATAAGTTGATATTTTTAACATTGACTCGGTAATTATTTTTTCTACTATATCGGTAATTACTCAACACTTGCTAAAACAACCGCAAAACATCCAAGACATTTGACAGTTAACATCGGCAAAAACACAATTTTCTTAACTTTATTAACATTGACTCGATAAAGGTTTTTTTATCAACAATATTGGTATTAAATCGACACTCGCTAGCATAACTGAAAATCACCCAGGACAATAATTGACAGTTGACATCGACTAAAGCACGAACGCCTTAGAATGATTTATATTAGCACTATAAAGGTTTTTATAAACTATATTAATAATTAGTCGACACTTAATTAATTAGCTAACACAACCGCAAAATACCCATGACATTTGGCAATTACAGTTACAAATTTACATAGCACGAACGTCTTAAAATTAATAACATTGACTAGATAAATGTTTTTTTATCAACAATATTGGTAATAAATCGGTAATCACTAACTTGACTGAAAATCACCCAGGACAATAATTGATAGTTAACTAACTAACCATCACGCCGTTTCTCCACAGGGGTAGGCAGAGAGGACGGACGCCAAACAATTTGATATTGGCATACACTACTTGCTTCATTCACATTCACACATCGTCTGATAAATTATCTTCTGTTATTCTGACTTCTGACATGACCTGACTCAAGTATTTGATTCAGTATGCCATTTCTTCCTTGGGCGTCCCCGGCTTTTTCTTCCATTCACATTCGCATCATATATTCTCCTTACATTCCTTTCTTCGGTCATTCGCTCTACACGCCCGAACCATCTAAGCGTCGCTTTCTTAATTTAACTTATTACACTTACATCAGCCTTGCATTCTTTGCGAATCTCAACATTTTTTACACGATCGTACATAGTTTTAATACACATTCGCCTCAGAGATCTCATTTATACAGCATTCAGTCTACTTTAATCCTTCCTCCGCCAGTACTTCATTGTGAACTGCTAACTTCGCTTCTTTAGATAAATTTTTGTTAGCGCCAACCGCGTTCAGTCTTTCGTTAATGGAGCTTCCTGCATTCACCCTTCTTTCAATATCCCTATCAGTCTTTCCATCTCTCGTAAACATACTTCCCAAATATACAAGCTCATCGACCAGCTCCGAGTAATCATCATTAACCACTATATTGCACACTGTTTTCCTACTCTCTCTTTCAAACACCATGACTTTAGACTTAATTACATCCATTATTAACTCATTCTTCATACACACTTCGTTCATCCTAGATACGAGAGACTGTAGATCTTCCATACTGTTAGCAATCAGCACCGCATCACCGTATAGAATTTGCAGATAGATTGATCGTAGTATTTCTTGCGTTAGCAGGCTAAAAAGTGTGTATTTTTGGGGGTGACCTTTAATGATTAATACCGATTATTATTTTGTGGTTACATTATTCATGAAATTAAAAAGAAATGTGTACACCACTGTTGAATATATAAATATCTACATATTTCGGTGTACATATAATTTCAAGTATACTGTGTATCCTGGTGATGGAAGTTTTGCCTCCGAAACATGTTGATATTTATATATTAAACAGTGGTGTATACAAAGTATTTCTGAGTAATATTTCAGTAATATCCATACATTTTTTTGGTCTCCTAAATAAAATAAAATAAATCGCATTATGTGATATATTTTACCGGAAATGCTCTCACCTGTTTGGAGGCCGTGGGACTATGGCATACCCAGATGTGCTATGTTGTTAAGCTACAAAGAGTGGGAATGGAAAAGACATGGGGATTAGAAGGTTTGCAAGTACCTGGCTATTTAGATATGACCACAAAGCACGGCTAAATACATTTCAAGCAATGTTTCGATTCTAAATGGTGGCCTGTACCAGGCCGGTACTGAGAATGTCTACCAACTAACTAACTAACTAACCATCACGCCGTTTCTCCGCAGGGATAGGCAGAGAGGACGGACCGCCAAACAACTCGATCTTGGCATACATTTCTTGCTTCGTTCACTTTCATACAACATCTCATATATTCTCTCCTGTTATTCCGTCTTCTGACATGGCCCGACTCGAGTATTTGATTCACTTGATCGTGCCATGTCTTCCTCGGGCGTCCCCGGCTTCTTCTTCCATTCACATTCACGTCATATATTCTCCTTACATTCCTTTCTTCGTTAATTCGCTCTACATGCCCAAACAATCTAAGCGTCCCTTTCTTAATCTTGCTCACTACGCTTACATCAGCTTTGCATTCTTTACGAATCTCAACATTCTGTCTACCACATTTTGCTTAAATAAACAAACAAAAAAGTATCTGCCTCTTTCGATAATATTATGTAAATGTAAGCTGTTGGTCTCTCAAACAATTTAAAAATCATATTACGCGAGAATTATTGCCACCAGGTAAAAAAAGTCATCATTATTTATTCAAGTATATATGTCTATAATACTTCTGCGACGCTTTTACTGAAAATTGGTTGGCCTTCCAAAAATGGGTTGTCAACTCTCGTAAGGGACCATTAATTTTACGACCTTTCAAAATAAAACGCTCTCCAAACGTGACGCCCACCTCACACTTGACGCGTATTTCCCCGTGTTCATATTTTTACTGTGTTTTAAGAGATTTTTCCCCGTGTTTAAAGTGCGCAATAAAACTGTTCAGACCCCTATAAAACAGCTAAAAAAAACAATTTTACACAATCTCACGAAGGAGCTTGACTTTTTGGGTAGTCTGTAGCAATGGCTTGCCAACATCCAGAGATTATGTCAACGCATTGAATATAATATCCCCGGAAGTGTAATCTATGGAAGTTTGAAAGAAAACTGATGTCGCCAATCATACCGCTCGACTCCTAAGTCATATGTATAAAAAATAATATTGAAACTGCATAATCAATTTCAAAAATATTGCCTGCTTATTTGTAACCTGTGAATTTTTATCTTTCTGTTTAAAGTTTAAAAAAACATTCTGTTGAAATGTATTATAGATATATTATAGATAGCGCCCTTGAGGTGATTTTTCACAAAAACGGCGCTATACAAGTCATCCAACTATTATTATTATTATTACTGTATTGTAGGTTTTTTTAATATAGAAAACAAAGGTGTTCTAGCAAAAGAAGGCGTAGATGTGTAAGTAATTGTATACAATTTTGAATAAAATTCGAACAGGATGCCATACACTACATGTTGAATAATATACCTTTAGGGGCGCTGCTAGTATGCTGGCCTCACATTGGGATTGGCTCCTACTAGCTGCTAACACACTGCTAGCACCAAAAAGGTTGAGTGGACATTAAATTACACCTTCATCGTACACTAGGTGTTTTCACTTATTTATGTGATGATCACAGAGTTAGAACTGTCTTGCAGAGCCGGTTCCACGACATCTCGCGCCCTGTTCAGTAAGTGCCGATTTCGCCCCCCACCCCTTAAAAACCGGCATAAAAATTCGTACCCCCTGAACAAATCGATTTATCAGCATGTCTAAAGTCACCATCAAGGCATCAACAGCCTGGCGGTAGCTATCACATTAGATGGTCTTAATTTTATTATTCGTAAAGGTTCAGACGGTATGTTTCCAAACGTATACGTTGATCTTCGAATTTTGGTTTCAGTAACTTCAGGAGATCATTTGTTTTCGAAATTTCAAATGATTTCGTAAAATACCGCTTTAGAAATATATGTCGATAGGAATCCGAGCTAGATTTATAGGATCAACATACACACGTTCAAAAAATATTATTTAAAAAATGGAGAAAAATAATTCTAATAAAAAGAATTATAAAAGTATTATTAAAAATGGAATAAAATAATTAAAAAATGTAATCATTGGTAGAAAATAATATTAACATAACTTAAATGAAACATGAAAACGGAAAAAAAAAACAGAATATAAAAAGGTTTCCGTCGCATCTGGGTCTCGAACCCAGGACCTCTGTCTATCCGGTCTCTGTCTGTCTACAATGATTAAATATTAAAATGAGTTTTTTTAAATCTCAATAATTAATAATTAACAATTGAATTTAGTTAAAAATATCATTTTTAAAATTAAAAAAGAAATTACTAATGATGAGAACTTTGCTTCTGAAACATGTGAATAATTTTACATTAAAACAATGGTTTAAACAAAGTAACTGTTATTAATGCCTAATATAAAAATAAAATTTAAAAAATTTAAAAAAAAACAATGCCGGAGTAAGTAAAATTTACGCGATAATAATAATTTTAAACAGTAAAAAATAAAGGTAGTAACGACGGCCTCCATGGTCGAGGGGTTAAGGCTCTCGACTACGAATCCGAAGGTCGCGGGTTCAAATCCCGGCGTTCGCAAGTAAATTTTACTTAATTAATTTGTGCTGTTTCACAATTAATTAATTTAAAAATAAGATATAGCATATTTGCGCACGTTCCAGAGTGGAAGATACTCTCATTATCGCCCTGGTCAAAGACCACCATTCAGAATTGAAGCGTTGCTTGGAATGGCTTTTAGCCGTGTTTGGTGACCAGATCTGAATAGCCAGGTATTTTCCCACCATCCTCTTCTCCTTCTTCTCCCCCCAATACCTTCAGCCTCACAACATTCCCCTATTGGGCATGCCATAGTCTCACTGGCTCCAGACGATTGAGAGCAGTTGAGACTTTGCGCGGTATTAAAAAAAATCTCCATATAAAATTTAAATACTCAATATATTACAGTCGAATATAAACACAATACAGGAATGAATTTAAATAATTTAACGAATAAACTAAATACACTTCAAATTTTGAATCGATATATCTCACCCAATACAAGACAGCGATAAAAAACAAACCTCCGCCAGAAAGTTAACGGGTTAAAAAAGAATTAGCCATAAAGTTGCAGATAGCCGTCAGTTTGAACGCGCGTCACACTTGATTTTGATAACGATAAAATATGTAGAGTCTCTTACCTATTATATTTTATTAATATCTATACATTTTCATGACCTGAAAAGTCGCATTAAGCGGATGACAAAAAAGAAGTGAATTTCTTCACTCTGTAAAATTTTGATTTATTTGGCAGTTTTTATTTTGTCTTACACAGATATTTTATCGACGCTGACAAATATTACATTATTTGTGAGGTTCAAAATATACATTTATATCGGATACCACAGTATATATGTAATCGTTCCACAATAATTCAACACACGTATGAATCGCCACACCATTTAAAAATGATATAAAATCTTTAAAAGTACGTCAACATAAAAATTAAATAAAAATGCCGCAATAATCGTGATTTTTTTCGATGATAAAAGGAAACAGTGAAAATTTCATTTTATTTTAATACACCCGTGCGGATGTTCCAGATATGTTTATGTAAGCGATACCACGTATTATTTATCTGTTAATGTATGCGGGCGGTTAGGAAAATTTATAAGGTTTCAAAAGACAAAAATCTCCTACTGTAATCTTTAAATTCTATGAAATACATCCCAAAATATCCGAAAATAGTGTGGTTTAAAAAACAAATGAAAGTGATTTTGAACGTTTTACGTAAAATTCCAGTAGTATTTTTTATAGAATTTAAAAGATTACAGTTTGAGGCTTATTGTCCTTTGAAACCTTATACATGTTCCTAATTACCCGTGTAAAATTTTACATATAAATAATTCGTTGTATTTCTTGAGTTAGAGGAGTAACTTAGAAAGTATGTGTTTTGGGTGCTGACTGTTATGTAAAAAAAAAAATCGAAATATTGAGGTTACCATAGTCCCACTAGTCCCGTGTGTTCGAACATAGAAACAACTAATTATGAGATAGAAGTGGTTAAAACCACTTCTATTATTAGGATAGTTGGCATAGTAACTAAAATATTTAAAAAAAAATCAAGATGAAATATTTAAAAAGAATCTTTCAAATACGGAATCAAGTTCGAATTTTGATTTATTTTTATTTCACGGAATCTCCCATATCCTTGATAAATAAAAAAAAACGCAACATTGGGTTTTAAAGTTTATGTCACACCTTACTTAAGTAAATGTTAGTGAATAACATTCGTCGAAAATAAAATAAACATTTGGGTTTACCCCCAAAAAACAACACGATGACAGAACATAAATGCAACCTTATTTTCTTGCTGAAGTCAAGAAACCTATCATTTCCTATTTTTCCCCTCGACCGTTGTATTATTATTGTGATCACTTTGCATTAATTCCTTCTCTATCGATGATTGATGCTGCTTCTACTGCGATTGCTTCTCCTTCCCCCTTTTCTTCTAGACTTGCTGGCACCGTGCCAGAGCCGCAGTGGACTCAAACACTCCCCTTCATGTTGTTACCATGCCTAGAACAAGTAAAATATCCACTAGGGTGGCAAGACCCTGATCAATACTACGACAGTTCAAAAAATCTTTTCGATGAATATCGCCTTTTGGCTAGTGACTTTTCGAGTATTTTTCTTGGTAATTGTCGCAGTCGTATCTTCAAAGTTCGGCTAAACTTTTTGGCTAGGTTCGGGATATTTGGTTCAGAGAACTTTAGACCATAATTTGGTAGATTGTAGAAGTGATTTACTGGCTTTGTAATGAGTATAGAATTTGCCAGTTTTTTTTCAATTGAAAAAAGTGTTCTCCGATGAAAAAGCGAGTTTCGCGTTTTCTTCGCTGACGCGATTCTAAAAGCTCTATTAGTCCGCCCCGAATGTGTTTCTTTCGTTCTTGTGTTTTATTTAAATAATAAGAGATGCCCGGTGCCTACTGCCTGCCAACAGTTCTACAGTCCTACAGTGCCTATGTGCGAGGATTTTTTGTTCCGTTTTATGTAATTTTGCCCCGGAGATACATTGGCAAACTCCGTGAATCTAATTCACTCTCCATCGGAGGTGTTGCGTAGCGGGGTTTGGAAATGAATAAACAAACAAAATAGAACATTTTTATACTGAATTACATATTTAAGTATAACGCATATTGTAACATTATTAATTCACATTTCTTATATTGTATTACAGATCCTCAATCTTATGTTAGCTTATAATCAGTGTTATCCAATCTTTATCGTCCATCTATTCGTGGCTTACCTATAAATCAGCTAATTTGTATGGAGTATTTGGGTAAAGTTTTACAATTTAGACTCGTTTTTGGCTAATTTTTTGTTCTCCTTTAAACCCAAACTAAGAACCTAATAACCTATTTTAAATATAATAATTATATATAGAATATAGGTTATTGGGCTCTTAGTTTAATGGACCGTTGAAACTCGGGCGATGCCGGGTAGTACCTACCTGGGTACTAGTTCTCCAGTAATTATATACAGAACATCGCCCATCAGTATGAATCACAGCAAGTTATAGATGTATCACTTACCTAATTCTAATATACATTTCCTGGAACAGATCATTCTAATAATTTGCTTCTCTTTCGCCCTACTTTGCTAATATATTACGTTGTCAGGGCCGCGCTCGGGCTAATGAATACATAAATGAATTTTCTATTATATAAAGAGGAATGTCCCGGTGTGTGTTTGTTTTGAATTCAAATGTACAGTTTTACTCCGAGCTTGATAATATTTTACACACTTGACCTTCGAAATAAGAGGAAGGTCACTGTCTACATGAGATTTTGAAAAACACCATCCCCCTTTCTCACCCCTTAAAGCAGAATTTTGCTACTTCTTGATGAAATTTCACTCTCTTGACGTTCAAAATAGGTAAGAATGGGTATTGAAGCAGTACATTTAATATCCTTATTCGAGTATCTACATTCCATACTCTTAGATACTTCAGCCAGCTCTGCGTAGGTACAGCAGTGGCGTGCATTCCAAAAATGCTGGAAAGCTGTGTTAACCCTAAGAAAAACGAACCTTAAGAAGAAATTATAGCAAAAAATTTGAGCAAAACGTATGTTTCTTTGAATTTGGCAAGTAACTAGTATGCTCATTTATTTAGTTCGCGCAATAACAATCAGCGGAAGATGATAATAAAACATTTTTTCACCTATTTTTCACTTTTATTGATATAATAATTAATTTTCACCTCTAATTTTTGTTACATCTTTATTTCGTTGTGACATTGATAAAATAATGAATAACGTATATTTTTCATTGTCCAGTGTCCATCATGCGGTGGATAGACTTTACGTTTCCAGAACTAAACACCTCCAAAACATCGCTTTGGGAGGATGTTTACTCGAAAAGGTCCTTGATAAAAATGGGGTTTTCCACAAAACCTAGTCCCGTGCCAAAGATCAAATAAAATGCAAACGTTCTTAGAAAGTATTTTTAAATATCCAGGGAAATCTTCCGACTTCAATAACATTGAAAGTTCATGGACGATAGTGAACAAAAGTCAAATAAAAAAAGGATTTCATCACAAGAGGAAAGTTGATTTTTTTGTAATTTTTCCTTTGGTGTCATGATGATAAAATATAAAAATATATGTTTTTTATTAGTTTAATAAAGGGCAAAACAATATAACAAAGAGTAGAGGTAGCCAAAGGATGTGATCTAAAAATTGTACAATTGAATTATTATATCAATGAAAATTTAAAATGTCTATTTCAGAGCCAGCACTCAAACATGGCCCTAGTCATCACTTCGTAGTTTGCTGACTCAATCAAATACTACAAATGATTTATCTGTAAAGTTGTTATCTGGTAGTTAGGAAAATGTATAAGTTTTCAAAAGACAGAAATCCTCAAAATATAATCTTTTAAATTCTTCAAAACACATACCAAAATGTCCGAAAATAGGTGCTGTTTGAAAACCAGTTAAAGCAATTTTGAACGTTTTACCTAATATTCCATTACGCATTTCATATAGAATTTAAAATATTACAGTTTGAGAATTTATGTCTTTTGAAACCTTATAAATTTTCCTAACTACCCTCATAGAATTTACAGATAAATCATTCATAGCATTTTTTGAGTTAGCAGACTTCTAATTGTGTATTTTTGGGTGCTGACCGTAAATTCGCACACCACTGCATTGCTGACTGCATGTGATCAAGCGAGTATTTTTGAACGACTCAGTCCTGATATTATTGTTACATTTAAACAGAATTTCGAATCGAGCAGATCTCGTTGAAATATGAAAGGCAAGAAAGGGTTGAAGATTTCATCAAAAGTCAGTACGAGATCGTTTCTTGGAAATGAGCCAGCTCGATTTTGGGTTTCTTTTTACTTATTTTCTCCAAATGGCCAGTACTTTATCATTAGTTTGATTCTGGAGCGGCCCCGGTCCATTTGGCGTATTGACAGTCGATGAAATGTATTAGATTGGTTTGGTTCGGTAACAAATGGCCACATAACAAATGAATTAATCATGCAGCTTAATCGAGTATCAGATACAAGCATCACGCTCCAATGTATGTTATTATATGCCGTGCTTTGTAAATAATCCATTCGATCAATAACTGTACAAGGTGTTTGGAATTTAAGCAATCATACTTTAAATTAGCTTAACTTTCCTAATTTTTTTAATTTACTGTGAACTTAGTTTTTCGTTATCCTCAAAAATGGCGAAGTTGTGAGCTTTCAAAGAGAACTTGGACAAAACGATCGCTCGTGACGTCACCAATCACAAATCAGTACAATCTTACAATTAGAATGGCGATGCCGCATACTGCCGCACATATGATATCTATGGCCGCGCCAGTCATTATATGAACTGTGACGTCACACGCTTATCAACCGGCTGGCAAGATTGACAGCTTATATCGTCGGTACTATTAATTTAGGTATATAGGTAGGTATATATATATAAAGTACCCCCTATACACACAAGCATAGATTAATTATATATCTTATACAAATATTATTATTTATTTGTAATATACTACTACTGAAAAATATTGAAACTTTTATATTATTTTTAATAAATGATGTAACATTCCTTTTTTGAATATATATAATAAACAAAAAAAATATTTAAGTTACGTGAAATTTTTAAGAGGTTTTCGGGATAGTTTATTAAAAAAAAATTGTACTTTTACTGACTTTATACAACTTGCCGTGCCGATAAATACGCGTGTTGATTTATCATGTAACCATCACCGACGCGGTGACATCCCTAATACCATATTCATGAACATTAAAGAACATGTTGTTTTGGCGGTAAATCAAGCATTTTAAATCGTCACGGTAAATTTATTCGTCGACATAAAAATAAAATCAAAATGCCAAATTATTATCATAATATTTTCTTAGTCTTTATTGACAAAAAAAAAACAATGAAAATACTCCATTGTTCACCGATTTTCCCCTTCAAAATGCGGTGGCAGTGTGAGGTTTATCGGCGATTTAAAAACCTGCCCTCCTAACAACTTGGCTATCCCCCCCTTATCTCAACCAATATTAAGTCGAACAATGTACTCATACAGATGCATTGCTTGCGAAAGTATATTTTTAACTTGTTATTCGTCTTCAGAAAATTAATTTCTAATAACAAAAATAAAAATACGATACGCTGTTTCTCAGTAACGTTTGATAAGCACTTCCCTTTCGGAAGTGTATACACATAATGTAATTGATATTTATAAAATTATTGCAAGAAATCGTTCAAGTACAAGCGGCTTTGCCAATCTTGGTGAAAACCTACTTTAGTTTGTGGTAAGTTTTTTTTTAAATATCTATTAATTCGTTGTTTTTTCTACTGCCAACCCTGATTAAAAAATCTGCGGACGCCAGTGCCCGATGTATGTAGTTTTGATGAATGATATCATTTTTTCTGTTGATATAATTTTATTATTTTTCGATAAGTTGCAATAATACAGTAAATAACCGTTATTCTGTATCTGTGAATATGAGCAAATAACATATTTGGAATTAAGCATTCGAGACAGTTTTTATACTAAGGATAGAGAATATAAATATATTATTCAATATCGGTTAGAGGCTGACTTCACAAATGCGTCTGGTTCCCTCCACCCAGGTGTCGTGTGTTCAATTCCTTTCCTAGCTAAGTCCTACATTAGTGCACAAGCAACGTCTTCCACTTATAATGATGGTAGTAGGTGTTTGTGAATGTCACAAAACATGTTTGTGTTTGACTGAATGCTGTGGAAATGAGATCCCCGAGGCGTATGTGTGGCAAAAACAATGCGTGATGACGAATGTTGAGATTCGCAAATACTGCTAAGGTTGATGTAGGCGTTATTAATAAGATTTAGGAAGGGACGCTTTGGGATGTTGAACGAATGAACGAAAAAAGGAGTGTGAGGAGAATATTTGACGCGAATGTGATTGGAAGAAGAAGCCGGGGACGTCCGAAGAAGACATGGCACGATCAAGTGAATCATATGCTTGAGTCGGGCCATGTCAGAAGCTAGAACAACAGAATATGTGTGAGATGATGCATGAATGTGAATGAACCAAGAAGTGTGAGACAAAACCGAGTTTGGCGGTCCGTTCTCTCTACCTACTCCCGCCGGGAAACGGCGTGATGGTTAGTTAGTTAGTAGGAGTTTCTTTGAAATATTTTCAGTTTATTCATCATCACCCAGGAGTGTTTTTCTTTCTTTTTTTAAAAAAAAAAGGAAAGCTCTAGTAATAATCACCGTAGACAGGTAATTGGTATGGAAATTTGGCATGGTTTTTATTATTTTTGCCAACTGAATAAATAGTATTTGCTAATCATTATATATTCGAAATTCAAACGACATTAACTGTCTTGACCAGAACACTTCGCCTGGAATGATCCGAACATTCAAATCCCCGTTACGAAAATAATCACTTTTTTTCTTGTGTACTTTTAACCCTTACCACTCCATTATTTTTTAATATTTGTTGTCAGCCAACTCTAATTTAAATAATGTCAAAATATTAATTTATTGATAGGCGGTTACAAAAAGGTTATTTTATAGTAAAACAAAAACTGAAAACAGTCAAAATATTTTTTTATCGAATAATCACAAGAAACAACGTTACGTGTCAAGTTTTGCGCGCGAAAATACACCGTGCGCACACGTCTTATCTTGTCGGCCGCCAGCCGACAACTGAGTTGTAGCATACAAATAGTGATGTCGGCTGGCACCCGACAAAGGAGTGGTAAGGGTTAAAGTCTACGATTTTATAGGCTATTCTGCTTCAATATTAATTTAATGAACAAACAAAACAATCCGAAAATTTAATACTAATAATGATGATAAAACTATAATATGTATTTTTTGATTACCTGTCAAAGAATCTCTCAGTACTTTAGGTAGGTAACAACCATAGAACTAGGAAGCGTCAGGATTATTTTAGAATGAAGAAATCAGTCAGTTCCTGCGTAGCTCTTTAAACGATGGGCGCGGAGAACACTGGTCGGCGGGGCGGAGGGGTCAGCATGCGTGAAGATCAGGACCGAATTGAGAATGAGCCGTACAGTATATTAATTTATTTTTGAGTATAAAACATTTTCATTTTTTTATCGTTACTTATTTAGGACATTGAATATTTTAATCCATTACGCATAGCGCATCATTTGCCGAACAAAGAAAAATCCAAGGACAGGCGAATGCATGAAGACAATTATTGTCCATAGGTCATGTGCTTTAGGCTAAGCTGCTTCAAGTATTTTATTTATAATATAATGCTTTTAATTCATAACTTATTTTTATTAATTTATTATTATGGAACGCTTACAAATTATTAAAATTATAATATTTATAAAATTAACCCTGAGAACTGCGTAAGTGTTTGTGTCGAACATCTTGCCGCCTATTTAATAATATGTTCTAATTTGTAAGGGAATCGGGTCGTATGAAAAATAAAATGTTGCTTCACTGCAAACGCCCGCGATTCCAGATTTCTTTATGTATGACAAATAAAACTGACAGCGAGATGACGTGGTGCGAGGGAGACGGGTGATGTCGGGTGAACTTTTACGACGCTACTCGACGCAGACTGCTATGTCGATAGTGCCGTGAGAGACTAACTTGGCGCCCGGCGTAGCGCCTGGTTGGCATTCATATATAGGCCGAAAATAAGAATTCGGCAGTCATCCACCATCTCTGCTCCCCCGACCGCTCTACCTCGCTCTACTTGAATCAAACCTGCCTTTTTGTCTGACCCCCGCTGACCCGTGGACCATCCCCCGGACTACCAACACTCACTGGAATCAGACCCTCGCTTTATCACGGACAGGGCCCGCAGAGCACCATCCAAGTTTGCACAAAAGTGTATTTTGTGCAAAAGGATTTGTACAGCACTAGAGCTTTTGCACAAAAGTGTGTTTGTGCAAAGCAATTTGTACAATATCGTTATTTCGCAAATTTACAAGTCGTAGTCGTTCTTCCTTGCAAAAGGAACGACAGGTTGTGTCTCCCGCCCCTCCAGCCCACTTCGCAGATCGGGATCAGCCGCCCTCTACAGTTGTTTGTGTGCCACACGTCTGACACAGTTTTAATAAGCCAGTTAAAAATGTTCACAGGATGCATAGTTTTTGGTTTGGTTATCAGTTATCACTTGATAGAGATGCTAAATAATAAAAATAAATAAGGGAAATAGAACATAAAGCATAATATAACACACAGAAAAGAGGAAAAAAATCATGTTATGACATTTCTAATAACACCATAAGGTATAAAACATAATATAAGATATAGAAAGAGAAAAAAAGCAAGTTAGAGTATTTCTAATAACACCACTATTTTCCATGGCGTGATAGAAGATGGCTGATTTGCTTTTTAAAATATGCGAGGCTAATTACTATAGAATACGGTAATACGGTAGAAGACGTCGGGGACTCCCGAGGAAGGTCGTGTCAAGAGTCAGAAAAACAGATGAGCATGTATAAGTGCCGAGACGGAGTTGTGTGGCGGTCTATTCCCACTTCTTTTTCTGCTGGGAAAAGGCGTGATGTTTAGGTAGTTAGTTATATAGTTATTTTTAAACATGGAGCTGTCTAAAGTTGTGCACGAGGAGTTATGCTTTTAATATTCATGTGTTTTTCACGTTAATCTGCCGGACTAGACCATTTGTTGTCTCTGTAAAACCAAACAAGATCGAAGCTGTCAACCTAACTTTTATGCATTCGATCCACAGTAAGATCATAAAAATAAGTAATTAAGTAGAAAGTCGGTAAACAACTGGTATGGCATAGCTAAGGAAGATTAAAAAACTTTTCTTAAAAAATAAATCGCAAAAGACATTATAACATGAATTTAATATGACGTAACATTTTTCCATTATTCTATTTTATGCAATTTATATCATGATTAATTAACGTTTTATGTATCAGTACTTGATTAAAAGAATATTGGTTATGCAAATAATACACAAATACACTCATAGAATTATTTTTTACCATGCACGTCGGGTTATGATCTCGTGACCTCTAGGTTATGAAACAATGGTCTCATAGATCAATGGATTCATGAAAAATGAATGTATTTTTAATTATTAAAAATTAAACCGACTGATCCGGCCCATTGCCATTTGGCGTCCGCGTCATACATCGATGGCGACTGAAATTAACCTGTCAAAAGTTTAGAGAATTTCTCTTTAATCTATGTTTTAACATTTCATATGAAAAGCAAGAGCATATTTCTTCTTTCTTGTCTACTCAGAACTGTTTTTACATGATTTAACGGCACACTGGACCATTTTTCTATGTCTTAACGACGTTTTTCTAGGAGCTCAATTGGCGACCGAGGTATAACAGCTAATGTCAGCCGTATCGATAAAATTCTCCAAAAGGTACAGTTGAATCGCGCGGGCAGGCTTCATATGTTGTCTCTTATGTCTAAAACCGCGTCTCCTACGAATGTTTTTTGAAAACATTTAAACAAAAAAACAAAACAAAGGGGCATTACCGTACACATTTGGGTGTGTATACACAATGTTTTTGCCTTCCGTCACCGATGGAAAACATGCCCCTCGCCGGTGAAGTGGGGAACGGTTTGTAATTTTTTTTTTAATTATTACGGTACGTGCCTATCTATGCGTCCCGTCCGATGATACTTCAGCCAGTCACAGCATAAATCGGACGAATTTTTTAGGTAATGTGTACTGACCGAAATTATAATAACTTATAAGAACTTTGCTTATGTATTAGTAATAATAATAATTTATTTAACTGTTATACGTTCTCTTTTTTTCTACTATTTCTAATAACGTTACAGCCCTCATATTCCGAACTTTTTAAAGGAAACATTTTGATGAATACATTCATTGACTGTGTTAAACAGTGGTTTCCACAAAATATTTCTTATTAATTTTACATTCCTATTGTTTTTCTATTCAAACAAAAAAACAAAACAATGATATTTTATTCCAACCTATAAAAATATTCAAAAGATTTTTCTAGAACTCATCTTCTTGTCTGCAAAAATGTTTTTTTTTTAACAGGAGACGGAATGTTTATGAAAAAAAAAAGTTTTTGTGTAATGTATCGAATTTTTTTTGCATTAGACGTGGATTTAATATCCGTACTCTTTGGTAACTATTATAATTTGATATAGGATTTTATCGATCGATCGTGCTAGGGCCCCAGGGGTCCGTACTAGGACCACTGTTATTCATCATTTATATAAATGATATTGGTAAAGTCATAAAAGATCGCGAGATAAGATTATTTGCGGATGATGCGCTTGTTTACATCACAGGTAAGGATTATGAAAGTATACTTGAGGAAATCAGTGGCGATCTTATGAATGTGTCCAAATGGCTTAAAATTAACAAACTTAAACTCAACATATCTAAAATAAAGTACATGATCATTGGTAACCGAAAGTGCGGTGAACGTCGTCAAGTAATAATGGATGGTAAATACTTGGAAGTGGTAAATAAGATAAAGTACTTGGGAATAATATTAGACTAAAAGATAACGCTTAAAACTGCCTTTCCTTGAAAGAATTAGGAAATATTTCGATAAAAAAAACAAGTTTATTCATTTATTGCCACAATTGTTGCATCACCCATAGACTACTGTTCTAGTGTTCTCTATCTAAGTAATGTAGGTAGCTTACCAAACTCCAAATAATCCAGAATAGAGCAATGCGATTAATTTTAAAGTGTAGTAAATGGATATCAATACAGAAAATTCTCAAGGAATTAGATATAATGAGTGTTAAACTAAGAATTTTCCATAACTTTTAATTTTTTTACATTAATTTAGAGACGAACTACATTACAATAAAGACTTCCACACACACCATACAAGACAGAAAGAAGATTTTAAACTAAAGAAACAAATCCCAAACACAAACTTGTTTACTTTATGGGTATTAAAATGTACAGCTTACGTGAGTGGAATGAAAAATTTACCTAGATTAAGCATATTTAGAGTAATATGTATAAATTATGTATGAAATAAATATTAGGGATAAGCAGCGTGTTAATTAAAATGTAAAAAAATATATAACTTTACATTAGACACATGAAGTGGAACTATTTTAAGTTTAATAAATAAATAAAAAAAAGTCGCCATTATTTGATCGGAATGAAAATTTCTTGCTGATGATGGAGAAGAATTTTTATATTTGAAATTTGCTCAAAGAATGGTCAGATTTTTGGATCACGAAACACGCCCATATCGCATTTCTTGTGTTCTTCTTTATTCTATGGTGTACTCCCAAAAGTTCTGTAAATTAATTTATCAAATACTTTTGTATTAAGCACAAATAAACATTTGAAAAGCAAAAATTGTTACCTGATGTGCTGACAGATGCCTCAGAGAGTGCCCCCTCCTCGGGTCTGTGGCTAACAGCAATAGAAGCAAAGGAAGGGCTGCCAGCGGGGCCGCGAGGGCCAAGCAGCGTTTGGGGGCCACGCAGCTCCTCCTCGGCCTCCGGGGCTGCCCGCCGGCCGGTCTGATCACGAGCCTCCGATGCCCCATTATCCCCGATAACTTCTTCCTTATGGGACCCTGTCTTAGAGATTCCAGACGTAAACTGGAACTCATAATTGATTCAATAGAAACACTTCACTTCGTCTCTTCTCACTTGTATATCGTTTTCACACGAATATTTACTTAAGTTCTATTCGAATCCATTTCTGTTTCACCAAAGTTGAACAAATCAGCATTAATCTTCTTCTTATTTTTTACTTAATTACACTTCTTTATAATAATTATTATTGGATGCTCTAATTTTTCTACTGCAATAGTCTTCCATAAATAGGAAAAAAGTTTGGGATTCTACTTTGTACGTCTTTAAGGTATTATGTGTTTGATTTCGTATACGGAACTTTGAACGATTTGCATTTTAGTTTAGCCTAGCATATGAGAGAAAGATTATCTTGGGAATCAGTGTACGGCTTATTAGATTTCTCTGTTTCAAAAAACAGTCCGATGAATCTTATTTTATCGTATATTGCGCTCTTTTAATTGCTCTCTGGTTTCTTTCACAATTCAATCTCTTCAATGTTTATCTTTTCATGCAATTAGCAATCACAATCTCCTTCTTTTTATATACAAAATATCACTTTGGCTATCACTTTTCTATAATTTCGTCTCCCAATACTGTTTATTTGCGTAGAGTTCCGATGGATTGTTGGTTTTCTGTTTCAATTGTTGTAGTTTCTCTGCAATCACAACCTTGATGCTCACTTTTCGCGTCAACTGCGTAATGAGTTAGAGCAAGCGTCTAAGCGCCTAGATCTACTCTGGTATCTCCCCGTTGAACATCGGCAGGTAAATGATTCGACTGATTAGCGCTACTCGGAACAATTATAAATATGGCTCGGACTTTTTCCTTCAATCTTACGCTATCAAAATGGAAGACTTTGCAGGACTAAGCTTTACTAGTTAGCTAGGTAATTTTTTTTTTGATAATGCGATTATGGAAAATGTTAGGCCTCTTGATTGATACAACTTGTCGGTAGGAAAAACCCAAACCTGAAATAAAGCAAACAAATTAAATTAAACATTTAGGAATTTAGCAACACTTTAATAAAAAAAAGGTCATTTTAAACAGACACGTTTTCAGATTTTTCTTAAAGGTTTCTAAATTGCTTTCTAACCTCAAACCAAATGGAAGGTCATTTCAAGAATGTGAACCCGGTACATTAAAAGCTTTATTAAAAACTTTGTTCAACCAGTCTGTTGGACGCATCAGACTTGACCGACCTGAGCGTGAGTTGCCTCTGAGTAAGATTGTCCCTCATCAGTAAAGTGTCATTGTGCTAGCCCGTTCAGTGCCCCTTATATACCATAAGACATTTTTTTAATTTAGATGGAACATCATTAAATTAATGAAACACTACTGTAACTTTATGTACTTGCTTTTTAATTTATTGGAATATTTAATCATTGAGGGAGATACTATTAATAAATCTCATTGAAAAAACACTTAAAATAAAAAGGGTCGTAACTGAGAATCGAACTCAGATCCTCTGTCTCAATCAATCTCTTACTTCAATTTAAGAATTAACAGTATTACCCATACTTTTGGCTGGTATCATATATTGTTGTATGATTGTCAGCATTGTTCCCGTAAGACAGATGATCTCGGTTCGATTCCCAGTTGCGACCGTTTACTTTTTTATTTTGTGTCTTTTTCTTTTTGATACTTCATTGAGGTTTGTTCAAATTATCTTCTTCAATGATTATACATTATTTTTGTTTATATCTGACATTGCGAACGCACGATTGTGCCAAAACCGGCCTCCATGGTCGAGGAGTAAGGCTCTCGACTACGAATCCGAAGGTCGCGGGTTCAAATCCCGTTCAAATTTTATTTAATTAATTTCTGCTGTTTCACAATTAATTCATTTAAAAATAATATATAGTATATTTGCTCACGTTCCAGAGTGGAAGGTACTCTCAGTATCGCCCTGGTGAAAGACCACCTTTCAGAAATGAAACGTTGCTTGAAATGACTTTTAGCCGTGTTTGGTGACCAGATCTGAATAGCCAGGTATTTCCCCACCATCCTCTTCTCCTTCTCCTTCCCCTCACTATTACCTCCAGCCTCACAACATTCCCCAATGGGAATGCCAGTCTCACTGGCTCCAGACGGTTGGGAGCAGTTGGGACTCTTGTGCGGTATTCATATAAAAATAACCGGTTTGGGTGTTCGTTTAAATAAAGTGATGCACGCAAACCTAAAATGTTTAATTTACATAGGTAATATTTTATTTTCTATTATATAAAGAAGAATGTCCCGGACGGGCGGTGTTAGTTTGTTTTGTATACAAATCTACAGTTTTATTCCGACTTTGATAAAATTTTGCACACTTGCTTTTCAAAACAAGAGTAAGGTCACTGTCTACGTGATATTTCGAAAAACCACCCCCTTTCCCCTTTCCCCTTTCCCGACCCTTAAAGCAGAATTTTTGTGCTTCTTGATCTTGAAATTTCGCACACCTGACGTTCAAAATGGTAAGGTTAGAGGTAGGGGTAGGGGTAGTGGTAGGGGTAGGAGAAGGGGTAGGGGTAGAAGTAGGGATAGGGTTCAAAACGGTAAGGGTAGAGGTAGGGGTAGGGGTAGGGGTAGGGGTAGTGGTAGGGGTAGGGGTAGGGGTAGGGGTAGGGGTAGGGGTAGGGGAAACACATCACGATCTCAAAACATTACTCCAAACCATTCCTAACCACAACCAACGCCTGGTAATTCAGCTAGTAAAATATAAAATTCAGCAAAAAGTTGTTATAAATAAACTTGTGTTGTGATCTCATATTAAAAAAAACAATAAAAAACAGTATCTTCCAGAAGTAAAAATTAACAATAGGGTTCCAGTGTTCGAGATTCCAAAGTGTAGGTATTTGCAGCGACGTTGGCATGGACGTAGTACTAAGAGCACTTGTTTTTCGACTACAGCAAATACAGAGAATTCTGATTTAAAAAGAAGTTCAATTTCATTAACGACTGGCTGATGTGTACCCGACCTTGCTCGGGATTTTTTAAATTTAGTTTTTGAATTAAGTTATGAAGTTGTGAATTCTTGCTTATTGTTTGGGTGCCATAATTGATATGACAGCGAAATTAATGCCTTGTGGCGATTATTACTATCTCTAAACAAAAAACATTCATTTTTAAATTTTATCTCATTCCAAACATTTATTTTTTCAAAATATATCTAAATAATAAAGTTCCTACGTTGGTACATACTTGTATTTTCCATTTTGAAAATATTCTATCCAAACAAACCTTCTTCTTTTTAAAATCTAATCTATGACTAACCAGAGTGGTATATCTATGGGCTAACCTCGATACAACATGGCGGGTTCAATATTTTTCATGCTAATTTTAAAACTTTATAGCAACAGTTTTACATATTGGATTTCATTCAAACTACTCTCTAAACCTTCCCGGCACGAATAAGAACAAACTGTGCTATTTTCAACTTTTCAGCGAAACCGGTCAAGTAATTTTCAAGAAAATCTAGTACAGACAGACAAACATTCATTTTTATGTATAAATAGAATACAAATGAAGAGAAGATTTCTTTTTCAGTGTTCAGTTTTTCTAATATCTAATGAATAAAAATAACAAATGTTAGAGATATTTCGAAATTTCTATGTTTTTACAAACTTTTCGAATATTCAAAATACAAACACAAATCCGTTTTTCGTTAAGAACAATAAATAAGTGTAAGCAAGACAAAATACTGTTTCTCAGTGATGTTTGAATCACTGCTGGAAGTGGATAGGTATGCACCAATGCACACAATCGTCCGAGTTCTTTGGGTCAGCTCTAATTGTGCGACCTATAACGTCGTATCCAAAGCAAATTTAAGTCAAACCGAGTTTATTTTTTTACAGTTGTGAAGGATATAATCTCGCAGAACTTGTTTGTTCTCGAACAATTGGAAAGAGTCGTTATCACGCGAGATATTTGCACGAATACCGCGTCGCTGCGAGGTGTACACGAGGAATTACGGATGTAATAATATTATTGACTATTTGTCAGAGCTGCATATTACTTATGTCTTACTTTGTTATTGTCTTTGTCCGGTTAAGTCCGGTTTAAGTTCAATTCATATCTACCATCACCGCTCAGTGCCAACACGCAAAGTGGCAGGCACGGAAAAATTACTTGCTTACATTATCTATGAACACATTCACGCACGGTGTATTGTGAATACTCCCCTCTGTATCGTGCCTGCCACTGTACGTATCTGCACTGCACGGTGCCGGTAGATGCGAATAGAACTTTAACCATACCTACGCCGTGGTAATAATCAAGTTTTTCACTGTTCCGACCTGGTTCCATGACAATTTGAAATACGTGTGAATCGTTACACTTTTTATAAGTAATGTAAAATCATTAGAAGTACGAAATAATTTTTTTGGTCGGTAACCTAATCTAACCTAACCTAATCAATATATATATATATTTTATAATTTCTTCAAACGGTTGGTATTCACTCTGTGGCGTCATTATTAATAAATTAATTAAAAAATATACTTTGTATTCAACACTTTATTAATATGCACAGATATCTATCTACATGTTTCGAAAGCGATGCTTTGTTCATCAGGAATATATAGAATACTAAAAATAATGTCAAGTACAGACAAATAATAAAAATTAGAACACAATAATGTAAGAATAAACGAATTATAAACATAAATAAAAATTGATTAAAATGGGTTAGTAATTAATCAAAAATGTCATTAAAAATTATTAAACATCATTGAATAACAAATTTATATTAGAAATTAAAAAAATATATTATTTTTATTATTAATATTAATATGAAAATAAATTCAAGAGATGGCTATTTATAAAAAAATTGTTTCATTATTTATTGAATTTAATTCACTATTAACGCTTTTTTTATTTATAGAATGTCAAATTTGTCTAATTGTAAACCGGTTGTATTTGTGTGTGAATTTTTTAAAATCTTTATTTATAAATGAATGATTGGTTTCTAAAATATGATTTGCAAATTCAGAATAGTTGTTATTATTTAAACACCTTAGGTATTACTTAACTCTAATACTGAAATTTCTATAAGTCTTTCCTATGTAAAAATAGTTGCAATTGTTACAAATTAATTTATATACTTAAAAAAAAAAAAAAACTTATCTGTGTATCTTAGTTCATAGGTTAGTATTATACTGCCCTGACGAAGCTACGTTAGTAGCGAAACCCGGTTGGCAAAAGTATATTACGAAGAAAAGTGATGTAAACAAAGTTATTGTTTTATTTTTTAAATTATAATGTCACATCACCAAGTTACCGCTTCATATGAAAATATAATTTATATACCCCCGATTTATTTAAAATATTATCCTTTTTTTGTTATTTAAAATATAATTTTTTAATTCATTATTAGTATAAAAAGCTGGTTTTATAGTATTTCGAAATTAATTTTTTTTATTTTATTTATTTATATTTTAATAAATTATTTATTTATATTTTTTTAATTAAAAAAAGAAGATTATTTAGGTTTAGTTTTGTTTTCGGGATAGTTTTTTTACTTACTTTAAATGACTTTATAAAGCGTGCCGATTCATACTTGTGTTGAATTATCGGGTCACCATTTGACCTTACGTGCCGGGTAACATTTACATCGCGTATGTAAGACGGTATAGGTACAAGGTTAGATTGTGGAAGGTAGAAGTGAACGGTGTGAGGATTAGACTGTACCAGTGTACCCACTGTACAGATAAACCGATGTAAATTGGCATTTTAAATCTATTCAGTGCTTCCTGTATAATTTGGCAGGTTGTGCTTACAAAAAATCACATGAACTGAAAAATCCCGAAAATTTGTTAAACCAACTCTATAAGGTAGAATGGCTTATCAAATATTCAGGAGGATTTTCAATATAATGTACGGTATTTGAATATATTATTATTATATGGAAATACTGGCCCTAAGAGGGTTGACGCACGCAACACGGTATCATTTCTACATACATAAATACGCACTGCACCATAATCTACACATCGACATTCTAATGCTGTCTGAAACGTTGAATATGGGAGGAAACACAACTTGAAATAATATCCCAAAAACTATTCAAGAAAATATTTTGGCCCCGAAAACCTGGAAAGATCATCATTGGTAAAAACAATAAGCGTAAGCATGACAAAATACTGTTTCTCTGTGACGTTTCGGAAGGACATCACTATCAGAAATATATAGGTACATACTCGTATGCTACAAAAAAGTACAATTTTAAGTGTATGTTGTTTGTATCAACTCTACTTGCTCGACCTATAACAAAGGTTTTATTAATATTATTGTATTCAAAATGACTCGTTACTAGAGGTGATTAAAACAACGCGAACCGTTTTAAAAAAACGTGTAACTACTTTTGCAATAAACCCACGCGAAATGATTCCAATAGAGCATGATTTGTTTAAGAATTCCACGCGTAAGGTTTAAAACTTCTCCTCGCAATACTTTAATAAACTGCCATAATACCCATCGTAAACCGTTGGAAATAAACGCTTGCACAAAACTTAACGCGAAAGAAAGCGTTCAACGCTTCCATCCGAAACTCCGTCGCTAACCGTTACTACGAAACGCTTTTGAAAAAACTAAACGCCCGTCTGCGATACGCCGTAACCCATTGCAAAGAAACGCTGTCTTGTTAATTTTTTACGCGTTAAACGCCTCCGTTCGAAACTCCGGCGCTAGGAAACACTATCGCGTGAAACGCTTTCGCCGCAACAGTTTTTTTATTTTTTATTTTAATTCATTAATTTTTTTCTAGTTTATTTTGAGAAACCGAAACGGTTTCTATTATTTTGAAAAATAAACTGAGACGTCCACCTCTACTCGGAACTGTAAGTTAGGTTAGGTTACGAGCATGACCTCAGGGCAGAGTTAATACATAACCCACGGTTTTAAGTAACAAATTATGTGAGTAACTTTGCACTCAGAATATTAAAGTTTGCCGACCGCTGGGACCAAGTTATAATGTCGACTTCGTGGTAGTTAAATGTTACTTGATGTGTTTCATTTTTATGGTATAACTAGTTGTCCATAATAAATATATGTTTATCGCTTGTAAAAGAAAAATATTTATGGATGTTGCAAATAAACTCTTGTAAAATTATGGTGCCATATTTATGCTCATACAAATTTGGGTTCTTATTTGAACAGTCCAGTTCTACTTCATAGCCGATTTTCTCCACTTCGAAAACGTATAATAGATTTAGCCAAAACCTTTTTCTCCAAATTTGAATCGAACTCGAATTCCTTTATATCCAACCTCGGCCGCTGGACCCCCAGCACCAACCCACTCCGTCTCTGCCCAAATTCCATCTTATACCCTCCGTTACCTTAGTGAGCGGGCTTAAATATAAGATTGCCATCAGCAAGTGCCGCTAGCACATAAAACGCAGCTTACAATTCTTTGAAATAAATATAAATAAAAGTCCTACAGTAGCAATAGGCAGCCCGCTCACTGGGTAGAGAAGATTATCTTCACATGTATGCACCTCTATCCACAGTTGACACGGGAAAAGGGAGAGATGTTCCCTGGCACTGTACGCAAAATTTTTACAATACGATATACCCGTATAACCCATTTTCGTTAAAAAGTGGAGATACAATGACTTGACTTTAAGCCATCAATATTTGTACTACATACGTATATTCCATACTATACTCTATACCAGTGATACACAACCCGCGACCCGCGAGCCCATTTCATGCGGCCTACTTGGCTAAATAAAATAAAAATCAACAGCATTAATTTATTGGTTTGAATTTGGGCCTAGAAAATTTTGCAGCGCCTCCTTTGTTCGCCCTCCAATTCATATTTTTAATTGGTTCCGTTTTATGGGAGTTCACGACCAAATGTTGTTTCTGAAAACATAGAAGTAACGGAAGTGAGTTTTGTTCTTATTTAGTAGCAATCGTTCGGATTTTCGGGTACCACGATTAAAATATTTTAAGGTTTCCGTTCCGTCTTACAAAAGTACGAAAGGGTATTGCGACAAACTTTTCTATCTTCAATATTTTGATTCAGCCGCCCAAAATTACAAGCATTTTAATACATGTTATTTAAAATTTCAGATTAATAAAATCGACAGAATTAATTGGGATGACTTTGGAGTCCATTATTATTCTATTATTTGGTTATCGCTTGACTAAATACAAAATGGTTAACCTACAAAATTTTGTTTAAAAACCTGATTTTTATTATTTTTTATGTGCTAAACACAAGAGTCCCAGCTGCTCCCAACCTTCTGGATCCAGTAAGACTATGTCATCTCCAATTGGGATATGTCGTGAGGCTGAAGGTATTAAGGAGAGGATGGAGATGGGATAGAGGAAGTTTGGGAACCAAACACGGCTAAAGCCATTTCAAGCAAAGTTTCTATTCTGAATGGTGGTCTTTTACCAGGGCGATAACAATATGCAGTATAGTGCCCCAAATATACTACATATATTTTTTTAAATGAATGAATTGTGAAATAACACAAATTAATCAAATATAATTAACTTGCGCACGCTGGGATTCGAACCCGCGGCCTCTGGATTCGTAGCCAAGGATCATAACCACTCAACCACGGAGACCATCTATTATTAATAAGTACCTAAATAAGATTACTTAGTAAGTACCTAACTTTGATATGGCCTCTAAAAATGACCTTTAATTTATTATAAACCTAAATAAGATTATTTAGTAAGTACCTAACTTTGATATGGCCTCTAAAAGTGACCTTTAAATTATTATAAAATGCGATATTTTAGGTAGGTATCATTAGATAGATTAATACTGGCTGTCCGGACGTTTGTACTATATTCATTTGTTTAAAAACTACACTAGCCTCGTCTCAGACTGCCAAGTTAACCACGTAAAGCTGTATGTACCCCACCCCCTGCGGTCCGCGAACATATTCAAAATTGATAAATTGCCCTTCCTGTTAAACAGTTGTGTATCACTGGTCTAGCAGATATACCATAAGATAAGCTAACTTTAGAATAGCTAGTATTAACCTAGTAACGTCCATTAATATCGAAGTAAGTGTGATCCCACCTCCGGTTAGCAAATGGGACAACTGTCAAATAATGCAGTATGTCAAATAACGGCCAGTTTATCACGATATTACGTATTATTTATGATTGTTCTAGGTAATGGGCTTCGGTTAGAGAATAAATAAACTTGCCC
Source organism: Halesus radiatus (assembly GCA_022606495.2). Taxonomy (NCBI): domain Eukaryota; kingdom Metazoa; phylum Arthropoda; class Insecta; order Trichoptera; family Limnephilidae; genus Halesus; species Halesus radiatus. The sequence goes on from JAHDVE020004538.1 coordinate 285,907, forward strand.
TGAACCTAACGTTGTCCACTCAATGTTATTTGTGGCGCAATTACGCGAACAGCGCGTACTTGGGATTGTGTGTATCGGTGCTTATGTAGATGTACGCTGCCGACAGTAATGTCATTGCGAAACGTCACTGAAAAAATATTGGTTAAACGACAAAGGAACAGCAGGTTTATTCCACTGGCTTGAATTGCTCTATGACCAAAAGTAGGCTGTGTGTAGTTTTAGAAGTTCGGGTATGAATTGTGCATTAAATATACGTATTTTTTTGGCCAACTGAATAAATGAGCGTACAAGTTCCTCACCAAATTCATGGATGAAATAAAATTCGTCGTATTTTTTTGTTTTCATTTTATGGTTCGCTTTTCTTAGGGCAGGCACAGCTTCTCAGCCTTTATGAACTGCGCGCCGCTGTTACGTAGGCATACACAACAAACTTGTATAATAATTTTCGAACACTTTGAACCGCGCGCCAATTAAATTCCGTGCTAAAAAAATTACCCTTCCGTATAGTTAAAGGTTCTAACTAAAACGGTTTTACCGATAGTAAAACATTATTTTTAAAAACCCGTCCAATTTAGAATGGGGTGGGAGTGAATAAAATCTTATAAGTAAGTCGTCACAATTTGGATTAACCGCAGTTTTAAAATTACCTTTAACACCGAAACAGCTGTCACAATAATAAAAAAAAAACTAAAAATACCCGCAGAACTTAATAATAACATTATTAAATTTGATTTACATAAATTTTTTATCACAGACGTTTTAATGAATCTCAGAATTGTATCTTGTTGCTAGGTCGTTTATCTTGATCTAGGGGAATAAATGTATGGAAAATACCTACATAGAATTTTTTCTTGTAGGTGATGGTTTTTTCTCACCTTTTTAATCTCCGATTGAACTCTCAATGAGATATACCACGAACCGTCATTGCAAACACCATGGTACCTTCCTTTGAAGCCATGCATCTACCACACGTGTCAGGTTTGTAATAAGATATATTGCATTTCCCGTATATTGTGATGATAACGCAGCATGCCCTATGAACAAATCCACTTGCCACAATTTCCCACTGCACCGCGGTCCCCCATGCATTATGTGTGCATAAAGTGATAGAATAAACGGTAGAGTCATTGATAAACATTGCAACAGAATGGGCCTTGTATTAACAAAACGGACTTCCTGTCCACAAGTATGGTTATTTCAAAAAATAGATTTATTTCACTATTGCTAGACACTCTCAGCATCGCTCTGATGAATAACCACAATTCAGAATCAAATCGTTGCTTGAAGTGAAATTAAAAGATAATAGGAAAATACGATAAATTTCTGATCATACTGTATTTTACGTAAATTTGGTAAGGAACTTGGACGCCCATTTATTCAGTTGGCCACAATTATCATAGGAAGATGATAATAAAATAGCCATTTTCAAATATTCAATGAAAACCTACACACAGCCTACCTTTGGTCATAGAGCAATGCACGCCACTGGTTGGTAATATGGCGTACATTTTTAGTATCGTACCGTACATTTTGATGTTGATGTTGTACTAAAATTTTTTTTACGATGACTGGAATCCCCTATTTATTGGGATATGTTGTGAGGTTAAAGAAAGCGGGCAGCGTAAGGGGATCGGGAAGAGGATTACCCGATTATTCAGATCTGGTCACCAAACACGGCTAATGCCATTTAAAGCAACGTTTCGATTCGGAAAGGTTATGTAATCTAACTATCTATTTATATATGGTGTGAAGAGACGTACCCGACTTTAACCAGTGATTCCTGGCCTCATTCGGAGTAAAAAATATTAATGAAATTTTGGTCTCCGGCGAAATTTTGAATTTTGATTTTTTTTATTCACTTAAAAACATTGAATTATTAAGAATGCATTTGAAAGCTACGGGTGAAGTGGAGGATTCGGTTAAAATGAGAAAAAAGGTGAATAAAAAAGAAAAAGCTACAAAATGTATCGCCCAAAATTAAAATTTCATTTACATTTTTACTCTAAATAAGGTCAGGAATCACTGGTTGATGTAAGTCAGTACGTCTCTAACACCGTTGTTTTATTCCGAGCTTAGTAAAATTATGCACACTTGACTTTCAAAACAAGAGAGAGGTTACTTTCTACACCAGATTTTGAAAAACCATCCCCCTTTCCCACCCCTTAAACCAGAATTTTGGTACTTATTGATGAAATTTGGCACACTTAGGTAGGTAGGGGTACGGGTAACACATCACAACCTCAAAACTTTTCTCCAAACTTTTCATAACCCCGGGTATAGCTACATTAATATATTTTAAGTAAGGGCCAGCCCACTATTTTTATTAAATAATTATACACATTACGAGGTCGAATATTGAAAGATCTGCCGGATGTATTAAGGCTACGTGTACTGCATCTTCTATGAGAGAAGGGAAATTCATACACAGAACTTTTCTAATTCTCGTACTTTTAAGTGAGCCCATTCTTTCGATCGTTGAGGTGATGCGTTGGACCCATCTGATGTGCTCCGTATCATTGTGCAGAGGTGATAAAGGAATGACAACAGTTTACACTAGTTTGACGCCAATGGCGGTAAAACGACCGAGGGGAGTTCCTGGAAGCACTCTACACGGTAATAACGGTAACAGAGGCACAGCTTAATGTCTACCTGCATTTGAAATTTCCTGTTGCAATAATGGATTTGTTTGTCTTCAATTTATGGTAGATACATACCTAATTATTATTTTCATGTTTCTGTTGTTGTTAATATCAGACACACTGAAAGACGAACCGATAGAAGGGTGTTGTCGAAGTAAGCTCAAATTTGCCTTACTTATGATGAATTTGATCAAATATCGACATTATTTCTTGAACAGATAATAAATTCCATTAGTCTGTGTGCGTCCTAGGAGTCGAAAGCAGTAGCGGTTCGGGGCCTATCTCATTGGGAGTTTAATTGGAGATTTTAAACTTGAGAAAAAAAAATTCCCTCATCTATATTATAAAATTCCTATGTTGGTCTTTTTCATTCATATACATATATTTTCCCTAGATCTAAAAGAATTCCATAATATCAATGCACCAGTACCTAGCAATGAGAAACAATTTGGCGATTCATTCAATCGTCAGTTAAGCAGCAATTAAGCCACAGGGATAATGATTTTATAATGTCGTAAGTTATAAAAAAATACTATTAAATACGAAAATCGCAATTTACGTCGATTTTTATGTGAAAATTTACATTTTCAATAATTAACTTATTTTAATAGCAACTTAAAAAACGATTATCAGAAAAAGAAATCTATTGATTATTGCAAAATAGTGTTCCGTACGGGTATGCATATTCGCACGGTTTACCGTTGAAGCGCCACTAGTATGTTTTGTATAATAATAATAATAAATGGATTATTTCTATTCGCATCGTTTTCATGGGAAAATCACCTCATAATTTATCTAACCTATACCTTATCACTTAGACTCATCTAATAATTTACATATTAGATTTATTACTAGTGACTTATATCTAAGACTTATATAGTTAGCAACCTACCACTAAGACCTGTAGCTAGGGACTTATAATTTGTAACAAACATGTTTATGAATAGGTGAGTTAAACAATATTGTTGAATGGTTAACATCTATGGTTTAGTAATAGAGATTTACAACTAACATATTTACATTTTAGAATAAATCATGTAATGATTGTTGCCCTTGTTTTCAGTGATAATTTACACAACAATGGAACGTGTTTATGTGCGCTACAAAATGTTACTATTTACAAAATCAGAACATAATAGATATTGAACAACAGTGGGGCGATTTTGTACATTATACATATATCACAGCTGCATTTGTATGCCTCTGATCAATTTGAGGATAATATATATATACATATACGAGTATATATATATCATATTCCACATGTTAATGATGATGGTAATGCTGGAAAAATATTTTTATATGATTAAATTTTTAAAATGTTATGAGCGCCAAAAGGAAGTTTTTACCAATGTTAATATTATGTATGTTTTATTGTTAGTTTTATGACATGGGTGCGAAAAATGTATTTAATGTGTTATCTGGATTTAAAGAAAAGTACAGATATCTTAAATTAATGAAAATAATAATAATAAGAATCGCATTAAGAAGATTCGTCGCTCAAAATTAAAATGGATTAAGGTGCTCGGCTCCCACTGACATTGTATATTGGTAGGTATTTATTACAACACCTTGACTATCTCATTAGAAGCGAATTATTGCTTGGAATTTCTAGGGAATTTAGTTTCGGACATGAACCATGAACCATATGAACTATTTCAGGACAGAAAGTCCAATAGTAGCTGAATTCATAACGCACATTGGAATTTATTCCGGACTCGCTTACGGGGAGTATTATCTATACGATGGGTGGCTTGTTTAGCACGTAATTTGAGAGGCGTGCTGTTTAAATTGTGGTAAAATTATGATACGAGTTTGTCTTATCTTTTTTTATGGGAGTTGCACTGCGCAAACTCACTTTAGAGAAAACCCCCACTGGTCGAATATGTAAATTGGCGATATCAGTTTTCTTTCAAATCGGTATAGATTACACTTCTAGGGATTGTCTGGTCAGTTGTCAAACACGAGTTCTAGTGCTCAGAATCAAGTGCAAATTCAGGAATGCTATGAAGCGGAATTTAATTGTGAATGAGCAGGAGGAAGGTTGGTAAATGTACTACATAATAATAAATGTACTACATAATAATGTACTACATAATAATGTACTACATAATAATGTACTACATAATAATAAATGTACTACATAATAATGTACTACATAATAATAAATGTACTACATAATAATGTACTACATAATAATGTACTACATAATAATGTACTACATAATAATGTACTACATAATAATGTACTACATAATAATGTACTACATAATAATGTACTACATAATAATGTACTACATAATAATGTACTACATAATAATGTACTACCTGCTAAATGTACTACAAATGTATACCAAAAATATACTATTAAAGCCACTGACGTCAGAATTAATAGACTTGCCCTAAGTATGATTTAGACGGCTGGAGTAAATGGTCACGTGACACCCATTTTGGCACCAGCTTAGTTCACTGCCGTCCACGTTTGTTTCTCACGATTTTGACTGCGGTAAGCAAATTAAAATACATTTATAAAAAAGGTCAAACTAAATAATAAACTATTCAGTTTTAGTAAACAAGGCGTAATTTTTACTTAAGTTGCTATTTTACTTAAATTGGCAGCACGTCTAGCTCACCCCTGCGTGTTAGGGCATATCTATGTATTATTTTCTCTGTGGTAAGTTCCTAATCTTTAGTATCTTAAACCATTACCTTGGTATTTGAATGTTTTACATTTAAAAAATACGGAACCTCCCGCTATACCACGTATTCGTGACACTAAAACTAAAATCAAAATGACATATTCATAAACATTCCACGTTATAAAACCACCTTCGGATAAAGAATCTACATATATTTAGCAACAAAACTCCACAACATCCTTCCCCCAGATATAAAACAAGTAGAAAAGTTTAATGATTTCAAGTCAAGAATTAAAGTCTGACTAAAAGAGGTCAATGAAATAACCTTATAAACAGCATTAAAAACGACATAGAGGACGCACCTAATTAGATGACATCAGAGTAAATGCTCTAAGTGAGAACGACTAAGAAAAAACACAAAAAAATCAAATAGTACAAAATATAATAATAATTATTATACCATTTTGTATTTTCATTTGATATAGTCGCTAATAAAAAATAAAATGATTAATCCATACATATAAAAATGAATGTTTGTCTGTCTGTCCTCTATTTTATCGAAAATTGCTAGACCGGTTTCGCTGAAAATTGTTTCACAGTTTGTTCTTATTAGTGCCTGGAAAGTTTAGAGATTAGTTACACTCTGGTTAGCCACAGATTACATATTCAAAAGAAGGTTTGTTTGGGTAGAATATTTTCAAACTTGAAAACAATTTAAATTTTAATGTGTTTTGAAAAAATAAATTTTTGGAATAAAATTTCGAAATGAATATTTTTTTGTTTCTTTGTCTAGAGATTATGGCACCCAAACGACAAGCAAGAATTCACAACTTCATAACTTTATTCCAAAAAAAAACCCGAGCAAGGCCGGGCACACATCAGCTAGTGGCATATAAAATAATGATAGCTAATCAGTTCTAGCAGTAAAATACAGTTGAAGCCATTACAAGTAACGTTTCTATTCATATAATATTGAAAGAGGTTTTCAATCTAGGAAAATGGCTTTTATATATTTTTCAGATAGGTAGATAATACATAATCTTAATCCTTTGAATTTTGAGCCATCCACCTATGGACTTAAGGCGTTCTGAGACGATCTTTTTTTTCGTCTAGTTTCCATATGGATTGTCTTTTTCCATAGAATTTTCTATAGAATTTTCCACAGAAAAGAGACAACACACGAGCAATCTGTATGAAAAAAAGTATCGCTTAAGAACGCCTTTAGTCAGGGATCTTATCGCTGTGTCATGGAGTCATTATAAGTCGATATTTCTAGGATGTACTGCTGCGGACCGAAAAGGTTATTTTTTCGGAAGGTTCCGCTTTCAATTCCCGGAAAAGGCGATTTTTTAATAATAAAAGCTTGTGGATACGTATTAGTGAACGACCGAAACTAGATTTTTAGCCAAAACCGAATTTCGGCTTCTGTTCTAGTTTTGCCCGAAACCGAATAAAATACGTAGGTTTAATGAGTAAATTGGTTTACTTTGGTCCATTTTTTGGTTCATTGTTATGTCACAGTTCCTCAATGTATGCTATAGGTTCATTAACTTTAAAGGAATTACAAAAATACAAAAGGTCTTAGAACTGCTAACTAAAGTAAACAAATCAGTCTGTCTTTATGAACGTTCTTAAAAGTTTTAAGAACGCTCGTCAATGGCACGGTGGTGTCGAACCCGGTAGCGAATTTAATAAATCAAAAATAGCAAATGTACATAATAATAATAATAATAATAATAAAACTTACAAACAAAATGTCTAGAAATTGCTATATAGTGAATGCCGAAAAAATACAAGATATATATATTTTTTTTTTATGTAAATCAAATTTAGTAATTTTATTATTAAGTTTGATTTAAAAAAAATTAAATAGTGTTCTACGAATTAAACACAAAAACAATTAATAATTAATGATTTTTTTTACCACTGCAACTTTCTTCCACTTGTTTATTTTCGACCGGACCGGTTTCACGAGATTGCCCATCATGTTACATAGGCCAAACGGATTTTTCAAGCTGTGTAAATAATAAAAAAGGACTTGGCGAACGTGACTAATCATTTACTAAACATTCACCATTCGTTTCATAAAGAAACAGATGTTTTAATTTACACGTGTGCAATAAGGGTAGTAAATTAGACAAATTAGAATTAGAAGAAGAAATTAATAGACTAATAAGCAAAGCAGAACGAAAATACGTAATGAATAGTCAATTGGAGAAAAAGGCTGAATCTCCTCAAATATATCCGTTGCAGTGTAACCTTACATGAATGCATAAATAGTATCTAACACATGAATATAAATAGGAAATACATAATAAAATACCAGAGCAAAATGTAACTGGGATTTTTGTCGCAGACATTTAAGGCGAACTCTAAGAAGGATATTATCCCTGATGTGTACCTATTATAACATAATAAAATATTTTATGAATCGACGCATTCAAATGTGCCTGGTTACCCGTAGTTGATGTAATTACAGGACAAAAACTGCTATAAACTCATTTCAGCAAACAAGACGGAAATCACTGGACAAAACAAAACCAGAAATAACCACCTGTTTAAATAAAAGCAGGCACTAATGACATTATATAAAAAAATAATTAAAAATCCATAGCTTCAGTAAATAAACACAACGTAATCCGTCTTCCAGAAGGTAATAAACAAACCCGAAAGTAGTTTTAAATATAATTGTAAAGCCGTCACGTCAGCAATAAAACAAATTTCAAGTCATAAATGAACAATATTAGAAAGCTATGGGACACACTCCTAACATAGATTTAGTTTTAATTGTGCCAGTCTGAAGATGCCCGTGGTAGGGTGAAACCTGTCCGGTCGAAAATAAACAAGTGGAAGAAGGATAGAAAAGTTTTTTAATAAAAAAAATTCATATCAAAATAAACTGTATTTTAAAATTATAAATCTGGAACTTTAAGACATCTTTTATCTAACAGCTTCTTTTAAAATTATTGTAGTTTCGGGAAATTATTGACCGAAACTGGTCGAAACTGAAACCGTAGTTTCGGTATAAAAATCAGTATGGTAATGGTTTTTATTTTTAAATAGAAGTTTTATTTTTATCGAAAACTGTTTTTCATGGTTCATTTATCTGATTATGGAAATTGTTAGCCTCAATTAAAAAAAATAATTGAATCTCAATTGCTTTTCTTAGTTGATGCCTTTTTAGATGATTTGTTTCCTCATTTGGTGTTGAATTATAATTAGTTTTATAGTGGTTATTTTTCAAAACAAGTCATTGCATTCAACAACAAGTGTAAATTTCCGCAACTGTACAAAAATTGTTATATAACTGCTTGAAAACAAATAACAATTCTTTGAACAAAGAAGGAGGAAAAACGTAGATTGACATTTAACACGAAAATCATGTACGTTACACTATGATAATACCGGTTCTTAAACAGCTGGGAGCGTGCATGTTGTTGATTCTTAAAAAATATTATTATTACCATTAGAGGTATATCTTGAAAAAACTACTAACATTGCCGTTAGAAAAAATAGAATTTCGTTTTAAATGTTATTTTTATTTTTATTGTTGGTTATTATAAATGTGAAATATTGTCGGTGACTGTAGATTGTTTTGATTATTGTTGTTAACCATTTCAGACCTAAATTAAAACTGACAGTAATAAAACATATTTGATGTTTGATTTGGATGCACATTTATTTGAAGAAAATTGCTGTAGTTTTTTTTCAATACTTTAGAAATTATTGTTACTTTAATTTAAAAGAGCATCAGGTATCTAACGGCGTGTTTCAATTTAAATGACAAAAAATACAACATTTTAGTACCTAAAAATATATCCAAATTAAACAGTAAGAACATGTTTTGAAAACTTACATTAAGAAAAATGTTAAAGATGTAGAAGTCGAGATCAAACACAAGAATCCCCCTTTAAAATATAAACATGGCTACCGTCTGAACGAGTAGCTAAAATCAGTGAAAAAAATAGCACGCACAGCCAGTAATTCCAGCAATTGGAAAACAATAACCGCCAATTTTTATTCGCTCTAGATAGGGAGAAAAAAAACTGAAATCTATGTATTTTAAAATATGCGTACTATACGAAAGGGTTAACTCTTTTCAATTGTTGTCAGTTGCTGTCGATTGTTGTTATTAATGAATGTTGTTGTTAGATGTTAAATGTTGCTGATGCTGAGCCGTATTTTGTGGCAGCGCAATACCAACTGAGATGGAAATTTACTGCTACTGTGTCTGTACCTCGGGAATAAAAGAAACGTTCGCATTACGACTGCCCTGAGGTAATTACAGAATTTTGTTGTTGAGAGCGAGATTTTTATCAGCATTGTGTACACCTGATCAATATGTATGAAATTAGCATACAGAGCGCGAGTTTGTTTCTCGCATCCTGTACTTGCATGCAAGGACTAGCCCCCGAGACCTCTCTTTCAGTAACATGCATCGTTTAGGAAGAAGAGGGAGAGGTAGCAACAGAGCTAACTGCGGAATGACTGCATCTCTAGCAGATCTGCATTAAAGTGCACGGGTGATGTCAAATGGGACGATCCTATTATCATCATTGCAAATCACGCACACAATCGCGCTGATCGTCATCTCGACTCTATAAATAATCTAAATACACCACACGTAATCGCCAGGGTACGTGTTTAGTGTACAACAGTGTCAGGGAGGGTATTCCCAAATGGTACAATGACAAAACAGAACGTTCAATAAATGTGAAGAAAAAAAAAACAAATCACACCAAACCGAACCTAACCTAATCTAACCTAACCTATTTTATCATTTTCTGTTTTACCACTTTTCTGTTTCGTCCTAAAATATAGTCCTGCCAATAAGATTGTACTACTCGTTCCAAAATCGTGCAAAATGCTTTATAAAAATTTTGAATACCGCACAAGGGTCCCACCTGCTCGGAGTCAGTGGGACTATGACATGGAAGAGAAGAGCGGGGAAGTGCCTGGCTATTCGCATTTGGTCATCAAACGCGGTTAAAGTCATTTCCCACAGTGGAAGACACTCTCAGTATCGCCTTAATAAAACGTTGTTTTTTTTTTTTATCTATTTCACTGCTTACTTAAACTATTATATATTATATACTTCTTGCTGTTACATTACTTAAATAATATATATTCAATTACTCATATAATGTACTTTATTACCCACACACAGGCAGCGCCTATGTGGGATCCCATTTATTTACAATTATTATGACAATAAAAAATGTTATAAAAAAAAAATTAAGTTATGTATATTTTGTAAAACTGTGGGAAAAATAAAGTTTTTTCAATGGCTTTAGCCATGTTTGGTGACAAGATCTGAAAATCCGGGTATTTCCCCACCTTCCTCTCTCCCATTTCCACTACCTTCAGCCTCACAACATACCCCATTTGGGCATCCCATAGTCCTACTCTATCTAGACACTTTGGAGCAATTGGAACTCTTGTGCGGTATTCGCATACAAAATCAACATTTCGGCTCTGAACACAATCTTTCACCAGGGCGGTGCTTAGTATCTACATCTAAAGGTGAAGGTTAGTTCCTTCTGCCATTTCAAAGCCGATATATACTGAACGTCGGCGTCACGTCGTTCCGTTATAACACTAAGCTCCTGACGCAAGTTTAATTAGATTACTAGGCTAACAGATTCCAATGTTTTACACAACGGTACCTAACTAGAAACACCTATAGATGTTTTCAATCATTTATATAATTCACCCAACTCACATTGAAAAGAAGTTAAAAGGGCTGTCTTCCCTTAGTTTTCCGTGTCCATAAAAATGATCTTCGACGAGGAAAATAAAGCCAATTTTTTGTTGTTGTCATAACATTCCTTTTTTATCTTAAGGTATCTCCCTAGGTGTGAAGCGCCTATGTTGAGATGGCAATAAGGAACTCCAGTACAATTTTATTTATTTTTTTATCAATAGTGCCGTTCAAACTTAAATACAAGTATATTTCTAAAGTTAGTTTTCATAGTTAAAATAATTTTCAAAGTTTCAATTTTTCGAATCCCGCCAAAACGATCCAAATTTACGGCCAGTCAGTTTTGATCACTTTTGAGGTTAGAATGTCAAATGTCAAAATAAGGATGAGCTTTACCGTACATAATTTTATATTCTATTCACGGTAAACCATAACTAAACTTAAGTAATAAAAGTATTGTTCCTTTTGAGAAACTTTAACTCAAAGAGTAATTATAGTATTGAGTGTTAAAATTATCATAATATCCGTATTGATAATAGGTTTGCCCATGAATACTCTAATTAATAATAGTTTTTTTTATATTGAATAACAATTATAGAGCTTAAAGTCAACCAAATTAAGTTTAAATTTCACCAAACAAAAAAATACGTATATTTAAAATACAAAGCAAAATCAAAATACAAAAATGTCCATACTATTCTAAAAACGGAATGCGCACGTGACGTCAGATGATCCAAATGCAATGGTACCAATATAACAAGGTGTTTTGATGAGATGATTTTTTATTTACTTTTAAATAACGATTTATTAATTCTACGTATAACTATATATATTAAAAGTTATAAATTCATAATCGGCATTTGCTGATCTATATGAATATATATTTTCAAACCCATTATATTTTTCACTTGAGTTCCTTATTGAAAAAGTTGTTGTTCAAATAGGTTATTATATACATATTTTGAAAATGACATATAGATTAGAATATAATAATTTTTTTTAAATAAACCATTTAAAGATATAAAACTGTAAAGAATTTTGAAGTAGTTGAATTTCAGTTAAACAAAAAGATGATATACTCGTATAAGATATAAGAACAAATCCAATCAAATGCAAAAACTTTATAGTCATAGGAAAACGGAAAATGTCCTAGAGATGTTATATTTAAAAAAAATAGTCATAGAAAGACGGAAAGTGTCCTAGAGGTGTGATATTTAAAAACTTTAGTCATAGGAAAACGGAAAGTGTCCTAGAGATGTGATTTTAAAAAAAAAATCTTTACGGTTTTATACTGTCAAAACGAATTTTGTTAGTTGGAAAGTCCTGTTAGGTGTATTTATTTGTAAATAGTATAATACAGACATGACAACATTAATTGTTTAAGAACACATTCACGTTACAGCGTACTTACGTACGCTAATGTACACGTAACGTATCCGCCCATGCGCGGGCCAGCACTGGCCGAGATTGTCGGCTAGAATATTTTGATTGTGCTGGTGGCTGCTGGTGGCGTCTGCGCTTGCACAGTTTGTATGTACACATACCGTTAGCTCCGCCACCATAAATATGCATTTATTAGATGATAAATAAAAAAAATAAAAGTACGGGGAAGAAACGTGCACTTTCATTACGCAGGCAAACGCACGGTTTTTGTCGGGCGGCAACCGGCTATTTATTTCAACGAGGTGACACATGCACCGGTTGCCGTGCGGTTTCCGCAGTATTGTATGGGTACTGTACCAGTCAGTTGTACATTCGCACCCACATTCGAACTCATACGATAGAATGTTGAATGTTATTTCTGACAGAATTATAGAAAATTCTACGTGCATGAGAATATCGATCCCTCCCGATGAGAAATTAGCTACAAATAAACTGATGTAAGCTTCAAAGGAGATCATATTAAATGGTCTCCGCATTGATAAAATTAATTGTTTATCTTTGAACGGAATATTAGTTCTTTTCTTACCTATCATTTTGTTAATTATTCGATAGATAGATAGTTTGTTTACAGTATATAAGTAAAATTTACGAGATACATTATATAAAATAACATAAAGGTAAAAAATAAAGGTAGAAATACAAAAAAAAAACAATAATCAATAATAAAAATACTTATCATAGTCTAATGTTTAAAAAACAGAATAGTAAACATATATATTATAATTATTTTTATAAACAATAATTATTAGCCTGAAAAACTCATCCAAATTGAAAAAAAACCTTTCCGAGCAAAGATAAATGTCGCCGACAGGACTCGAACCTGCACCCTTCTGATGTCCGGTCAGATGCTCTACCGTTGAGCTACGTCGGCTTATCGCAAAACCTGCCAAGTTAATCAATATATACTAGTGTTTCATTCAATAATTACTGTTTTCTATTATATTTTCACCTGTAAACAACCAACTTTATTAGTATGAGAGAGGCTTGTAACGGCTAAATCCCTCAAATAGATGGCGTCGAGACAAATTATGTCTACATTTATTGGTGAAAATTGCTTTGACTTGTCAAATATTTATTAATTGATAAACTAAAGTTCTTAAAAACTTAAGACAAGATTTTTGTGTATAGCGCAAAGGGTAACAATTATTTTTATAAACAATAATTATTAGCCTGAAACACTCATCCAAATTGAAAAAAACCTTTCCGAGCAAAGATAAATGTCGCCGACAGGACTCGAACCTGCACCCTTCCTTCAAAACAGTAATTATTGAATGAAACACTAGTATATATTGATTAACTTGGCGGGTTTTGCGATAAGCCGACGTAGCTCAACGGTAGAGCATCTGACCGGACATCAGAAGGGTGCAGGTTCGAGTCCTGTCGGCGACATTTATCTTTGCTCGGAAAGGTTTTTTTCAATTTGTGAGTGTTTCAGGCTAATAATTATTGTTTATAAAAATAATTGTTACCCTTTGCGCTATGCACAAAAATCTTGTCTTAAGTTTTTAAGAACTTTAGTTTATCAATTAATATATATATTATAATTCACATTGAATACTGAATACCATATGTTAATTATTCAATATATTGGAATAACTTGTTGTAGTTAATAAACCTCTTTGTAATATTTAATCATTAAATAAGTTACCTCTGAGACGTCCCCGCCATACAGCACTATTCCACAGGCATTGTTACAAAACAAATGCAGCTGCAAATTCATCAATTAACCGTGCTCTTCATTCATTCAATAATATTATTATCCTAAGGATTTCAAACATTGATATTTTTTGGGTATTCACTGGCCACATTTAAAAGGATCATATTGGCAATAATATAAACTGATACATCTCTACTATAATATGTAGATCACCACTTCTCACACCTACAAACATAATCACACATACACACACACTTATAAACTACACATGTCACCCGCTAAATACAAGTATAAATCAGAAATTACAAGGAGTCATATTATGGGTACTTACTTTGTTAATTTAATTTCTGGAATGTTTTTCATTGTAACAAATGTTCCGTTTCCTTTCTATAATAAAATAAAATAATAAATTTTCCAATAAATTGAATATTCTTTCTAGACTCCGGGCTACCGCGGGAGTCGGAAAGACGTGTCACTTTCAAAAATCAACTGTCGCGCGCAGACAAAACAGCAATTCATTTTAAAACAATTGCTTCTAAATATAATTAAGTAATTTCTTTAAAAGATTGATATTCACTTTGTGGTGTCGTTATTAATAAATTAATTAAAGATTACTTTGTAATCACCACTATGTATATATTAATAAAGTGGTGATTACGAAGTAATTTTTAATTAATTTATTTATATATAAATTATAATTCAAAATGATAAGATGGCATTAATTTTATCAATTAGATTGTTAAAAAAATATATGTATGTTGAAGAAGATAATATTAACAAATTTCAAATGAAACATGAAACGCATATCAGTCGCATCTGGGAATCGAACCTAGGACCTCTGTCTTACCGGGACAAAGTTCTACCCCTGAACTAATGAGACCAGTTTATTTTACGTCATTTTTATCGATATCATGCTTCAAATTTAAGACTTACCAATATTATTCTCAATTAATTCCCATATTATTTTCTGCTGTCTTTTTGTATGACTGCAAAGTTCTACCCGAATATATTTGCAATCTAGATAGTGTCTCGGATATAACTATCCGATTTTGATTTACAAGTCTAGGATTAATATATATATATTTTTTGCAATACCTTATTGAAGCTTTTAAAATCGGATAGGTATATCCGAGACACTATCTAATGATTACAAATAAATTCGGGCAGAATCTTGTTTTTATAAAAGGGTAGTTAGTATCCAAAAAAAATAATATTGACAGTTCTTAGAAGTCGAAGTATGAAACCGATAAAAATGTTGCCGTAGCTCAGTTGGCATACAGCCCAGGTCCCAGATAGACCATGAGGTCCTGGGTTCGAATCCCAGCTGCTACCGTTATCTTTTTCTTGTCTGTGTCTTTTCGTTTTGTGTTTTGATTTGGAAGTTGTTAATTAAAAATATATTACAGTAATAACAAAAAAATAAAATATTTAAACATTTTTAAATTTCTGCACTTTCTTGACAGACTGTAGATTTCCGCACAGTACACGGCAAGTAAATTGATTTCTGTATGGTTTTACTTTAGATGTAAATTGGTCGCGTGACTGCCATATGGAATAGTGCGACCTGACTTCTGAATATTTTATATAATCCTCTGCGAAACAACATAATATTACGTACACTGAACAGACAGTAATTGTTTGACATGTCTTCATGACTACACCTGTAAACATCATAAAGGTTTATCGGTAAGGGCAGGCAGATAGACGTGAAACTTACAAATAAAAGTGCACTCTAAATATTAATACATCGATGTTTTATGGCTCAGTACGTCGTAAGTAAAACATGTAATATTTTCAGTATCTTCCAAGTGAACTAAGTTATATATAATGTATAATGTAGGTGCAAGCAGTTTTCCCGCCTCATATTTTTATTCCGGAAAGTGGCAATTTGAATCTGAGAAGTGCTTTATCGAAGTAAAGGTTTTCCGATACGAACGAGTATAAGGAGAACTTATGACGCGAAAGTGAATGGTAGAATAAGTCGCGGACGCCGGAGGAAAACTAATAATAAAAAATAAATAATAAAAATCACTAAAATAAGCACTATTAAGAGGAATGGCTATGCGGCTTTTTTCATGCAAAAATTAATTTTGGATTTATGGCCAAAATTCTCACTCAAACTGGATGATCTTTTTTTATCAAAATGTATAGCAAATATCTAGTACGGATTAGAAGTAATTTATTTATTTGGTTACAAATGTTTTTTGTTGTTGTGGTTTTAAATTATAAAATATATTTCATCAAATAAATCGATTTTTCAGGATTTTAGAGACAACTTTAGCAATTATTTGGGGGTTAAATGAATTGTAAAATAAATAAAAATTAAAGAAAGTATTAAAATCAGCATCATGATGCCTCTAAAATCGCGAAAAATCAAGTCCTTTAATGGCCTATATTTCATAACGTAAAACAAAATATATAAATTACTTCTCATCCGTACTAGATATTTACTATTCTTTTTGGGTTATTAGCTTTAGGTGAGTATTTTGACCTCAAATACAAAATTAAGTTTTGAATGAAACAGGCCGCGCAGCCGTTCCCCTTAAGTGAATATTTTAGTAGGGTCATGTCAATAAGAATAGTGTGTATGAATCTAAATGAAGCAAGGAGTATGTACGAAGAAAGAGTTGTTTGGTGGTCCATCACCTCTGCCTACCCTAGCGGGAAACATCGTAATGTTTAGTTAGTTAGGAATGGTATAGTGACCTTTTCAATGCTGTAAGCCTCAAGGGTGTCTTACAAAAACTCTATTATTTTACTTGATTTGTAACAAAATCCGCGTTTGTGGGATAATATATCTATTTTTTAAATAGTTTGGTTACAACTGGCGACGGTTCATAGCAATATTGTGATCATTTTTATAGCGCCGTTTTGATGAAATATCACGCTTACATTGAGTTGACTGAGATAGTGACTTTATTTATAATCTAATGATTCTAAATTAATATATTTTATTATTTAGTTACGTACGGAGGTACCGAGGTGTCGGATAAAACTGGTATAGGTGTATTTTAAATAAGTTACCACAGGCTAAAAAGTTATGGCATGTGAAAATAATAATGTTTAAGAATAATATAATAAAGAAATAATGAAGTAATAATCAGATAATAATCAGATTATAATCGGTTAATAGTCGATAAAGAATAATAATAGAATCAGATGATAATCAGAAAAAGAAAGTATGTACGGATTAAAATTGACGATTTGCTTAGCGTTGCGCTTCATGTAATTGACTATAAACTGGGAGGCTTTTGGTTCGATTTCCCATTCTGTCAACATATTATTAAGATTTGAAATAATTTTTTAAAAAGAAAAAAAATTCGAGTCTCAATTGCTCCCAAACGTCTGAAGCCGGTGAGCCTATGGCTTCCCCAATCGAGGTATTTTGTTAGGCTGGAGGTAGTAGGGAGGGGAAGAAATGGAAAAGAGATAGCTGGGGAAGTATCGGACGTACCGATCTGACCACCAAATACGCTGAAAGCCATTTAGAGCAACGTTTCGATTCTAAATGGTGGTCTTTCACCAGGGCGATACTGAAAGTATCTACCACTCTGGGAATATTATATAAGGACCACCAGGTGTGGGTTTTGTGTGTCTTTTTAAGTGTTCTTAACTATCAAAAATAACATAATTTATTAAGTGTAACAAAAAAATTAGTATAAGTCAATGTTTAAAACAAAATTTTAACCGACTTGTAAAACTAAGAATTACACGAGTAAATAAAGTGATCATTTGCATTGCTGGAATTAGTGTAATTAAAAAAAAACTTAAACGGAGATAAGGCTGAAAAGAAGGTCGAAGTTTTTAAAGATAACATTAAAAAAAAACAGCAAGATTTATTTCATCCAAAAGATATTTCTCATCGTGGTTCGGAGTCAAGGTTGACGTTTGGAATCAAAGGCTTTTAAGGTTAGTTTATATACAAATTGCCAACTGATAACAGTGATTTATGTTTATGTAATTTGCATTAAAAAATTGATATAATAGCGGGAATTTCGCTTTTCAAATACAACTGAACTATTATGTAAACTTTTAACGGTATTATATTTAATATCAGTTTCCAAAATATATTTAAATATTAACTAAAAACATTAAAAAATGCTCATGATGTTTGAAAACATATTTTTTGCAGAATTTTTAAAGTTGTAAAAAAATGATGTTACGTCAAAGTGAAAAATATTTTATTATTATAACAGAATGTTTGATTCATAACATGCTTTATTAAATTGTTTATTTTATTATTTAGAACTGTAAAGTTTTAAAATAAACATTGTTACGAACGAATGTATTATTAATAAACATGTGTCAGATTCGCTTAATTATCCTGTCATAACATCATTATTTATGAATTGAATTGTTTAAAATGATTCAAAAACCTTATTTGCTAATTTGTTTCACGTGCATTATTTTGTCTCATCTGTTTAGATTTTTAAAATTCAGTTTCATACGCATGACATACAAAAAGAAAAACAATGAAAATATCTTAAAATTTACGCATTTGTTGAAATAATGCGGTATGATTTTATGAATCTAATTAATTATTATAAATATTTTGTTTTATTTACCTATCAGCCAGATGAACAGTCACTATTATTTATTACTCGTGGGGAAATGAACGTATGCGACGTATTCGTATGTACGGGATCGTGCAATACACGCGCGCTCGGCCTCGCCGGTACGAGGCCACTGCCACAGGCGCCGGCACATCCGTTCTGTGCGGCGGCCGGGGCCGGACTGAGCGCGGAAAATTCTCAAAGCCTATCCACTGGTACTTTTCTACCCCCACTACAAAAGGAACAAACCATACACACTGACAAAGAAACGTGTTTTTGTTCTTGTTTTGTCCCTTTTTGCGAGGCATCCTGAGGAATCGGGTGCGTTGCGCGCGCGGGCGGTCGATGGCAGATCCGCGTCATAGGCGCCACCGCCACCCCGCGGAAATTTTCCGAAGTTTCTGCGAAGAAAAGCTCGCGCGGTGTTCTACGTTCGAAATTTGAATTTTTTATGGCTTCCTCCTTTGAATTGCGCGCCTTTATGCTGCGATTTTGATTAATGATTTATCCTCGTGGGAGGAGCAGATTTCCATTATGCTCTTTAGCGGATAATTGAATTTCCCTAAAAAAATATTTGGTCCATTCTTTCAATAATAATAATTTTGTTATTATGTGCAAAATTTATGAGATTTTTATTATTTTACCTTTCACGTTATCTGAAGGTTGAAGGTTATCTTTCCAACGAAATTAATCAAGTAATTATAAAATATATAAGAAATATTTTGTATGAACCAATATTTAACGTATTAATAAACATGTTTTGGTACCGAAGCTTTCCTCATCAGGATACACAGTATGTTGATTTTTGTATATTAAATCATGGTTTATAAAAACATTTTTATTCATTTTTAAAAGAATGAAGCAATAATAGTACATTTAATGAAGAAGTGATGTTATTGATAAATTAATAAGATAAAGAAAGTGACACTTTGATGTGTCAAAGGGGTGTCAGTAGTTCATGATGGGGAGGTGGATGAAACAAAACATCGGGGACAGAAATATGCAATTAAATATTTTAATCGACATATCAAGAGTTGTAGTACCAAAAGAGGGGTATGAAGGAAGGAGTGCGTGGCGAGACAGATTTGTGTGGCGTTCCACCATACATGGGAATAGCGTGATGATTACCAAGTCAGCAATATCATCATTAGAAATGAATCGCAATTATTTATTAAGGCATATCTCAAATAAACGCACAAAATTTTTTGATCTTAAATAATATATAATTTATTAAAAAATTAAATAGGCCAGGCATCGCAACCAGAGTTGACCCGAACATAGTACTCACCCAGATGCATTGTTTGCATACAAAATTTTCACATTTGTTATTAGATTTAATAAAAGAAAATTCAGTGAAATTGAAGAAAGTTAATAAAACAACACGACTTTCTCCAAAAATAACGCGAATCTCACCAAAATTTTGCCAAAAATATCGCGAATTTCACCGAAATATAACACCACTTTTCCCAAAATATAACGCCAATTTTTCGGGTCCCTACCCATTTTTGTCGTTTTGTATTATTTTTTGTCGTTTTTCGGAATTCTGTTATGAATTTAATTTATTTTATATCCTGTCCTACTATGATATCTTGTCTTAATATGCCCGAATAAGATCTGCATAAGTAATATAATATTTTTCTTATAATTGCCATAAGCAATTTTTTGTTTTATATATTTTGGTTATAAAATTTCATTTATTTTATATGATATCTTGTCTTATTAGAGGTAAAGACACAAGGAGGGAATCCTTAATTGATTTACTTTTTGGTATACAGTACATGTACAAAATGATGTAATGTAAACTGTCGATTTCAAGGAAATTTATAAATAATTAAAAATAAATAATAAACATTTGTTGTCCCCTTTTCGCTAAATACATTAACAGGTGTTAACTAGAGAAAAGACTCTCGCAAACGACATCACTGTCCGAAGTTTTATATTATTTGGAAAAACTCTAATTGTGCGATGCTGTATAGAGGTTTTTTTAAAAGGAAATTAAGGCGAGGCAGTTCTGGGAAGGAAAGGGGTACGAGGGGTGAGTAGAAATCTGGAGGTTAGTGTGTCCAGGAGTGACGGATGTATTAATCCATCCCCCCTACTGTGGTGTAAGGCGATGGGTCGAGAGAGTCCGGCTGTAGAGTTCAAGGCCTCTCCCTCAACCGGCCTTTCCCGATCCAGCCTACCACCAGCTAGTGGGCAGACGCGTCCTCGACAAACCTCACCCCATAAACCCGGGCACTAAACGTAGCGAACCACTTGGAGTGCCCTATGTTAGAGGTGTTGTTTATCCAATGAATGGTTCCCGGGGCGGCGATTCCCATACACGCCTCACAAATTGCTGTCATGTTTAATTATTTTAACCTTGGACTGAGATAGATTTACTAATTAATTTATTAAGTGAAGTGATTTAATAATTTTTATTTATCTTGTTACAGGTTACAATGGGCGATATACCATTTGCAGTGCTTCATTACATTAAAAATCTTCTCCCAGAGTCGTATATAAATAAGATAACATCATTTTGCATTATACCAGACATTTTTTTTGATACAAACAATCAAGAAATTGTCATTACCACCAAAAGCAGCGAGTTTATCCAATTTAAAGATCGTCAAGTTATCAAATCGCTTTTGCTCGAACCTCGCGTAGAAATCAAACAAATAATTCTACACTATACAAAAAGCAACTCAAAACTTGCCTATTTACTCAGAAGTGAACAGAAAGTTCACGTAGTTCAAGAAAATGACGATGAATTGATCGTTTTAAGTGTGATTTCTGATGTGACTAAAGTGGAATTGGATGACGAGATTTCATCGGGTGATGTTCAGATTAAAGTTTGGCTGTTGGATGATGCTATACCAGTGGTATTGAATAATGAATATAAGGTTGATGACGATAGTGAACACTTCGGACGTGATATGGAAGACGAAGCAAGAGAGGAGAGGTTTCTTTCTTTGCTAAAGAGCAAGCTGTCTGAAGCAAGATTAAACACGGCGTACAGCGTCCAACTGCTCGAAGAGAAGAGGAAGTTTAGACAGGAGATTATGTTCTTTTCGGAAGAAGAGGCGAGATACAAAGAAGAAGAAACACAGGTATGTACATATTTTCTGGGCTTTTTAGTTTTTAGCGTTCCGTAGTATCGGGGGAGATTTTTTAATACTGATTTGCTGCTGTTGTCCATATTATTTATGGATCTTAAAAATACGTCCGATTTTGTTTGCCACCCCTGGTTTGCAACTCCAAAATACTTTTTTTATTTATTATTCTGAACTTCAAGACTTCTTAATTCAAACCAGGGCCTTGAAATTTTTGGTACCAATCTAAATGATTTTTTTCCCGATTACTCATTTCTTATTTACTTTTACAAAAAAATACAATTCAAAAAGATCCGATAAACTACTTTTTTGTAGTTTGTCTAACGGGAGCTTGTTATTGAAAACTCAAAATTTACAGTTAAGGTTACATACTCCTATATATTATTTTATATTCATATGAAATAAAATCATAAACGACAACAATAAATTGTACGTAAAATAATTTTTCCTTATGATATAATACAAATAACTTCTTTCAGCTGGACAAGTTTTCAATATATTTATTAACTGTTTAGTTTCAATAAAGTTTTTTTTTCGCTTGTAGCAACACTATGTGGGTATACATAATTATAAATTAAAATAAAATAACTTAGTTTGAATACCACCTTTTATTTTTATATGTTAACCAACCGGTTTCAGTTCAGCATGAACCTTCATCAGGGTTATACAAAAACAATATTTTTCTTTCAGCGGGTAACATATTTAAACAGCTAGGAATCATGACCTAAAGTTCTTTGTCCATATTTGTTTGTATGCTTAGGAACCATTAATCCTTCATTAAAATTGAGACGAGTATTGTAATTGTGCTCTAGCCTATTTGTATTATATATAGGGTTATTAATGTGCTGAAATATAATTTTGTACCACAGAATTGATCTTACTGAAAGAATTTTGAGACTGATTTTTTAGTATGGAATATTTTGCCTTTGTTCGTATAAACTTTTACGAGCTAATAATTTAACCAATGAATTTTGCACGGATTGAACATTAATGTTTGTTTTACAGGAAAGTCCCCAGGCTGTAATTCCATACCTTATAATCGAGGAATATTATTTAACATATCTAACATCATGGACTTTATCAAAACCTTCTTCAGAATTTGACTTGAATGTTCTCTCAAATGTATATTTTTGTTATCGCTTCATTGGAGTATTATGTATGTGCTGTTTTTTTCTGTAATTCACCATTTTTCTCATTTCGTGTTGTATATTTCGTTTAATTGGGCAATAGTCCATTAATATAAAAAAAATAATAGAATCAAATCATATTTGTAAAATATAGTCAATTTATTACATCACATATCTGTAGGGCGAATCGTGAAAATTACTCGTTCTCATTCTGGAAAATTAAATATTTTTTTACCATGATTTTACTTATATTCCATAAACATTGTTTTATTTTTTTTTTGTATTTAAGGATGCCGAGAAAATGGATAAACTCTTTGCGGCAGACGTTTGGCAAAGGATCTACTGTGGAAAGTGGGTCATAGGCCTGCCCTTGACAAATATTTCGGAGGGGTAAGTTTGTTTTCTTACCATCTGCTGTATGCAGTTATAGGTATTATAATCAGATTTGACCCGAAAGCAGTACTCACACAGAAGATTTGCTTACATACAGCATGCTTCACACTTGTTTTTCGACTTCATAAAAGAATTTAAAAAATAGTTTTTTTTAAATAATATAAAAAACGCGCTGTAAAACTTTTCGAAGCAACACAAAATGCTGTTTCTCAGTGACGTTTGGCAAGGACATCACTGTGGGAAGTGTGTACGAATACACCAGTATACAAAATCCTAGTGTATTGGCTATGTCATACGTAGCAGGGGCAGTGGTAAGTGGCAAGTAAATCGTTTACTTCATTTTAACCATTATCGGTCCTGTGGCGTATATTACACGCCAAGCGATTTTAGTTGCTCGGGTCTAAAGGTGTGTGAAACATGCCAAATGCCGTACGTATATTTTGCGAAATTAGCGTTATTTTTGAGAAATTTGAGTTATTTTTTATAAATTCGCGTAATTTTTGTGAAAATTGGTTTATTTTTCAGCGAAAACAGCACATTACAAATTATCCAATATTATATTATTATTATTAAAAACGGTGGTATTTTGCAATAAAATTGGTGTTATGTT
The DNA here is from genome assembly GCA_022606495.2 of Halesus radiatus. Lineage (NCBI taxonomy): Eukaryota > Metazoa > Arthropoda > Insecta > Trichoptera > Limnephilidae > Halesus > Halesus radiatus. Next base: position 309,763 of record JAHDVE020004538.1, read on the forward strand.
CCTTATTTAGTATTTTGCAAAGGAACTGGTGTTTTTTTATTATTTTTTTTAAATATGTTGTTTTTTAAAAATCGAAACAAGATTGACAGTACGCGGCGTTTTCGACATGTAGTTAAACTGTCTTCCATTGTATGGCTATTCGAGCTTGTCAAAACCATAGACAGAGAAATATTTAGAACATGGTTTATGCCATTGAAAGTATAAATAAAACACGAAACAAGTAATTATTACTTTTTTTACAATTTCGCGGTTACTAGACCCAAAAAACATGACATAAAATAATTACTTATGCAGATATTTTCTTTGTATTCACAAGTGGCATTATAAAAATTAAAATTTGTTCAAGTTCGATACAAATGTAATTCTAATATTGTAGCTAAAAAAAATAATCAGTAAAAATAATAAGTACATACATTTTGCAATATTGAGAACTTTTTGGCACGAGGAAAAATAAAATCGATATCAGTAATTTTTTTCACAAAATTGCACTGGAAACGAAATACTCACGAAAAACCAGGTATAGTCGTGCTTTTTACTCGTTTTTATAAACTTATATGCTTAATATTTCTATTTTTGAAACTGATAATACATGGTGGAATTCCATTATAATTATATAATAACACACATAAAACTTATTTCCGCTTTTATTTTATTTCACCGTGACCGGTTTCAGCTTGTTAAAGCCATCTTCAGACTGGTAAAAGTTAATCTATGTTAAATATGAATAACCAACATAATTAGAAAGTCGGCAGTCAAAGACGACTTAATGACAACCCATGTAATAGAATAAATCCCTTGTATTATCTCCCCACCCCTCCTCCCCCACATGTTGTGTATATAAACCCTAGTTTAAGATTAACTTTTACCAGTCTTAAGATGGCTTTAACAAGCTGAAACCGGTCACGTTGAAATAAAATAAAAGTGGAAATAAGTTTTATGTGTGTGTTATTATATCAAACTTATATACATTTTTAAGACTTTATATTTCGGTACCTATTAGAGATAGAAGAAAATTGTTGAAAGATAAGTTGTTAAAACCATACGAGCCCAAATTTACATTGGAAACAAGATATTTGGGAAAAAAATAAGTTTTGCCTCGATTTCGGCTGGTTTTTTCAAGACGACGGCGTACGCGTAGGTGCGCCAAGATAGAAAACTTTACATCAGGGAACCAGTTTAAAAACATGTAAAAAAATTGATACTACCGGAGTATGACTATCGCACCATATTTAATATGGGCGTTAAATGCAACCATATAGCTGCGGTATCATGCTTTAATTACTGACTAATAGTGAAAAAAGATTTTGTACAAGGGATTTCCGTTTGTTTAAATTATATTTCCATCTGATGTTTGTAATGCGTTTTTCTTATTACGATAACCATTTCAACAGGTTTTCATCCTCTGTTAATTTTACTCTTACGTAGTCTATCTTTGGCCAGGTTTTTTTCTTTATTCAGTTTCTTTGGTTCAGTCATGATTATTTTAAATCTGCAGCAAAGGAAAGCACTTTCTCCAGTAAGATTTCGGTGAAATAATTTATTTTTACTATCTGCTTTGCGCGTGTTCGATGTTAAACTACAGAGGTAGATGCAAAGATATTACGCTTATAGGTATGGTTAAAATTATTGAAGGTGTAAATTACATAATTTTGCAGTACTTACTTTATTTTTCATTCCTCTCCATAAACCTTCATTACATTCCCTGTCCATTTTAGAAAGGCATGGAATGTAATGAAATGGATATGAATGAAGTTTTGGGTGTTTTTCTTTCTTTTTCTAACATAAGAAAAATAATTATATTAGAAAAAAATACTAATTTGTAGGTACCTACAGTGTAATACTCCGGAACGTAATGATCACGTCACTGAACAAAATCAAAAAGTCGTGTAAGGAAAGCTAATATTTGTTTTAATTTGTGGGATATGTCCTCCCCGGTCAAAGCAAAGCACAGAAGTGAGAGCATCTTTCGACTTGTACAAAACTGATGTTTCAATATGCGATATTTAAAATTTAAAGCTGCTAAATATTTTTTTTATTATTTTATAAAGTAATTACACATACACATTGAGAAAACAGTTATTATTCATCCTTTCACAGACTAAATATGTCATTCATTTTTGTATCACGGTTTAAGAGAAAACCATCGATGAACTCATAGGTGAAATCGTGTGAAAAATATTGAGATTCATAAAGAATGCAAGACTGATGTAAGCGTAATGAGTAAGATTAAGAAAGGAACGCTTAGATGGTTCGGGCATGTAGAGCGAATGAACGAAGAAAGGAGTGTAAGAAGAATGTATGGCGCGAATGCGAGTGGAAGAAGTCGGGGACGCCCGAGGAAGACATGGCACGATCGAGTGAATCAAATACTTGAGTCGGGCCATGTCAGAAGTCGGAATAACAGAAGAGAATATATGAGGCGTTGTATGAATGTGAATGAAGCAAGAAGTGTATGCCAAGATCGAGTTGTTTGGCGGTCCGTCCTCTCTGCCTACCCGTGCGGATAAAGTAAATTTTATTTAATTAATTTGTGCTGTTTCACAACTAATTCATTTGAAAATAATATATAGTATATTTGCGCACGCTCCAGAGTGGAAGATACTCTCAGTATCGCGCTGGTGAAAGACCACCATTTAGAATTAAAGTTTTGCTTGAAATGACTTTTAGCCGTGTTTGGTGAATAGCCGGGTATTTCCCCCTTTTCCTCTCCGCCTTCTCCTTCCCCTCCCCGATACCATCAGCCTCACAACATTCCCCAATTGGGGATGACATAGTCTCACTGGCCCCAGACGGTTGGGAGCAGTTGGGACTCTTGTGCGGTATTCATATAAAAAATATATATATATAGAAATATAAACGAGTGCATATCGGGTGATACCAATAAACGATTGTATGGAAAGATTTCACGTGATAACAATATTATTTCCCGATTAAATTCCCAGATATTGAACAATAAAAATAACCGTAGGTTTTTCCGTCGATTGATAATATTTCAAAAATACTCCGATTTCGTCAGCTTGTAACCATCCGGATGGATAATTTTTGTGCAACATAATTGATATATTTTAGACAAGACACTAAAGCGAAAAAAATCGTTCCACTCAATTGAGGGTAAGTTCTCTCAACATTCGCTCGGCAACAGTAGCGAAATCCGCTTCGACGAGATATTATCGATGTCCCAGTATTAGACAGCAACGAGTCAAAATCTGTTGTTTTGAGATAATCAGTATTTAGTTTATTCGTGCATATCAATATATGTATGCAAAAATGTTAAATTTTATTAATTCTCTAACTGTTCTTTCTGTTAGAAATTGACAATGGTCGGTTTAAAAATGGAAAGAATTCGAAATAAATTTGTATAAAACTGGGTACATTAATTAGAATGTTTGAAGATTTTCAAACTGGTTTTTCAGCCCTCACCAAATCCATTTTTGTTTCTATTTATAACTGGCAAGAGTACATTTTGGCGAATCGCTGATCCTATTTTCTAATTTATGACTTTTCGGACTTGTTGCCGTCTAATACTGGGCCACCCTTGTAGTATAACTCTGCAACAATGTTTCTTTATGACAAGGCATTAAGAGGAACGGCTACGCGGCCTGTTTCATACAAAACATTTCACGTAAACCTAATGATATTTTTTTTTCATCAAAAAGTGTTGTAATACGGATTAGAAGTAATTTATTTATTTTTGTTTTACATTATGAAATATAGGCCATTAAAGGAATTGATTTTTCGCGATTTTAGAGGCACTAGTATAAGGACCGTAAAAACCTTTTTTTTAAATGTTTTGTTTTTATATTTTTTATTTACATAATCATATTTACATAGCAAATATAATAATGTTTTAAAAAATATATACAAAAAAAAACCGCAAATAATTTTCTAAGTTGCCTCTAAAATTATCAAAATAGATTTTTTTTTCATGGCATATATATACTTCATAATTTTAAACAAAAATAAATAAAATTTCTCATACGTACTAGATATTTACCAAACCTTTAATTAAAAAAAAATATGTATCATTCAGTTTGGATAGGTATTTTGGCCTCAAATTCAAAATTATGTTAGATATGAAACAGGCAGCTCAGCCGTTCCTCTTAAAGTTTCGATTTTAATACCAACCAATCGCCGTAATTCAATGTTCTTTTCTTATATTTTATTTTGATTCTTTATTTTTATTATATTTTTTCAGTATATTGTTTATTACAGATATTACAGAAGTTTTCGACCACCACAAGAGGTACATGCCCATCTTGTGGCGGCTATTATACAATAGGTTCATAGTATTTATAGAAGTTATCGACCGCCACAAGAGGTACACGCCCATCTTGTGGCGGTTATTATACAATAGGTTCATAGTATTTATAGAAGTTATCGACCGCCACAAGAGGTACACGCCCATCTTGTGGCGGCTATTATACAATAGGTTCATAGTATTTATAGAAGTTATCGACCGCCACAAGAGGTACATGCCCATCTTGTGGCGGCTATTATACAATAGGTTCATAGTATTTATAGAAGTTATCGACCGCCACAAGAGGTACACGCCCATCTTGTGGCGGCTATTATACAATAGGTTCATAGTATTTATAGAAGTTATCGACCGCCACAAGAGGTACATGCCCATCTTGTGGCGGCTATTATACAATAGGTTCATAGTATTTATAGAAGTTATCGACCGCCACAAGAGGTACACGCCCATCTTGTGGCGGCTATTATACAATAGGTTCATAGTATTTATAGAAGTTATCGAAAACTCTTTGTAATTAACAATTTTTATTTTATTTATTCATTTAACGCCCATATGGGTTTTACATAGAGTTTTACATGGTAGCTTATCTTACTGTTTGGACATAGGAAATGGAAAAAAAAAAACAGTGATAGGGAAGGTATATAAAATATAACAGTAGTTTGAGAATACATGGTGACAGTATAAACACATTTCTATGGCGATACTATACATAATGTAAGAATTTATTATATTAAACATTATTGCTATCGGATTGAACATATGAAATAAAAATATAATGATGGGGGAGATATGTAAAAAGTAAACAGCTATTTAAGAAAAAAATGGCAACAATATAAACGCTTTTGCATGACGATTCGATAACATAAAAATGTGTAAATGTTGAAACATTATTGCTGTTAATTCTCCGTTTTACGTTAATTACTTACATCAAAATTACAATTATTATATTTTTTTAAACCAACAGTTTACAATAATAATCAGGTATGATAAATATATGTAAAAAATGAACTAATAATTGGTTTTCACTTAAGTATTGAAATTATTCAATGGGTTAGGATGATGGGAGGGAGAGGAATGGAATGGATCCAGTCTGTTAAGAGTAATATGTATTCTGTGAATGTTTTTTTTTTTATTGATTTTAGGTTTTAAATTGTGAGGGGCTGAGTTAAATAAGTCTAACTCACTGTATGAGGTGTTAAAAATGTGTGAAGCGCGATGAATAAACGTGTTTTGTTTTGAGTCAGTGTTGTATTGGCGGAGGCTTAGTGTGTGGTTTTGTCTGGTTTGTCTGTTGGGCACTCTCAATTGAATTCGTTCAAGCAATTCAGGGCAATCTATCACCGAGGTGGCTATTTAAAAAAAAAAACAGTACGTCTGCGAAATTTTTACGACTTTCCAGTGACGAAATCCCGATAAACGCGGCTGACTCCCAATAACTCAAGTAGGGACGATAACCCCGAAAATCGAGGTATCGTAGAAAACGATTTTGTAGTTTCTCAATCCTTGTATTACTCATTCTGTGGAATTAATATTCAATTACTTATTACCCACACACAAGCTACGTGAGTTTTCATTTAAATTTATGAAAAAAGGTTGTGTTACATTCGCCATTGTGTCAATTTCACCCAACAATTCCAATATTGGTTTGTTTGTGTGACGCATCCCTTGATTGTATATCAGGAGAGCTATTCTGCTTATTTTTAAGGAAAATTACTTATCTTTTTCCTTAGGCTTTAAGACATCTTGCTTAACTGCAGTTCCGGTTCTCTCGGATGACGGCTGCCAGCTCTCATTACGCGAATGATATTTATTAAAAATATCAATATTTGCTTAGTTTTAACAAGAGAAAAACTCAGTATTAAGTAGGTTACCAACTACGTCATTATTTACTTTCAACATTATTAGTTAGTAGACATTATTCAACATTATATATATGATAAACTAAATAATACACGACCCCAGGCGCGGCATAGAGGAGAGTCGTTCCGGCCGGACCGAGTCCAATGAATTCGATTCTAAAGGCGGAGGGACTCACTCCGAGTTCGCATGTACGGTTTCTCTCGTTCCGGACTCACACTCAAGGAATGACTAAGGTTTTGGATTTATTTTTATTTTTTTTTATTGTATAATATTAATTATATACAGTGGGAACTTATACCCGCTAAGCCACTGCAAGTAGCTTGTCAGCAGGAGTTTATTTCAACAATATAATATAATACAACAATAAATTACAATCATCATGCAAATGTAGGGCAAAATTATTATATTTAGGCGCATGCATCTTGTGATGTACATAAGTTGAAAAAAAACATTAAAGAGAAAAAATAATGGTAAAAGCATTACAGTTTTGTTATTGAGATACTAGAGTCCAATTTTATAACACCGATTTAAATAATATTATAAAAATGTCAATATCATAAAAAATATCAAAATTATAAAAGTAACAATATTATAAAAATATCAATATTATAAAAACATCAATACTTTTAAAAATATCAACATTATAAAAGCATTAATATTACAAAAATATAACTATTACGTAAATATCAGAAATATCAAAGCATCTGTAAGTATTAAATAGATTAAGAAATAAAAAATTTTAAAATATATACATAAAACAGCAGTACAGGTTGGTTACAATGAGGATAGACTTAAATATAATAGTAACAGTAAATACACCAGATATCTAGGAGCTATACAACCAAGGAGACCGTCATATTTGTTACCATCAATACACAAGGTTACTTTCCAAAAGCCAACACTTTAACATCAGTGAGAATTTCATCATAGGACAATTGTTTTTAAATTCGTATGGCAATTTGTTAAATATAAATGGTACAATGTATTCAAGGGTTCGTTGATCATATTTATTTTGAAATATTGGCACTATCATTCCTATATTTTGTGTGAAACGTGTATTGTGTACATGATCCACCACTGCCTTATACGGACTTTCAGATATATGTTGCAGTAGAATTTTATGCCACAAAAGACCACGAACAGGTAATACATTAATTGATTTGTACATGCTATCAATATCTCGCTTTTGCTTAAAAACTGTTTTACTTACTCGCAATTTTACCATGGCATTTTGAATCAGCTGTAAATGTTTTATGTTGGTCTTACAGGAGTGTCCCCAAGAAGTTATACCATACCTTATAGTCGATTCTGCTAGAGACAAATAAATTAGTTTCATAGTTTTTATAGGCACATATAATTTTACCTTGTGGAGTCTTCCTACAATGGCTCGAAGTCGCTTACAGAGGTTGGAAATTTGTACGTCCCATTTCATATTACAATCCACCGTAACACCTAGATACACGTACTGGTTGACTAATTCGATACTTGTACACGCGCAGGGCTGTTTGGTATTATTTTGAATGCAATTAAATGAATGGGATATGATTACAGGTGCCTCTCTGTACCTTGCATGCGGGGATCTTATATGCATCAATTTCGTTTTTTTAGCATTGATTATTAGACCAGAGTCATGTGACCATTTTAATAAAGAAATAAAGTCTAGCTGTAACAATTTTATTGCAGTATCCAAATTTTCATGGGATATTATAAGTGCTGTATCATCAGCGTATACATAATTTTTAACAAACCAGAATATTTTGTTCATAAGTGATACAAAGATAATATAGAGCGTTGGACCTAAAATTGACCCTTGTGGAACTCCTGTTTTGACATTCCTTCTTTTACTAAATTTGTCTGATATTTTTACCTGGATTGGTGTCAGAAACGAAAAGCGACCCTATTGAATAGTGTGATATGTACGATTTTTGCTTCCGGAATCAGAAACCCTCGGAGCTGTCGGAGTCGGAAACGAAAAGCGACCCTATGGAATAGTGTAATATGTACGATTTTTGCTTACGGAATCAGAAACCCTCGGAGCTGTCGGAGTCAGAAACGAAAGGCGACCATACTTAAAGGTTCAATACGTTTTTTCCTTCCGGAATCAGAGATACCACAGAAACAGCGGAACGATGACTCCTGTCGTTCCATAGGTTCGGTGGAACGGCTGACCCGGGCGGATCAAAGGAACGAAGTACCGAGTTCGAGGAATCGAGTTCGTGTGACTGAAGTAAAAATAAAAATTTACTATAATTCATTATAATATAATGTAATTGCTTTTGAAAGTTTTGGTTCAAAACGTTGTGTCATTTGAAGACATTTCATCAATTTTTGTGTTTTCAAATATTCTTTTAACAATCTGTTTAGGATTTTTTTTTACTATGTCTCTCCGGATTCCGCAGATGTCTTTAAGCCTAATGATAAGGATAAGGAATTTTCTTTAAAAATTGAATACATTTTGTGTTGATATTTATTCATTTATTTATTATGTACAAAAAAATAGAGGTTTAACTTTTTTTTTAAATTACAGAGAAATGCAAATAATAAATACTACTCGTTCAATAACTGCGTTATAATATTTCGATACGGAATATGTAAAAATAAAACAATAAATAACTAAAAACAAAAAAAAAACAAGAGAAAATAATGTATGCGCCGAGTGAAGTAAAGTGAAAACCAGAGACTAAAGAAACTTAGAAATTCTGATGGCTATCGCTAAATATGTCCAAAATCTTGCCACTACAGTGAATTTCGTATCGTCGACACATTCGTACAAGAGGTTGGGAGAAGGTTAAGTTGGTTCTTTGGAAAGGAATATGGAAAGTTTCGAGGTTTCTTAGTTGAAGGTGATCGGTATTTATTTTGATTGTGGCCAAGAGGGAAGATTCTACATGAATGTTTATAATTTTGAAAAGAAAATTGATGTCATTTTGTTACGACGTTCATTTCATGTTTCTAATTTGAAATATTCTAGGCGTTTCTTATCGTCGGTAAGCATTGTGGACTATCCGGTTCTATAGGATAATGCCAGAATTAGTATATTTTGTGAATCTCGTATATTGAACTCCAAACTATAGAATCGGACTTAGAAATCTGCGAATTATGGATGTGAAGACGATATGCTCTGGCCATATGGCTCCAACACTATTGTAAGAGCTATTCCACGCTATCCTCCTCATCGCTCTCGGATTGTGATCTTTTCTGGTCCTTCAGGGAAACAATTTTTCCCATTTCGTAGTACCCCTCCATTGAATAGTCAAATATTTCAAAATCATTCCTGAAAAGAAAAGATAAACACATTAGATTACGAGTAATATAATGTGGATGTTGCGAGTTACTAAAATGTAGTTTTTATTTAGTTTTAATTTTGCGTAATTTGGCGGTATATAGTTTAAATATATTAAAATGATCGTTATTATTATTATTTTTATTTATTTATTTAATTTAATATAAATACATTTAAAATATTTAATAGTACAGATGTATCTTAATAGCTAATTACAAAAAAGTATAAATTTATTTAACAAAAAGTGCCCAACTCAATAGTGAAAGATTTCTCGTGTGTGAGCTGGGGAGCAGCGCCATGTAGCGACAGTAATGGTAAGGATAGAAATAAAAGTACATCGAGAATGAAATACAGATAAAGTTTGTGTTGTTGTACACGATAGTTACTACAAAATAGAAGACTAGAGGCTAGACGAGAGGCCTGATAGAATATTTCTAGAGGATATGTTTCCCCCCTTTTTTTAAAAAATATACATGCATTATTTACAATTAAGAGTTTTATAAAATTTAAGAAGAAATTAAAAGTTATAATTTCTGTTGGAGTTATCTAATAATTGTTTGATTTGTGATTTGAAAGAATTATTTTTTTTCTGTTTTGATTTTATACGGAGGGCATTAAAAAAATTATGCCTTGATAGGCGTAATGGAGTTGAAAAGCACTAATTTTAAATTTGGGGATTTCTAAGTTGCCACGTGATCTTGGTCAGTTACTTATTTTTGTTATTATATTATAAATCCGTGTTTTATGTTCTTTCCTCCCAAAATAATATTTCTGGTACGAGTGTTTCAAACACCATGACTTTCAACTGCATTTCGAATATTTGGCATTTGAACAGTACTATTCTGTGCCCATTTCAGCTTGTGATCAAATTGTGATTATCTGACGAGCATCACAGTATGACCGTTGTGTTTGATAGCCGATCACAATTTGATCAATAGCTGGAATAGGCCGAGAAAAAGCGTTTCACGGAAACCAGTCAAATGTCAATTAAATGGTGGTACTCAAATTGGAGGACTGTGTGTATATAAGTATGAAAAAAGTTTAATTGCTGAATTACGGATTAGCCATAATTTTTTTTCTGATTTTACGTCACCTGTAATGGCGCACATGACAGAGTAATAGACAGTATTAAGCAGTAGTGGTGGGCGAATCGGCTCGGTTTAGTGAGCCGGATCACTAAATCAGCTCTCTGTAAAGACAATCCACATGAAAACTGGACGAAAAAAGTATCGTGTAAGAGCGTCTTAAGGACGTCTTTAGGAGGGGTAAGGGAGCGAGAGAGAGAGGGCATGGTGCGCGAGGACGCGAACCGTCGTTCAAACGAGCCGGATCACCTAACCGGTACACTACAAAGAGCTGATTTAGTGATCCGGCTCACTAAACCGAGCCGCTTCGCCCACCACTATTAAGCAGTTATCTAAAATAAATAATATCGACGAGTACATTCTTTTATATTTTACATTCAGAGTGTCTAGCGGTAAATTCATTATGACTGCACCGGCGGTATATCAGGCAAGGGGGATAAATAGATAAATAACCCATTTTGACTAATGTGATGACTACGCCAAGGTACTATGGCGTGTCGTCTCCAATAGTATCGGGGTTTGTGTGATGATGAGTTAAATTCGTATGTTGGTATAATTATCACTATCGCAATGTTACAAGCGTGAAGAAGGACGAGACAACCTGTCATACGCTTATTCGTCATGCTGTCTCTTTTATACTCGATTGTCCCTTTCATACTCTTGTACATACGTTCACTACAACTAGTAAAGAATTAGTTACTTGTAGAGCTGGTGGAGTTGTGAGATCTGTTCAACCGTCAGTTGGGAAAAGTGTTCCTTGATTAGTTCCGTCGTGTTCTTGCCTTTGTTCGCTTTCTTCTCGCTTCCGACATTCCGCCGGTGGGGGGCCAGGACAGTTGACAAACCCGCGCTCTCCACCAAGAAGTTTTCGTCCTCCTGTAAAATATAACTCATATTGCACATTTATACACTAGTTCAAGACAGGAACAAGCCCGAAAATCGAACATCAGCTATTATGGACTCCACGCCACTGGTTGTAGGCACAATTATTGATATCCTATTTTCGATTTTTTAAATTTTTTTCTTTATATGAATACCGCACAAGAGTCCCAACTGCTCCCAACCGTCTGGAGCCAGTGAGACTATGGCATTCCCAATTGGGGATTGTTGTGAAGCTGAAGGTATTGTGGAGGGGAAGGAGAAGGGGAAGAGGGAGGTGGGGAAATACCTGGCTATTCAGATCTGGTCACCAAACACGGCTAAAAGTCATTTCAAGCAACGTTTCAATTCTGGATGGTGGTTTTTCACCAGGGCGATTTTCAGCATAATTATTAAAATGTTTTAATATCACATTCTAAAAAACCTAATTTGTCACAATAAACAATACAACAATATCGGAAAAGGTGTTCGTAAGTAGAAGATTTTGCACTTTCAACATTTTTTTTAGGTCTGATATTTTTTTTCTAGGCTTATTAAAAAATTCACCAAAAAATGCCGGTTAAAGGAAAGGTCAGTGTGTGTTGTACTTGCAGTATTTAATTAAATCTTTTATGATATTTCTAGGCCATCCAATTTTCAATCTAAAAACATCTGCTTTTGCATTACTTCCCATTGCATCGCCTTAAAGTGATTTTTCACAAAAACGGCGCTATGCAAATTATTCAATTATTGTTATTATTATTAAAGGCTAAAACAATGCTTGCCTCAAATGTCTCAAACTTGATAATGACATCGAAGTCGAACTGGCAAGGAGTGCAGAAGGGGGTGTATGGCGCCCAGTGTACGTCCAGGGTTCTGTTGCTTTGCGCCTCCGCCAGGATGAAGCTCACGAACTCCTCGAAGTTTGGCCACAGCTGGTGTAGGAAGCTTTCTTCGGACTGCAAATACACATGTATACAGGCTCCCAATTTAAAATTCCTTTAGACCGAACACAATAAGTACCTACCACTTTAACAGGCGGTTGTATTTTTAATGGTTTTGGGTGAGTGAAAGCACTATTGTTAGTTGCATAGCCTTCGTCAGGGTGATTGCTTACTAGTGATTGTGGTGGTTTCTTAGGGATGAAAATGCATGTTGAAGGAATGTTAAGGGTCTTTTTAGAATTTTGTAACATCTGAAATTGCATATTTCTAGTTATTGAGTTTTCACAAAGCTGACATTGCACATAATGCTAAAACTTTTGCTTTTTGAGTATAGTTGTTTCGTGGGTTCACAATAAATGAAAATATTGATTTTCGTCAATTTGGTCCTTCGAGCCGGACAAGATTTACCCCAAGTAAGCAAACAAGGTGAAGAATTGTAACCCATCAAGTCAGGAGTCGCGAATGCCTTTGTTTTGGGATAACAGCATCTGGGACGTTTTCTGCTATTGCAAGTTGTTCGGAGTGGCTAAATGCCCTACCTTGTCGATTTTCTTTTCGCGGTGCGTCATGATGATCTCCTCGGCCAGGTCGGCGTACATACCCCAGGGCTGCCCGCTGAGCATCTTGTCGCGGTAAGCGGAGGATAGCCGCTCGAAGGGGTGGCGGACTATGATGAAGGCCACGCTGCCAGGTTCGCTGTTGGATTTCCAGTGATTTCAAAATGAATCAATTTAGGTCGGGCCGAGTTCGATACTCGGCATTTAACCAACTTACTCCATTTTCAACACAAGCTATATTCAGTAAAAATGTATCTACTATGTAATTTAGGGTTGAGCCTATCTAAAAAAAAAATCTGTGGCTAAAAAAGAGTGCTATATATAGTTTTTTTCTTCTAAATAATCATCCCCACAGCATAACATCCGACACAGCGTTTTTATGGGATGATGAACTCTAAAATATCTTTCTCTAGAGCCCACTATCGCATAGCATTGCTCTATCAGATGGCATCTTGTTATTATACGGGGTCGGAATGTGAATAATCGCACGTTTACCTGTGAGCCCGAATAAGTGTTTCTGCATCAGGTCGGGGGTAGATTTTCCTGGCCAGCCCCTGGGGCATATTGCTCCTCGCAGCCTGGTTGTGCGAATAGCCGCCCAGAATATTGAAGTTATACATCCAGGTCGTGGAGGCCGCTTTGAATACGTTGCACCTGTACACTATTATTATTATTTATTTAATTAAATGAAATAAAACCAGCAGGATGAAATTGGTCAACACGAAAAAATCTGCACCAAAGGATTGAATTTCGTTGAAAATTTGAATGGGTTGTATCAGCCGCCGAGCTATAATTAAAATAGAAAAAAGAGAGATGGGTCATAAATCATTATTAGTATAAAACCGCGCGCATAAAGGGGTTGCCAGCATAGAGGGATAAACGATCCCTCCAAATCGCATCTGAGCACAGCCGCGTCCCGCTTTTTTTCTACTTACACATCAAATGCATAACTTCCATTGGCTCCGCGGCTTTGATAGTCCGTGCAGTTTGGTCGTAGCTCGACGTCGGCACGGTTCAATTGTTTCCCGCTGTGCGTAATTGCGATTTCCAGTAGTATGGATGAACGATTTTGGCAACACTTTTATGCGCGCGGTTTCATACTAATAACAATTCATGGCTCATCTCTCCTGTTTCTACTATCTATGATTTTGTTATAGATTACCATATGAGATGATGGTGTTCGTTGATCAAGAATTCCCATCCAGCTGGTTGTCCTTCCCTGTCTATCCCAAGCCGGTCACATGCGTCTTTGGCCGTCTGTCTCCTTTCCTCCATCCTCTTGGTCAGTCGTATCATCTCGCTGGCATTCAAACGGCTAAACTGATTGGCCTCTTCCAATATCTCCACTGAATCCTCAATATCTAAGCCAAACTGGAAAGGAAGAGCAAGGAAAATGAAAATACAAAAGTGAAAAAAAAATCTCTTAACTTTTCTATATTTCTTGCCAATTTATCGCCGTTTTATAAACATTCGTCAGATTACCGATCGTTTGACAGCTGTCAGTTGTTGCACGACGATCGCTTATTTGAAACCGTGCACTATTTTAATTAAAAATACAACATATAATTTGAATCTGTGAAATGGATTCCTTATCGAGCATTGAAAGTGATGACGAGCGAATGGCATTTATTCAAGACAAAAAAAAACGGACGGATAGCGGTTCGTTAACGAAACGGTTCATTACGTAACAGAAATTTGATGTTTTTTTATAAAACTGGCCCTTAATGGTTAAAATTTCGATGATTACCTGTTTTTTTAATCTTATTTCTTAGTTTGCTCACTTTACCTGCAAGTTCCTTAAAAAATTATTGGAGTTTTGCTGTCCGTCAATAGTTAAGGAATGCTTTAGGTATATAGGTATCACTGGTTTTTGGAATGTGCTGATTCAGCGGCACCTGGCCGGCTTCCGTCTCAGCATCTCGAAGAGTACAACACGTCTGTTCGGTGAAGAGTCCGTTCATCGACTGTTTTGATTAGTGGTTAGCGTGTGTTTACACAACATAGATACTGTTTAAGTGGGGGAGAGGACGTTGTCACATAGTTGCAACCATAGTATAGATACATTTATTTGAATCAAAAACTTTTCCGTTGCCAATCATACTAGATTTTTACTGGGTTTTCAAGAATTTGTTAGTCACATCCTTCATTTTCAATTGCAATCAATTAACTTTTTGGTAACGGGATAAAACATAGCAGTGACAACAGAATAATGATAAAAAATAAGTTAATTCAGATTAGGTTAGGTTTGGTTAGGTTGGGTTAGGTTAGGTTAGTAATTTGTTTGTTGTTTTTCTTCATTGTTTTGTTTTGTCATTGAACTGAACGTGTCAACTCACCATGGCGTCGAGATACTCTTCATCGTCAGTGAAGTTGAAGTCCAGGAGTTCCTGGTCATGTTTGACGCGCTGAACGATGGCGATAAAGAGCAGTACTATCATGCAGCTGACCGACACGCACATGGTGAACATGAACCTGTCCACGGGGAACTTGCCCGTGTACTTGTTGTACACAAGGAGCATTTTTCTGTACACTTTTCTTTGTATATTATTCAATAACATAAAATCACTTCATGAGGAAAATGTAATGTTTACTACAGTTTCAGTGTAACAAGGCCCCGCAGTCTACATATATGTCTTTTTTACAATTATTTTTTTACATATACAATTTTACCTAAAAAAGAGAGAGGCATCTTTGGCTATTATTTGTGTCTAAATGCCATTATAAAAAGAAATTAAAATAAATCTTGCTCTAGCTATTTTGTAAGTATGATGAAATATAACAAAATATCAAAATAAAACAATGTAAAAAAAGCGTTTTGATGGGTTGAAATTTTAAAATACAAACGACAAATTTATGTTAGAACGTTCGAAGACACTTTTGCGAATCTCCGAGAAAGGAATCAGCCAATGCAATCACCGATTATGAAATTAATAACTTCCTAAAGCTTGAAAGAAAAACAGTTTCCTGTATCTATGAACTCATGTATATAGAAGGCCATATATGATACTCGTATAAACAAATGGAGATATGGCTTGGAAGCGTGCCGACTGTTGCCGCATCTACGACCAAAATGCACAGACTGTCAGAGCGGTGGAGCCAATGAAAATTATTCGTTTGTTGTCTGCCTACGTAGAAATAAAAGACGGTGCTTAGCTGCGATTTGCAGTAGAACGATTTTCATACTAATAATGGTTTATACGTTCATATCTCATTTCCCTCTTTTCCATTATCTGGCGAACACTAATACTATGTATCACTCGTTTAGTTGTTTTTAAAGTAGGTATAAATGATTGATGGTCGTCAGTGGTTTTCACGGCTAAAATTAAAATGATGTCACAGCTTCTGAATCATCTGCATTCCCTCAGGCCAGATGGAACCAGTCCAATTTTTTTGTTATTATTATTTGACACAGAAAGGTGCCGTGATTAATATTCATTAGAATACTCCGAACTTCAGAATCAAGGAGAAAGAACCCTACTAGCTTTTACCAGGGGCGGCTCGTGACATTTTGGTGTACTAGAGTGAAAAAACTGTATTATTGATGTTGTAGCCGAAAATGACTTAAATAATTTTTTTTGAAGGTTTTTAAGTTAAGATAGTTAAGGTAGCAAAAAACATTTTTATATGTATGTAAAAACGTATGTATAATATATATTTTTAATTTGTAATCTGTTTTTTTTTTTTTTTAAAATATTAGTACTCTAGCACACTAAAAAGTCACGAGCCGCCTCTGTCTTTTACTACTTCGTAAATACGCAAATAAAAATCAGTAGGAAGACAAAATCTTAATTCAGGCGGGTTTTAAAATTAAATGTCGTTTTTAATTAAAAAAAAAATTATTTACTATTTTTAAAAATAAATATTTAGCCGTTTTTATTTACTACTTTCTAAATGCGCAATTAATCGTTATTAGAATTTTTAATATTTTTTAAAGGTGAAATACAGATTTTAATGGTAAGTGCTTTCACAGTCTAAAGAATTTCAATTATCATAATTGATTTCTAAGTAAATCGGTTTTTACCGAAAACATCAATAAATCATTTCAAACATCATTAAAATTAGGTAGGGGTAAATAAAATCATATAAATAAGTCGTCTCAATGTGGCCTAACCACAGTTTGAAAATGACTGAACGCTGAAACATCTGTCACAATAATAACAATCTGAAGTACTTGCAGAACGTCATACCAACATTAGTAAGTTATGCATTCAAAAATATTTTTTTTTTATGGACTTCTACGAATTACAAGCAATAACTGTCAATAATTAGTAGAAATACAAAATCTTAATTCAAACGGGTTGTAAAAATATTGTATAATTTATGGTTACTTTATTTGCCTTTTTTTTACATGAATACCGCACAAAGTCCCAACTGCTCCCAACCGTCTGGAGCCAGTGAGACTATGGCATCCCCAATTGGGGAATGTTGTGAGGCTGAAGGTATTGGGGAGGGGATGGAGAAGAGGAAGGTGGGGAAATATCTGGCTATTCAGATCTGGTCACCAAACACTGTTGAAAGCCATTTTAAGCAACGTTTTAATTTTGAATGGTGGTCTTTCACCTGGGCGATACTGAGAGTATCTTCCACTCTGGAACGTGCGCAAATATAATACATGCTATTATTAAATTAATTATTTGTGAAACAGCACAAATTAATTAAATTAATCGGATTCGTAGTCGAGAGCCTTACCCCTCGACCATGGAGGCTGGATGCCTAAATAGTTATCACGTTGCAAGATCATAAATATAGCAATGGACGGTTTTGTGTCTAGGGTTTACTTTGTAGGCCAATTTGTCTAGGTCTATTCAGTTTTCTTTTAAAAAAAGTGAACGACATGAATTAACTAAGATCTTAGGAACATAATAATAGGAAGGACTAAATTTCAGCATTTATGGCGATACAATTCGTAAAATACCTTGAACCTCTGACGAAATCACGCAATCCTTGCGCTGGTCGAGCTTGCCGACTGATGCCGGCCGCCTGTTTCGATTTTAAAAGCGTGTTTTATTTTAATTTTTTCAAGCTCTGGCAGGAATATTAAAATGTTTTCTTGTCACATTCTAAATAACTTTCTTTGTCACATATCATCGCTGTTCTGGCTTAACCTCGTCCCTGTCTACAAAGATATGTTTTCTCGGGATATGAAAAAAACCGCGAACTCCAGTGGCGTGCTTTGCTCTATGACCAAAGACGGACTATGTGTAGTTTTTCAAGTTGGGATATGAATAATAATTGCGCGTTAAATATTTGAAAATAGCCATTTGATTAATGTTATCACCTTCCTCTGATTGTTGTGGTCAACTGAGTAAATGAGCGTACAAGTTCCTTATGTACATACTAAATTCATGGAAAAAATACGTTTTGATCAGATATTTGTCGTATGTTTATTAAATCTTTTAATTTCCCTTTTACAGCTTTTAGCCTTTATGGACTGCACGCCACTGTTGTACTCATTTTATAAATGATTTGAAAGCATTTTTTTTATTTCTTGTTTCTTATATAAATATTATTTTATTTTATATAATTATTTTATTTTATTTTAATACCCAATTATTTACCTTCTCCCAACAAGTATTGTTATTTTTGTCTATGTTTATAATTTGTCTATGCTTATATGCCATTATTTTTTTTTTAGTATACATTATATCCTGACGAAGGAACCACTGGTTTCGAAACATATAGATATGTATTTATTAAAACAGTGGTTTAAACAAAATATGTTTTATTATTTTATTTAAAATGATGCCACAAAGCGAATTTACATTTATCGAAAAAGCAATTATTTTATTTGTTAATTAATACCTTATATTTTCAAGTATTCATTAAGTAAATAAAAAAGTTGCTTTGAAACAAGGAAAAAGGACAGTTTTTTTTCATCTCTTGAGAAAACAAACATGTTTTTGTAAATACGAGTTTGAGTCAGAACAGGGACGGTACCTATACAATAAAAGCAAATCCGAAAAAAGGTTCGTAAGCACAAGATTTTAGGCTTCAAAGCCAGAAAGTTTTTATTTTTGTTTAGGCTCGCTAAAAATTTTCCCCGTTAAAGCAAAGGTCAAAATTAAAGCTTCTCGTAATATTTTATTAGCACCAATACTATTTTTAGACGACTAGATGATGTGTACCCGGCCTTGCTCGGGTTTTTTTTTAATAAAGTTATGAAGTTGTGAATTCTTGTCGTTTGGGTGCCATAATTGATTTGACAACGAAAGTATTGCCTTGTGGCGACTATTAATATCTCTAAAAAAAGAAACACATTTGAAGATTTTATTTCATTCCAAACATTTATTTTTTCAAAATGTATCTAAATCATAAAGTTCTTAAGTAGTTTTCCATTTTGAAAATATTCTAGCTAAACAAACATTCTTCTTTTGAATATGTAATCTGTGGCTAACCAGAGTGGTATATCTATGTGATAATACGTAATACAACATGGCGGGTTCAATGTTTTTCATGCTAATTTTAAAACGTTATAGCAACAGTTTTACATATTGGATATCATTCAAACTTCCCGACACTAATAAGAACAAACTATGCTATTTTCAGCGAAATTGATCTAGTAATTTTCGAGAAAATCAAGGACAGACAGACAGACAAACCTTTTTTTTTTATATATAGAGATTGAATTTGAAAGCAAAACCATGTGTTTGCATTTTTTTGCAATGCACTGAATATAATATTCTCTTAGGACAGAAATCACACTAGAATAGTTAA
The DNA here is from genome assembly GCA_022606495.2 of Halesus radiatus. Taxonomy (NCBI): domain Eukaryota; kingdom Metazoa; phylum Arthropoda; class Insecta; order Trichoptera; family Limnephilidae; genus Halesus; species Halesus radiatus. The sequence continues at coordinate 329,319 of JAHDVE020004538.1, forward strand.
ATTCACAATAATTATCTTCTCGCCTGAACAAAAAATAACCTCTAATTATATTATTTATATGTATTTATTTTTTTAATAACTCAACACAGGAGGTCCTGAGGGAAATTTCCTTCAAGGCCTACGTCACCTTTGGGAATACTTTGGGTATACTGTGCGGAGGGTCTTTTAGAGGACAGGAAGGGTGAATATGGGTCTTGAAAAGACCTATGTTGCAGTAGGGAGGAAACACAGGCCGGACACCAATAATGATACTTTTAACGGGAATTTAAATTACTCAAAATCATTTTTATGAAGCACTTTTCGATTATTATCCTCTAACAACAATAATTAAATAATTTCCATTCGATTATTTTTATACAATTTTTTTAAATTCTTAGAAATAAAAATAAAACACGTTTTTTAATTTTTGAAAATTAAGTAAAACAGTACATTATATAATTATTATTATGTTTGTGAAGCGATATTATGTATAAACGTAATTAATAAGAAGAACTAGATAATCGTATTAGTCGAATATTATATTGATAAAATTAATAATTATATTGATCGAATATTACAATTTAAAAATCTAGGTTATGAGTTCGAAACACGTTTTGCATTTTATGACACATAATGGACAAGAACAATGATGCCATGTTCCGTAAAGTTTTCCTAATGAACCACTGTGTGCTTTTCTAACACTTGCAATCAGACCAAACATTTTTCTTCGGCAATTTTTTTTTAAATTCGTCAACTAATTATCTTTGTAAGTTTCATCACTCTGTGCAGTCAGAATCAGAGGTCGCTGGTTCGAATCCCCGTGTGCAAACAAATTTTATTTAGTACTTTAATTGACTGTTATTTCACATTTAATTAATATGAAATAATATAATATAGGATACTAAATTTGCGGCACGTTCTAAAGTGGTAGATACTCTCAGTATAGCCCTGGTGAAAGACCACAATTCAGAATCGAAACCTTGCTTTGACACCAAACAATGGATTTCGCAGTGTTTGGTGTCCAGATATGAATAATAATACTTGTATGATTTGTATAGTGCCGTTTTTTGCGAAAAATCACCTTAAGGGTGCTGTACAATTTTTTTTCCAATGCTCTATCTTACCACTAACTATAGAAAATCTATTATTACTACTTATGGTTAACAAATTGGCATTCACTAGTTCACCGATCTGTAATACCAAACTACATGTACAATGCATTTTAAAATATACAGGTTATTAATTTTATGTACAGGCAGATAATATTATACAGGACCATACTTACGTGGTAGGTCCCCTGAGATAAAAGCCAGGTACTTCTCAACCTTCCTCTCCCCCACTTTGTTGTCCCCTTTTCGCTAAAAACAATAAGCAGTCATAAACAAGACAAAATACTGTTTCTAAGTGACGTTTGGCAAGGACATCACTGTCGGAAGTGAATACATGTGCACCAATACACTCAATCGTATGTGTGTGTTGCTTGGGTCAACTCTATTTGCGCGACCTATACCAAAATACCAAGGTAATGGTTTAAGTCATATGTTATTTTAAAGATTGGGTAACTTCCTTGAAATGGCTTTAGCCATGTTTGGTGACCAGATCTTAATAGCCAGGTACTTCCCCACCTTCCTCTTCTCCATCTCCTTCCCCTCCCCAATACCTTCACCCCAATTGGGGATGCCATAGTCTCACTGGCTCCAGACGGTTGGGAGCAGCTGGGACTCTTGTGCGGTACTCGCATAAAAAACCCAAGGGGAAGAAACCAAAATAAGGGATACGAGGGGCGAGTATTTAGTTTGAATGTTTTATAATTTGCTTACCGCAGTCAAAATCACGCGATACAAACGTGGACGGCGGTGAACTAAGCTGGTGCCAAAATGGGTGTCACATGACCTTTTGCCTCCAGTCGTCGAAATGGCACGTTACGGCAAGTCTATTCGTTTTGACGTCAGTGGTATCTACCTACGTATGTCCTTAGAGAAAGTGGTAAATGGGGGTGGTGATAATGTTAACACATCAATTTTTGTTTTTTTTTTAATCCTTACTTTTCCTTTGTAATAATATAGTAAAAGAAAAGTTATGTTGTCGGGTCACCAAGGTGTTAGGATTATGCTTGGATTGTGTCTGAGCAGGTCTATTTTCTGTTATTGCACCTTTTGTATGTTCACCTGTTTAAATTCTCCTTTTCATCATACCAAATTTGTATGATGTTTATTTTGTCTTTGAAATGGCTCATGAGCAGACATTGTGTATCCATAGCCTTGGTATAGGCATCACAACGAATGTTGAGTCAAACGTAGTACCCATACAGATGGATCACTTGCATACAGCGTGTTTCATACTTGTTATTCGACTATTTATTCGAATATTTGTAAAATACCGAAGATAAAGCTGTTAAAATGTTGATATCTTAGGAGAGTCTCACTGGCCGGGGCCGATAAGAATGTAACGTCATGGTACATAAAATGACTGGCGCGGCAGTATACGGTACGGCCATTCGAATTGTGAATTATAATGAATTGTGTCTCGTGACATCACGGGTATTTTGAGCGGTCATTTTACCCAAGTTTGTCATTTTTGGAGATATCGGAAAACTAATTTTACCATCGTTATTAACTCTTTAAATATAATATTGAAGTTTTACCTGCCATTAAAACTCTTATTATGTTGCCTTCCTCATCTAGAATATTCCTTGGTGAGATAGCATCTCTGTTTCTTTGCGATTTTGACTTCACTTCTCCTTTCAACATTTTCCTGTGTTCAAGTTTCACGCCATTTGCTTCACGATTCATTTCCTGAATACAAAAAAAAATAGCATTCAAGCACATTGAAAAAAAGTACATTTTTAATATACCTACCTAAGAACGCAATGCAAAACTTTTCGAATATTCTAATACGATTAGGTACACTAAATTAATCTTGTTGTCCCCTTTTCACTAAATTAACTTACAAATTGATTTAGAACATTGATGCACAAACTTTTTAGCTGGAATGCCAATTTAACAGCTTTCAATATGTTCGCGGGCCGCAAGGGATTGGCTACCTACACCTTGACATGGTTTTAACTCTGCAATCGGTGGCGCCACAAATGTAGATTTGTTTTAAAATGTGAATACCGTAAAACCACCTCAACTGTCCGGATCCAATAGATGCCTTTACCATCACGCCATTTCCCCGCAGGGGTATTTTATTTATTTATTTATTCTCAAACCTAAACATAAGAACAAAAACATTGGCCACTCATCTCACTAGGACAGGGGTCGGCAACCTTTTGAGTCGGAAGAGTCCAAAATTACAATGTACAAAATTTCAAAGTTTTTAAAAAGCCACATTTTTTTTCTTGCCAACAATAAATAGCATAGCTTATGGAACTAAAGAGCCGCAACTTCACATCCAAAGAGCCGCATGTGGCTCGCGAGCCGCAGGTTGCCGACCCCTGCACTAGGACAATCCTGTGTTGAGATGAGCGGCTTTACAATTTAATAATAATCAGTAAATACTAATAAGTAAATAATAATACATTAATAAAAATAAGTAAATTGTTGATACAAGCCATAAGTGCGGGAAACACCGATTTATCCTAAACCCGAATACGGTACCCGAGGTCTGTCTACCTGTGGCTAATCTACAAACGCCCGGCTTTAAATTCCGGGAATTTTGCAGTCGCCAGAAGGAGCCAGCAGTTAAGGGGATTAACAGCGAACTAATTAAATGCCACCGAGCAACAGTTCGGAGTTCACGAAGGAACTCGAAGAAGAGTTCGGATATGATTAAGAAGGGGGACTTTGACCGAAGCAAGAGCAGGAGTGGACAGAGACGAGTCAGTAGAGACCGTCCGGCTAGTGGTCGTAGTCGAGACTCCCGTCTCCTACAAAGCAAGCAGGCCACTTGCATCCCCAGCTCGAGACGCTGTGGGAAGACTCGGCAGGAACCGCCGAACCCCAACGCCCACCGTTCGAGTGCAGTCGAGTGCCTTTCGCCTCCTGCCCTCCGGCGCCGTGATCCCATCAAGGCGCATACCCACGGCCGCAGGAATCACCACAAGACAGCAGTCGAGCGCCTCTGGCATCCTGCTGATCATCCTCTTGAACCGTCTGAAACCGGTCGTCAAGCGGAACCCGAACCGCGTGCCCGCCCGGCACCAGAACCTCCCCCTACCGGAAGTACCATCTGCTCTCCGAGGCTTCCGACACCAACTTCTAGACGACTGGTAATCTCCCCACTGGACCGTGTGCAGATTACCCGTAAAAACAGTTTGTGTAATTAAGTGACACCCACAATACCTACAAGTTAAGAATGTATTTTACATTGTGAATTAATAAAAAACTTGACACTCAACTAAGTTACCTGTTTTCTACTGGACCCCTAATGACCCCATCATGTCATTGTATTCAGTAAATAAATAATAATAATTAAATAATAATAATAAGTAAATAAATATATGGTATACTATGGACTATTGCTCTACGATATTATATTTGGCCAATGAAGGAAATCTAAACAAGCTAGAAATTATTCAAAACAGAGCTGAGATGTATACAAATATACAAGAAATATACAAGAATCGATCAAATGAGAGAAGAGCTTGATTGGATTCCAATAAAAAGAGACTGCTATACAATGTGTTCATTTTTATACATAAAATAATGTTTTATGGATGAAATTGTTTTCAATAAAAATTTACATAATTATGAAACCAGAAATGTAAATAGAATACGATTACCGCACATGAGAAAAACAGAATCACAGAACTGCTTAATGTATAGTGGACTGAAAATGTATGATGAGATGCCTGAAAGTCTGAAGAATGGATGTATTTAAAAATGATTGTTATGCTTACTGTAAAACTATCTATATATATATATACTCGTATATAAAAATCAATGTAAGTTTGTCTGTTTGTCCTCGATTTTCTCGAAAATTACTGAATCGGTTTTGCTGAAAATAGCACAGTTTGTTCTTATTATTGCCGGGAAGGTTTAGAGAGTAGTTTGAATGAAAAATATGTAAAACTGTTGCTATAACGTTTTCAAAATAGTATGAAAAACATTGAACCCGCCATGTTTTATTTAGGTTAGCTCATAGATATAACACTCTGGTTAGCCACAGATTGCATATTCAAAAGAAGAAGGTGTTTTCGGGAAGAATATTTTCAAAATGGAAAACACAAGTAGGTACCTACTTACGAACTTTATAATATAGATATATTTAAAAAAAATAAACATTTGGAATGAAATAAAATATTCAAATAAATGTTTCTTTATTTGGAGATAGTTACTTTCGCTGCCAAATCAATTATGGCACCCTAATGACAAGTGAACAATCTCGAGCAAGGCCGGGTACATATCAGCTAGTAATCATATAAACAATGAAATGTAACCATGCACGTATCAGTTTATATACATAAAATGTAATATGAACTAATTCAATAAATAATAAAAAAAGGGGTAGGCAGAGAGGACGGACCGCCAAACAACTCAATCTTGGCATACACTTCAATCAATCAATGACTGCATCAAACTTCAAGAGGACCTCAGTCGTCCTTTTGTATACTGCAAATTGAATAAATTAGTTATTAATATTTCAAAATGTAACAAATTATCTTTCACACGTAACAAAAAGAAAATTAATTTTAATTACACTTTAAATGATACACATATCACTGAAGTAGAATCTATTCGAGACCTTGTGGTAATACTGGATGTGAAACCAAATTTTATCAAACAAACTAATGACGTTATCAACAAAGCCAATAAAATGCTTCGATTTATAATTCATATTTAAAAACTTTTTCGCAACATACTCTGTACGTGTATACTCATACTCACCGCGTATATCCACCCTCACTTAGAATAGTGCACACCGATATAGACACCTTTGTACCAAACCCATATTGAAACAATCGAAAATTTAATTTACACTTTGTAAATAATACCGAATCCTTAAAATTCCATAACTTCATCACGCATCAAACAGGAAGTTTAATATTTGATCTAATCTAACCTATACATCCTAAACCTATCTAAATCTAATCTATATAACGCACAATTTAACAACATTGACATTCTTCACAAAACCCTTTCAAAATATCGAACCAAAGTAATGCGTACAACCACTAATTGATGCATGAGTATAAAATGGATTGAGAGCATCACCCGTCCCGGTCCTATCTTCCTCTCCCCCTTCTTTCTTACTTTTTTTATTTTTTTATTAGCTTCATAAATAAAACACCTGTATACTCCTATAATCGCTGTTAGCACAAGAAACTTTGTTGGCTTATCTTTTGTTAAACTTCTTCTGTGCATATATTTGCATTAAAAGCTGTTTGTTTTTTACCAGTAAATAAATAAATACACTTCTTGTTTCATTCGCATTCATACATCGTCGCATACATTCTCTTCTGTTATTCCAACTTCTGACATGGCCCGACTCAAGTATTTGATTCACTTGATCTTGCCATGTCTTCCTCGGGCGTCCCCTGCTTCTTCTTCCATTCACATTATATATTCTTCTTACACTCCTTTCTTCGTTCATTCGCTCTGCATGGCCAAACTATCTAAGCATCCCTTTCTTAATCTTACTCATTACGCTTACATCAGCCTTGCATTCTTTACGAATTTCAACATTTTTCACACAATCATACATGGATTTAGCACACATTCGCCTCAGAGATCTCATTTCTACAGCATTCACTCTACTTTCATCCTTTCTCTGCCAGTTCCATACCTCACTGCCATACATCAGGGTTGGTATTAGTACTCCATTGTGGACTGCTAGCTTCGCTTCGTTGGACAATTTTTGTTAGCTCCATTCTTAAATATTGCATAACATAATAACCTAATCTTTTGATACCATATCAAAATTTATTTTAAAATATGTTGTACAGTTTTAAATAAAATACGGTCACGTCAAAACTTTTCCATTTCCAAGGTCAGACCAATAAGTGTTTTATCTGAAATTTTATTAATCTGAAATTTTAAAGAACACTAAAAAAAAATTGTAATTTCGAACGGCTGAATCAAAATATTAAAATAGATATGTTTGTCGCGAAACTTTTTCATAGTTTTGTAAAACAGAATGGAAACTGTGAAATATTTTAATCATAGCACTCAAATAAGAAATATCACAACTAGTGGTGGGCGAAGCGGCTCGGTTTAGTGAGCCGGATCACTAAATCAGCTCTCTGTAAAGACAATCCACATGAAAACTGGACGAAAAAAGTATTGTGTAAGAGCGTCTTAAGGACGTCTTTAGGAGGGCCAAGGGAGCGAGGGGAGGGCATGGTGCGGGGGGACGGGGACGCAAATCGTCGTTCAAACGAGCCGGATTACCGAACCGGTACACTACAAAGAGCTGATTTAGTGATCCGGCTCACTAAACCGAGCCGCTTCGCCCACCACTAATCACAACACACTTCTGTTTTCAGGAAAAATATTTGGTCGTGTACCTCTATAAAAAGGAACCCATTAAAATTTTTTATCAAAGCGCCGTAAGCGAAAAATTTTCTAGACTCAAGGTCAAACTGATAGATTAATACTGTTGATTTTTCTTTAGTCAAGTGGGCCGCCCAAAGACTTGCAGGCCGTATGAAATGGGTTTATGCATCAATGATTTAGAACTTACTATATGTTTTGCAAGATTTTTTGTTGGGAAACTGGAACTTGGAAATAAGCCACTTTTAGGTTCAGGAACACTGAAGAGAAAAATCAATTGTGCTGTGGGCATGTTCGAGTTCCCAAAGTAGGATCAATTCTTTCATTACTTTTGGTGAAATTGATAAAACCTTTTTGAATTATGGAAATTGTTTTTCCAATAGGTACATAATCAATTTCGTCGGCCTGTCTGAGGCCTAGAAGTCAAAAGGTCTTGTGTAATTTGGTCACAAATTGACAGACAATTTCTGTTTTTCAGATCAATAACCGACATCGAGCTATTGATGAAATGGGAAGAGTCCACCATATTTCCATACAGCACTCACCTATACCAATCAACTGACTATCCACCGTACTGGGTTGGCAAAGCAAGGACAGCTGTTGCGCCTGGGTCCTCCTTTACGATGGTGGCCATTGCGGAGGAGCCCCAGTTTGTGGCCTCCCCGCGGGTGGCTCTGAAGGCATCTTTAAGGTATAAATACAAAGATACGGTGCTTTGTCTGCCATTGGCAAGAATAGAGGCAAGCGCAGCCAGTTTGGTGAGCAACGAAATGCACCCAGTATTGCGTCAGGATGAACATTTTGGTGAGAAAATCTTATTTTATTTTATATACCGGAGACACTGAAGAGATAAACCGACAGAAGTGTGTTTTGAGCATTTCCGTGTGCCAGAAATGAGTTCATTTTTACCTCAATTCTGCTGAAATTGATCAAACTTTTTTATATATCGAAATTTTTTCTTGAGCAGATGAACAATTTCATTGAATTGTCCGGGCCCTAGGAGTCGAAAGGCTTTATGCAAATTGGTGATATCAGTTTTCTTTCAAATTGGTGTAGATCACACTTCTAGGGATTATCTGTTCAATGTGGAAAGTTTTCTGGTGAAAATTTAAAAAAAAAATCAGAATTGAAGCATTGCTTGAAAAGCAATTTATAGCCATGTTTGTTGACCAGATCTGAATATCCAAGTATTTTCCAACATTCCGGGGAGGGGAAGGCGATGTGGAGGAGGCTTTGTTCTCTCTTTCTCTTGCTTTTGTGCCGTGTTCACATAAAAGTATACTTTTGATTGATGTAATATCAAATTTAATTTATTTCAGGTCCAACAGACGCTCTGGCAATACTTTCCACTGGCATCAAAACTGAATTGGACATTCACTTTGCATTCGACGATCTTCAGACATTCTTCACTGAAAAACTTAAATTCAACCTGAGTGCTTTGGACGGCAATGCAGTCCTCAGGCACTGCAGCTCACCGCTGCATGCGTTGCACGGAATGACCATGTATGTTTCCAAAGATGATCAGAATTCAAAGGTTGATTACATTATTGTGCTCTCCAGGTAAGTTCTAGTAAAGAAAAAAATCATTATTCATATCTAATCTAATGCGTACCAATGTGTCTGTGTCGGGTAAATATATAGAAAAAAAAAAACATTACCGGGTTACGAATACCTTGACATTGTTTGAATTCCTCCTACTACCATCATTATAAGCAGAATGTATTTCTTGTGCAATGATGGAGGATTTAGTTAGCAGAGGATTGAACCCGCGATGCCTGGGTGGAAACCAGACGCGTTACACTCTACCACTAATTGGACGGTTATTCTATACTAACCTTATTTCCTCTATTGGGTTCAGCTAGCATTGCAATAGTTTTAGAATATTAACATAGATTCGTGTGAGAAATTAACAATAATTTATCTTTTGTGTTTGGTGAAGCCATCAAAGCAGAGTTCTATAGATTTACTTACCCGCCTAAATTACTTTCAGTAAATGAAGAAGAGACAATTGCTTTCAGCAAAAAAAATATTACAGGCATTGTAGTGGTGAATTTATTCCTAATTCAGGGCTTCTTCGTCAGCCAGTCGATGACATCGAGGGTCACTTGATTTAGAGCCTGATGTGCCGTAGTAACTCAGCACTCAATCAATGGGTTAAATCATGTTCGGCTTAACGCTAAACGAAACGTAAAACGCACTCACAGATGGCGCTATTTTAAATATTAAAAAAACACTTTTAGCATGTAAAGCTTTTAAACATTGAAATAAATTGTTTGTTGGCGGGTGAACACACGGAATACGAAAATAAATAAATTGTAACAGTAAATTTTTAGCTCAAGTCCTGCAAGAAACTTATAAAAGTATAAAATATTATTGTGAAAATAACATATACAGCATTTTTATTAGTTTATCGAAGGTCAATAACAATTTATTTCATTTCATATTCTGTACACCCGCTAACAAACGATTCATCTCAATGTTTAAAAGCATTAAGGCGATGCAATGGGAAGTAATGCAAAATCATGTGTTTTCAGTTTGAGAATTTGATGGCCTAGAAATATCATAGATGATTTAATTAAATACTGCAAGTAGAACACACCTTGGCCTTTCGTTTAACCGGGCATTTTTTTGGTGTCTTTTTATAAGCCTAGAAAAAAATAAAGTATCAGACATTAAAAAAATGTTTAAAGCGCAAACTCTCCTACTTATGAACCCCTTTTCCGATATTGTCGTATTATTCATTGTGGTAAATGAAGTTTTTTAGAATATGACCGTAAAACATTTTAATAATTATGTCTGAGCTTTACAGAATAGAATAAAACACGCATTTTGGTGATGGTTTTTTTTGCGTAAATTGAAACATGCGCCCGATGTTAAGCGAGAATCTCAACCCTGTCGCCACCTGCATAAGGAGTGCGTGATTTCGTTGGATTTTTAGCCGGTGGATCGCCTTAAGTGCTAAATGTGTTTTTTTCCAAAATAGTTGAATTAGCGCTATTGGTGCGCGTATCACGTTTCGTTTAACCTTAAATCAATTTTATTTCAAAGCAAAGTTGTTTGTTTAGCAAAATGAACCATGAGTTACTTCGGTCAATAATATCTTGAATTTCATTCTTTCCAGAACTGAGAACCACGTCTTACTCCTAATAAACCTCATCTATGACTTGTTTCCCTCGAGATGTCTTATAGTCCTTTCCGGATATACTGTCAAGGAGAAAACAAACACGAAAATTACCCTAAATCCAACGGCTTCAGAGAAAATGGAGACAAGTCAGGACTTTTTGACTTCAGGTGGTAAAGGAAACGGGCATTTGCTGGATTATGCTTCAGTTATTAATCAACAGATGTCAGCCGTGTCCCAACATTTGGAGAAATGTTTGGAGGCAATGTCGGAGGCTAATGCCAAAAAGCTGTCTTCTAAAACGGACACTTCTATGAACATAGATGTCATGGCGTTGGGGGAGAACACATACAACGATTTGTGGAACTTTTTACTTGATAATATGATTGTGCGCAATGATTTGTTGAATAAAATATTAAATGATCAATAAATTTCAAAGAACAAATAGGTCCTCGGAAGAAACTTAGTTTATTTTCTTGTACTAATCCTAAGTTGTGCTTTCTTTCCATCCCATTAAAATCTTTCAAATGGAATTTTAACAAAACACCCCACTGTAAATATGCAGGTAAGGAAAAATCTGAAAATTTATTTATGTGGTCCTTTTTATTTACAAAACATTACAAAATAAAATTCATTTGACTAGACAGTTATTTCAGTCTCAATGTGACTTTTACAAGGCACTTAAAAATAATTCATATACAAATTATGAAGAGAAAGAAACATAAAAAAAAAAAAAAAATTGTCATCTAGACATTTAAGTTAACATTTGTTTAGATCCAGCCATAATATTATATCCTCTTACATACACACAAAAGGTGTCAATATTTCTAGGCACATTCCTTTAAGAGGAACGGCTGCGCGGCCTGTTTCATATAAAACTTAATTTTGGATTTGTGGCCAAAATACTCACCTAAATCTAATGATTTTTTTTTTCATCAAAAAGTATAGTAAATAGATTAATGGATTAGAAGTAATTTATTTATTTTTGTTTTACATTATGAAATATAGGCCATTAAAGGAATTGATTTTTCGCGATTTTAGAGGCACCTTTAACAATTATTTTTTTTTTTTTTTTTACAGTAACTCCACACAGGAGACCAAGGAGGAAATAATTTCCCTCAAGGCCTATATCATCTTTGGGGATGCTGTGTGGAGGAAACTTGAAACTTGGATGGGTATTTTGGCCTCAAATCCAAAATTTAGTTATGTATGAAACAGGCAGTGCAGCCGTTTCTCTTAAGTGGATCTTTATCTTGCTACCTACCTTCAATCTCTTAGGTGAATTGCTTTTCAGTCGTTTTGTCATTAGTCACACTTGCTCAATATTATTAAATAAATACATAACCATTTCATAAAAAAACTATAAAAAGTTGAACATGACTAAATGAAGCTTGAAAATTAAAGTTCAACCCTTCGCCATAAATAGAAGAAATAATATGTAGATGGGTTGGTTAGGTCAGGTTCAGTTGGTGTTCATGACCAGGCAAACTCCTTGCAAGATCCAGTGACTGTCGTGCTCCTTGGTCCACAGGTTAGATTCAAACACCAGTCCCACTCCCATAGCATTTCTTCTCAGGGAAGTTGTGTAAACTGGAGTTTTTAGAGTATTCTGAAACACACACAATAATTAAATAATATTATAAATTATCTCTAGCACACATATACAGCAGATCCCTGACTTCCGACACTTGGAATTTATGACAAACACAAAAATTCCACATATTTATATCAAAATATGGTCACGTAGCATCTGCCCTTTTCTCCTACAAACTTATGTATGAACCTGATAGATAACTCGAGGTTCATATCATAAGTGATTCAGATTAAATTAAGCTCAGATTCCTTATGGTCCTGAGTAAGATTTTAAGATTACCGTGAATTCAGATGTCTGGTGATTCAAATCAATGTGTAACAGTGATATAGTAAACTAGTCTACCTGCAAGTTGAGTTTGTGCGCCTCCTTGGGCTCGATGTAGATGATGGGCAGCTCCGTGACGAGAACCTTGGGGTGTGACCTCTTGAGGCAGCCCTCCTGCACATCCCAGCGGGCACCCTCCAGGAAAAGGCCGCACACATAGCAGCCCTAGACATACAATAATTTAGAGTACATTTTGTGTGTTACAGCAACCTAAAGTGTTTGCTATAAAAAGTAGTAGGGATACGCACGGTGGTAGGCCTCTCCTCCACCTCATCGGGATCCACAAACTTGGTGACTCGGGTGAACTGCGTGGAGCGGTCAAGCGGCCACGTGTACAGGCGGCAGGCCATCTGCACGTGCGCTGTTAGGTACGCCTCGGGGATGTGGAGGCCTGATAGCCACATCACCACTGGCTCTTCTTTGGTGGCCTTCAAAATAATACACTTTGTGTTAAAGTAAGTCTTTAATTCTGCAAACCATGTTAAATTTATTGAAGGGTAGTAAAATATCAATGGACAAAAAAATTTATTCCTTTTAGCATTTTGCTAAAGCTAAATAACATTCCTTTATTCAGTCTTGTCTGGTGTTATCGAAGGTATTGGAAATATTTGAGAGGACAATCTTTTGAAAAATCTTTCGAACCATATTAGAAAATGGTGTCTGGCGGACGAGGTAGTATAATGAGCTATATCAAATTATTTGGTGAGCTGATAATAACGATAATAATAAAACTGGGCTCCGCTGGGCAGGAAGAAAGCCAACCACCGAAGAGACTTTTTAATAATAAGCCAGCAGGAGAAAGGAGTGACGGGAAACTCCTTAGGTGGCTGGACATTGTGGAGGTAAACATCCGCAATCTTGGCCATATGAAACTGGGGGGTTGTGTAGTGGAAATTATTTTGACATTACTATGGTCCATTTATGTATATTAAAAACATAAAATGTCAAGGACAATTAAAATGTTTCACCGAGGTCATTCCGATCAAGAAAGATTTAGCGAAAAATAATCAATATTATTAACATATCTTTAATTTATTTTATTATGTTCTTTTTCAATTTCAATTCCAAAATTTTGTATTTTTTATTCTTTTTCTATTTATTTTATCATTTACAAATTTTCATATATTTTTATATAGCGTAAATTTCACTGGTTAATGCAACAAAGTAACAACTTAATCTGTAAAAATGTATATTGTATTTCATGTTTTCTAAAAAAAAAAAATTCTACAAGATTGGGGCTTTGAAGCATTGGAAATGAATATCGATCAGTCTATTAAGAAGAAAACACTTCTGTATCATCTCTGGCTTTCTATCAATCACTCCATACTATAATTCGACATTCGACAGCAGAAAAGACAATGGAAGTTTGTTCATACAATGAAAGCCACAATTAGTTAGATATTACATATTACTAAATTACTCACCCACAAACTATACTGTGTAGCCCTTCTCATGAAGTGTTCCATCCATCCGCCAAGATTCTTGCAGGAGGCAGGAGCCAACTTCTTCCACTCCATGGGCAGCTGGCCGTTGAAGAGCGAGTAGGCAATGTTGTCCAGAACTGCGTCCATACCAATCTCACCGGCCAGAGCCTTGCGCAGCAGAGAGAGAGTCTTCGACATCTTGTTGATCAGATTGTTGTACCTGAGTTTTAAATAAGCCATTGATATACAATAATAATATCTTAGAGATCCTTTAGGGATAGTTGATTCACCTCATACCTCGACACTCGAGTTATTTTACCTTTCCAGTTCTTGTAGGAGCACAATGAATGATGGGGTGATGTACATCTCAAACTGTTTCCTCACTCTCCAAATTTCAAATTCGTTTGGCATCTTGCTCAATATGTCACTGGCAACATTATCTATGAATTCTTCTCTGCTTATCCCACCTCCCACAGCCCCTAAAATACATACACTCAAACTTATAAGTTTAACATAGATAATATGATAATAAAAGAAGGTCCAGAAGGGTTCCCTGTGGGACACCAGATAATTTACTTTTTTTCATGCTTATTGTTGTGATGACCTCAGGTTGTAGGATAATAAATACACCGTCATCCACCCAGCACTTTGTATTTTATTAGGAATATGTTCACAATTAGAAATGAGGAAAATTAGAACAACTAAGAAGCCAGTGTTGTCTATTAGTTATTCTTAAAATCTGCCGGACCACAAGGCGGGTATGCTGTATTTATATTTTATAAGAACATCTTAGTGACATCTATCAGAACTCTCTGAAACTACTATTAAAGCTTCTCAGTAAAGCCAGGTTTTTTTTTTACAGTAACTCATCACACTATATCATCTTTGGGCATGCTCTGTGGAGGATCTATCTATATAGCTCGAACTATCACACTTATTAATATTGATGACTTGAAAAGATTGTTGAGTACCGGTCTGGGGTTGAAGCTCAATGAGATGTCCCCAAATATCTTTGACAGCTTGGGTGTAGTAACCAATTTCTGCATTGGGGTGTAGGCCAAATACTTCTGGAGAATTGGCTAGTGGAAGGTGGTCAATTTGTTCTGAAAAGGATTATACAATGGAATAAGTCAATAATAATCGAGGGATTAAAAAAAAAAATTGTTTGCATATCGTTTATAGAGTTAAAACAATGATAAACATTACCTATGTACTCGTCTCTAGTACAATCTGGGGGGATAAAGTATTTGACAGACTCATCACGGTAGAAGAAGAAAGGTTGGAAGGCATCAAAGAGGAAATCTCCAAAGTACTCTTCCATGTATGTCTTAACGATGCGACGGTCATAGTCATCAATCACACGACCACCGTACATCACCTGCAAGATAAATCAGAAGAGATGAAGAGACATAGACAAAGGGTTTTTAGTATGTATTGTGAATTCTAATGTTGTTTATAATCGAGCGGTTTATACCTCGCCAAACAGGTACTTCAGTGTGGCCCACGGGATAGGACCAGCCGAAGACAAGCATTTGTTTAGGTAACACTCTAGAATCTGCAGACAGACGGTGAAGTCAGATTCACTGAAGTCATAGCAAATGTTCCAACCCATCTTGTCATATTTACGCCTCTCCTGTAAGAAAATACAGATGTGATGGCAATGTGTGGAAGAGAGAATGAATTGAATAATTGCCATTCCCAGGAGGTGAAAGAATAATTTACCTGAACCACGGCATGGAAGAAGCCCAAGACATAGACCAGACTCTTGAACATGGGGTGCAAGCAGTTCTCCAGGAGGTTGGGGGGTATCTTGAAATAGGTGTTGCGGAGGTTCAGCTTCAAGCCATTGGGTGGTTCTGTCACAACTGGAAGAAATACGAGATGCTGCAGACATTATGTTTGTGATAAAATTGCCTTATTTGTTGATACATAACAAATTTTGAGCGAGGGGGATAAAGTTTGCAGGAGCATGCCATGACTCAATCAGATTGCCAATATACAAAATAGCCAATCTTTTGGGTTTGGAAGCATTGATGATTGTTTTCACAGGAAAGAGAATCTTAAGAGAGTTTTGTATGTAATTAGGAAGAGTAAAGCGATGAGTGATGAAGCTAACCGCATGGTACGGGAAACATACCCTTGAGAGATCTCTGCAGAATGCCTATGGGGAAGGCCGGAGTGGGATCCGTGGTCAGCCACAGGCGGAACTCCGGGTGAGGCTTCATGGCTGCCATCTTCTCCAGCTCCTTCTCCAGTTCCATAAGGAAGCTCACCAGCAGGTGGCAGTTCTGTAGCATGAGCCACTGCCCGCGCGATATGGCTGTTTCCAGAAGGTTTACCGCAAGCTAAATATATTCAAATATGTAATCAATAACTGAAATCTCACAGAGTAGCATATTTTGAAACACCATACTCAACACAAGAGTTTCTAAAAAAAATCCTAATTTATACCTCCTTTCTAAATGAACCAAATTTAATCTCTCAAAAAACTCAGATCAGATTAGAGCTAAACTAAGATACTAGACAGAGTAGAATGCGAGCACCGCATATTTTGGCATAAGGAACTGAAGGGAGATAGTAGGAAACCAGCAGTAGTGTAGGTGTTTATTAGACTCTCCAAGGGTTGTAGCGTCGATGGTAATTTGAAGTGCCTAAAGTTACAGGTATATTACGTAGATGCTTGGGGTATCTGGGATAGGAGAGGTGTTGTTGCCCCCACAATATATTTGTCAACGATAAAGCGACATCACCCATTTATGTGTCAAACACATTATATTTATCAAGTAGTTTGTACCTTTTCCTGCCCTTGTCCGAGGGACAGGTACTTAAATTTGCCACCCCCGAAGCCGTGGTGGTCGGCCAGCTTCATGAGGTCGCTGGTGGGGTCGGAGCCGGCTGACAGGATGAACACCACCGGGGTGCCAGGGGTGGTCTGCTCGAAGATGCCCTCCAAGCTGTGAAACCAACACCAACAGACATGAGACAGGGGGTTCTTGGAACAACTTTAAGAATACTATCCAGCTTCAACAAGGTCTCAATGACGTTTTCATTTACAAAAATTTCTACAGCATCAGGAAACTAAAGGGGCCCAGCTCACCTGTGTAGTCTATGTCAGCGTTCTTCAATATTTTTAAACTTGCGGACCGGCGAAAACAGGAAAAAATTTTGGAGACAATCTGACAGTCAATATAGAAATAAACACCAATGCAGAGTTCGAAACAAGTAGGTCAGTAGTTGCTGACCTCACGACTGGCGGTGTGATGAACTCCTCGCCCATAGTGATGGTGATGTAGTTGCTTATGGCGCGGAAGACGCGGTCCACGCGGAAACAGCGCAACAGCATGAGGGAGCCAAATGGCCGCAGCTTGCCCGAGTAGCCACATGGGTAGTCGATGGACTCGGGGGCGTCGTTATCAAACCACTGGAAATAAAGAATTGTCAATGAATTAAACTGAATTTTAGATTTGCCAGCAGCAGTTTCAGATCGACTGATGACATGTGATGTCTTCAGACCAACGGTTTTTTATTCTGCTTGGGTTTTGGCAAATTGTCCGGTTGCTACTTTTAAAGATATTTTTTAATTCATATTTCATATACCTTTTTCCATTCTGAAGTCATTCTTGACATATCATCGGGTAAAGCATTATATTCTTCTCCAAAGTCAGAACTTAATTTCATCACATCCTCCCAACCCTGAAAACAACACAAAAGGGGGTTTTGAGGTTAAAAATCCGTTACAAAAGTAGCCTAGAATTTGAGATACTTATATGCAATGGCAACCTCTCTTTCAACTATTTTTGTGCTTTCCGCAGTTGACAGTTCCCTTTGTCTGCAAATTTTGAAGAAAGTAAACTAACCTGTGACGATAGCCACGGGGCGGGACATGCTCTGGCCGACTTCTCCAAAGAAACTGAACCCTTGATGAAGAAGTCCACTTCGCTCTGGGACACCGAGTCTCGACTCTGCTCCAGCTTAATGGTCATTTGGAAGGAGAACAGCAACTTGTGGCGCTCAAATATGCCTGGAAATACATACATATTTGTATTCTTCTTATCATTATGTGCAAGATTTATAAAACTGGAATGGCTCCACTGGGCAGGTCACGTGGCAAGGATGAAAGATAGTTGCTGACCAAAGAGGCTTTTTTATAATAAGCCTACATGTCAGGGACGTGTCGGGAGACCTAAACATAGGAGATTAGATGGTGTAGGAATAAGGAACTTTAGGGAGACAGCAGGAGACCTGTGGGAGTGAAGACATTCCCTAGAGAGGGCCAGTACTAAATTTCGTACTTTGTAGCATGGTAACGTTAAGTTATTTGTACACACATTCAAGTCTGCAAACACTCTTTTATTGTTGAATTTTGGAATAACTTATTGAAGCTTATAAACCTCACTGTAATGTATTTTAATCATTGAAGAAAATATTAACAACTCTCAAAATGAAACCGAAAAAACGCAGAAAAGAAAAAGATAACGCTAGCACCTGGGACTCAAACTCAGGACTTCATGGTCTATCCGGGATCTTACGCTCATACTTACCGGTATCATACTTCAATCGAAATATGATATCGATAAGATTGGGGTAGCTGTAGCTCAGTGGATTAGAAGGTCCTGGATAGACCATGAAGTCCTGGGTTTGAGTCCCAGCTGCTACCATTATCTTTGTATTTTCTGCGTCTTTTCGGTTTCCTGTTTCATTTTGAGAGTTGTTAATATTATCTTCAATGATTAAAAAAAAAACTTTTATTGAACCATATTCCAAAAGTTCAGCTCAACAGCTGTTTTACATGCAAATGACCTACCAAACCATTTTAGAATAAATTCTATCACACTGCTGTTTCGACAAGTTCAAACATTTTACCTGTGCATCCATAGTCATAGACATTCTTAGTCAGCATGTTGATGATATTCCTCAGCCTCTTCACCAGTATGACATTGGGCATGGCCTTCTTGAGGGAGTAGGCAAACACCTCGAGGTAGGCGGACAGCGAGTACTGATACATGGTGTTAACGGTGGCCATATCAGACAGCACGAAGAACAGAATAGCACCGCGTTTGGCCACCGGGCGGTAGCCGTCGCGGAGACTGTCAATGTCGGCACCAGTCGCCATAGCGAGTGTTAGCTTTTCTAGTACCTGGAATGAGGATTAATGGAAAATAATATGAATATGGCTAAAATAATGAAGGATACTGCTGTAATAGATAGAGGAATTAGCAACAATTTTATTAAACTGAAAAAATCCCATGATCAGCAGCTGTCTAGCATAACGGTTATGCTTGTTGCTGAAATATGGATAAATTATGAAAACTCACCTCCCCAGCCTTTAGTTTGGTGTTTTCCAGAGTGTCAATGAGGTCTACATTGTCCAGCATGTTGCCAGTAGAGGAAGAGAGCTCCCGGAGCAGAGAGTCCTCCAGTTGCTTGAGCAGACTCTTGTTGGCCGAGGTCTCCTTGATGAGGGACTCTCGCTGCTCCTCTAGGTCCGCTCTTTCTGCTCGCACCACCACACTGAGAAGCTGATCTTCCAGGCCCTGGAATCATCAGCAGATTAAATTATTGAATAACCTGACATAAATTTGTCACTCACAACACAAACAGGCGTATCTCATATTAAGGGGAGGTTCTCATGAAACTCAACCAAAAAACGTTTTTTTTTAAATATTAAACTAAGAAGTAAAAAAAAAGTTTTTTTTACCTCTTAGATTTTTAAACATTTTATTATGTTTCGCTAATGGGTTAAAAAAAAGCTTAATTAAAACTCGACTTGTGAAGCATATAAGAATCCTAAAAAAAAATCAATTTTTTTGGCTCTCCTGGAAAGTTGCTAAATATGAGATATGCCTGTGTGTGTTGTGGGCGACCAATTAGTACCCAAGTACATTGTTGTAGATCCAACTATTAAACCCCCAGCTTTCACTCTCGCCGAAGACATGAACCTCACCAAACTGCATCCGGTGTAGTCGCAGTCGCTGTGCGTATATGATGCACAAATTTGGACCCAAAAGATTCTGATTTGTACAAATGTGAACATATTCAAATAATAGAATACATCATAGAAGAATGTCCCCTTCATTAGTTTCCTGGAGTCACATCTGTGCTGAACAAAGTGACTCCTGATGTCATCGACTGGCTGGAAATCCTCAGCATCCCACTTTGACCTACACCAATTATCCTCCACCATACGAAGAAAAAGAACTAGTACCCTCAGAGACTCTGAAGGAGGGGTCCAGGGTCTACAAACTAAAGAGTGTGCAATTAACATAAAAACAAATAAACAAAAATAACAGTTAGAATGTAGGAAAGTTTAAGTGAAATTAAAAAATACGTTATTTGTAAGGCTCACCGTTAAAGTGACCATGTAGTTAATGACAATAGCCTTAGCGTACACCGCAGGGTTCAGATCTGGGTTGGCCAATTTGGTGGTTAGATACAGTCTGAAGTTGGGGTCATAGTCCACCTCCTTGCTGCCCAGCATTATAAACTTGCGGCCACTTTCAACTGCAAATAGAAACTACATAGTTGTATGAAACATAATAAAATCATTCAATAAAAAACTAAGATAAGTTGGTAATAGCAAAAAACTACATGAGATGATCAAGAGAAGATGAAATGCCAAGGAGGAGGAAGATAATTCTAAGTGTTTTTGTAGACGATGCAAACTCAATACGAGCAAGGCAATTACTCAATACAGACAAAAACTCATTGAGGGAGGGAGTTCATAGTACTAACAGAACATTGCCATCTCAGGAGATATCTGCAGTTATGGCGGAGTGAAAAGCACCAATAGCTATAGGAAATGTGAAGAGAATGATGAAATACCCATTAATCTATGATGGCCATGTCCCACTTTGATGGGAAGAAGGCTTAAGGTGCGTTTATACCAAACGAGCATGAACATAGAACACGTGCCTGAGCATTCTGTTCCTGGTCGCCTGGTGTAAAAATGTTTGTTCGCTCGACAAAAAGTGTTTAGACCAAGAGAATATCGCTGGAGCGGAGGAAGGATCAGCATTCGGTCGTTTGATCTAAACGTACATGAAGACACACGGGGAGTTGTGATGGAACCGAGAGATATTGTCAAACATCCGATAACCTGATGAACTTTATTAAAGGTACTGGGCTACTTAACTGTCAAAGGAGTAAGAGCCCATTCCCACTTGTCGTATGTCGTGATGATAAAAAATCATCTGACCCAGTGGCTGAACAGATTGTGTGGAGCTGTTCACATTTACACAACACAATTAAAAGTCGTCCATGACACGTTTTGTTCACTGAATTGCCAGCGCAGAGCATCCAATTAAAAAACGGATTGTGACTCGCTCACTCATAGGTTTGTATGGAGCTGTTCACACTCGTCGACTGACATGTGCCCTGCTCCACCCAGCTGGTCCCGCCCACTCGCCACCCACTCAGGGCTCTTACTTACTCGCAGGGAATCCTACACGCTGCTCGGTTGTTACTTTTTGTAAACTATGTTTAATTGTGGACGTTATTTTATTACTATGGAGAAGGAAATAAATCCTGAAATTTCAATCCCACTAGCGAAAGAAAGAATTGTGGTTTGGGATAAAACGTCAGAGTTGTACAAAAATTTCAGAGGTGCCCGACACACGATTTTTTTAGACCTTTTATTAGAGGGGCCTGACACCAATTTTTAATTGTCCGAATTTTACCATAGTGGAAACGGGCCTAAAGTGAAAAATGTGTGATATCACAATATACCGGTGGCCTAAGCGCTTACAGGAGCTATGGACACCATCTCCAAATCAATCAATTAAAAAATAAAGCAGGAGGTTGGAAGAGCATTAAAGGAATTTAATTTCATATACCTTTGACATTCTTCTCCAAAAGATTGTCCATAACTGGGTCGATATAGCTGGTGACATCTTGGAACAGTACAGGTATTCCATATTTGATGGCCATCTCCAGGTGTTTTAAAAAATCAGAATCATTGAATGTCAACACCTGAAATTTAAACCATTGAAAACAGTATCTTGACATATCATTTTAAGTCATTTGCTACCATCGGTCCCGATCGAAATTGTTTGTGTTTAGTTTGTTCATGTCTTCAAAATTTTGTGTCTGTAAACCTATTAAGTAACCTAAAAATCGAATCTTCTATATAATTTAAACACCTATCACTCAAGAGCGAAAAACTTTGGAGTATGTATAACCTTGATATTATTTTTTTCCTCCTTCTTTTTGATCCAGTTGAGGGCCTGAGTTTGTGGGTCGATGCAGAGAGGGAAGTGTGAAGAGCGGACGGTCAGAATACCATTCTGTATGGAGAGCTCATCCGGAGGCAGGCCTTCCGAATTCCATCTGAACAAAAAATTGGTTAGTAACTCGCAATTAGTTGATTGTTAATTTGATCAAATTTAATTGAAAACATAGGTTATAAGTGAATTTTGCTTAGTGATTGTGTTTTGTCCTCATCACTAAAAAGATAAACCGTTAAAAGTGGGCTTGAAGTAAAGAAAATTTAATCTTACTATGGGTGTGTAAAAGTATTTAAAAATATTCATTATCGAAATTCTTTCTTGAAAAGATAATTAATTTCATTGGCTTAAATGAGGTCTAGGAGTCGAAAGGTCTTGTGTAAAATGGGGACTTCAGTTTTCTTTCAAACTGGTATAGATTATACTTCCGGGGATTAGCTGTTTAGCGGTGCATAATATATGCCAAAATAACTCACCCACTGATCTCAACGTCGTCTGTCAGATTGGCTTCGATGCGGTATGGGTCGGTGAGTGGGATACCTCTCTTGTGGATGTCCGCGCACCAATCCTCGTATAGCATGCGCATGCGGAACTCGTAGGAAAATGGGCCCGTGTAGGTCAAGAAGGCCGAGGACACCAGGCAGTTGCCCACAAGGCGGGTGCGCTCCTCATGCAGTCCTTTCAGCTCTTCCATCCACCTGGGACAGAAGACATATCATCAGCTGATATATAGTACCGGATCCATGAACAGTCATGCGCACAAATCTATCCATTCTCGAAGAGATAGGCATCAAAAATGTCTGCCTACAGTGTATTCTAAGATACTTTATTTGCTACTCGCCAAACTGGGAACTTGAACCTATAAAAGCGCATGGCCACTGACAAAACTGAAAGACAGGAAAAGCGGAGAAAGATCACCGATGCGTGGGACTGATCAAGTATCACAGGTGTCCAGAACGTTAGTGACCGCGGCTTTCCATGCAGGGCAGACCGTGAGGAGTTTATCAAGGCAATTGGAGTGGGGGTCACAATCTTCAACAATGAGGCAACGACTCGGGAATAGGTTATATCATTGGAGCTTATAGGAAAAGAGGCTCCTGTAGGTCAGGAAGGAGAGGACACAAGGTCAACTATTTATTCTGATATGGCCTTGTTGAATACCATATAAGACGAATGTGTTTGTTGAACTGACCTGACGCTCTCGGATCCCAGGCCTCCCATGAGCTTGTCTGCGGCCACTAGTCTCCTCATCATGAGGTCCGTCTCCTCCTGGAGTGCCAGGCGCGCCCGCATAGCATTGTCGAACTTCTCCGTCAGGGTGTTCAGCTGGGACTCTATCTTGGCTATCTGGTTGTTCAGGTTGCTGAGGTACGCCATGGCCTAATTACAATAATTATGTAAAAAAATGAAAGGGTTATTAATATCGCAAGTACTCATTTCTAAAAGATGTAAATCATATACATAATTAAAAGTTTGAACAATAATCTTACCACATTGAAGTCCCGCTCGAGTTGCTCGACCTTATCCTGTTTGGGCTTGATGTCCTTATAGACGGCGCAGTATCCCAGCACGGCGTTCACAAACTTGAGCAGCCCGTAGCCCGCCTTGCTCACCGTCTCCATGGTCTCCAGCTTCTTGGAGGTCTGCAATCATACACCGACTGTACAGAGCTGCTCACTAAACATTTAGTGATGTGAAAATATTAATTGCAACTATAACTGATTGGTTGAAGAACCGTCAATATCAAGATTCGCAAAACAGGAGATGTAGCGAGGATGGAAGATATATTCCCTATAATTATCGATACTGATGAAATAATTTTGGGGAATTGGTCATATGAATAAAACCAAGCGAGTAAGCATTATAAGGCTTATACCCGGCTTCGCCCGTGAACCACCGGTGGAGTCGTGGTATCACGACACCGGGTGGTCTTTCACCAGGGCGATATTAAAAGTATCTACGACTCTTGAACGTGGCGCAAATATATATTATATTATTTTAAATGAACAAATTTAAAAAAAAAAATTCACACAATAGAATAATTGCACCGACTGCAAGAGCAACTATTGCTTTTCTTGGTTAAGGAGGCATGATAAGGCCGTCCGATGCACGCCGTAGTTCATGAACGACTGAGCACTGATTAAGGGGTTCATATAGTGTATGGGCACGGGCGGATGGGTCTGCAGTCAGATTGGGCCTCGTGGTCGGGTGCGGGTTCATTGTGTGAGTAAGGCCTTTAGATATCGAAGTAATAATAATTATAATATTTGCCATCTTCATGACAAATCACCTTAAGGGCAGTGTACATATTGTTACAATCTACCTTGAGATGTTCCTTGACCTTCTTGACTTGATTCTGCGTGATCAGGTTACAGTTCATCTCCTGCAGCTTGCGCAGGAAGCTGGGGTCGCTCATCATGGCCTTGGCTGACTTCCAGCTGACTTCCTTAAGGCCCCAAATGATGACCACGCACTCACAGACCACCTGCACAGCCTCGGGGGGAGTGGCGAAAGATCTAAGACACAAATTGCACCAATTCTGGAGAGAATACAAATGGTTTCCTTGTATTTCTAAATTTGTTCTTATTTGGATGATTTAATAGCGTCGCTTTTGTGTAAAATCACCTCTAGGGCGCTGTACAAGTGTTTTTTTTCCAATGATCTTATCACTAACTGTAGACAATCTATTATTACTACTTATGGCTAATAAATTGCATTCACCGGTACATCGATCTGTAATACCAAATTATATGTACAATGCATTTGACCCATGAACGTGATCCCATGTTAAAATATACAGGTTATTAATCTTATGTACAGGCAGATAATATTATACAGGACCATTCTTACCGGGCAGGTCACTTGAGATAAACACTGTTTATTAGCGAAATTTATATACGGTTCTGCACGCAGAGGACATAATTTTGGAAAACACGTGTTATTGAAGATATTATTTAATTCTGGTATTTATTTTGTAAATTATTTATGTTCTTGCTCGATTTTAGGAAAGGAAAAGCATATTTTATGATGGGTGGAACAGTACAGGGATTTGATTAGAATTTATCTTCCTAAATGTGATTCGTCCCTCGATAAGAAACGGATTAGAGTGTGAGGCTTTGAATAATGTTAATAAAATAAGATATGTGTAATTAGGATATATGAGTAGGTATATATAGGCATTATATGAGTGGTACTCGCAGGCATATTGAATTTAAGGATATGAAAGTCTGAAAAGGTAGGTTTTTAATTTGGACCGAAATTCTTGTTATGCATCTTAGTTCCGGGGGATTTTATTCCAAGCCTTAGGCCCTGAGACTCCAAAAACGCGATCCCCAAACTTAGTATTCGGCTTGCGTTTAGGTTCTACCAGCCTCCCGATAGCCAATGATGATGCTGATCTTAGAGTTGACTGCCTTAGACCGATGTTTTTCAGAATGCATAGTTCGGAGATGTAAGGTGGGGCCATTTCATTGATGGATTTAAACACCATCCAGCACAGTTTGTACTGAATAATATGCACTGTTTGACTAAAACTGCATTATTACCGATGACAGTTATTGGGGACATCTCTAGATGGGTGTGGGGCAACCATCTTGGACCCTTCGCCCCGTATTCATTAGAATGTTAACGGATCTCTGATCTATTCACAAGTAAACAATGAAAATACGAAACAAATAAAGTCTCTTGCAAAGTCATATGGCATTATATTTGATAACAATTTGTGTACTTTCAGTAGAAATACAAATAATTTAGTTGAGATTGTACCTGATTTCAGTGATGTCAGATTTATCTAAGTCTTCAAGGGCGAGCCGAGCAGCCTCCAAGGCAGGCAGAGCAGAAGACAGGGCTTCCTCAGCTTCAGCCTTCTCCACGGCGATGATCTTGTTCTGCTCCTCAATCTCAACACTCTTTGTAGAAGCGGCTGACTTCTTTTCCATTGCCACATTAGTTGCTAGAAACCAAAAAAAAACATTACGAAATTACATTGTTATTTTTATAAATATGAAAAGTAGTTTTGAATGGCCTCACGCACCGAGAATCCTTATCCCAATAAGGTCAGGCCATGTTTAGGTAAGTTTATGTTTCATAAGAATAAGTTAAGTAAAAATTTTTTAGGTAGGGAAAGGTTGGCTTACAATATTGTAAGATTGTAGAGTACAATACCTGCAGATATCTCCACCAGTAACCTCTCGCAGTTTTCAGTTTGCTCGGCGACAATAACTTTCTGCACCTCCAGTTTGGCGTTGAGGCTACCCAATTCCACGTTGGCTTCCGCAATCTTGGAGAGACCTCCGTCAAGACGCTCACACTGAAATAATCACTTTCATTACTGTACAAGTTTACATGGTTTTAATTAATTCTGCAGTTTATTTAAAGCTTTTCGGGATTTCATGATGAATGGTGATTATCAACACCTGAAAAGCTACAGCCTACCCTTGGCCAAGAAGCAATGCACTCCACCGGCTGTGACAGATCAGCGTCTGTGAAGAGTTTAGATGCTTCGATTAAACGCTGCGCTGAGATTCAGTGGGTTAAACTTTTGGCGGTTAATATTATAAGATTAAATAAAACAAACACTTTGTCCTTCCACATCCTATCAATTATTAACTTTCTATAGATCTGTTATATTGCCTCACTCAACCAACTAATTATAATTATGTAATTAAGTAGTCTATTTTCCACTAATAATGGCTCTGTCTTGTATAAATCATTATAGGATTGTCTGAATGATTTCATTATGTCCCCATTACACTGTTGTATTTACTATGTATTTATTTTTAATAATATATATTATTGTTGTCTCCCTCTAAGACATAATATTGTTCAATTGTTGTTTCCATCTAATATTTAATTCTTTTTTCTCTCTTTTCTTGTAATATATCTGTCTCACTCTATTGTTTTCTGTACCTATATATATATATATATATACAATACTCTGTATTATTCTTTAGTTATTATATTTGCCTGGGCGAAGCGTGATCTAAGCGAAACCGGTTGGAGTAAAAATACAATAAATCCGTGGTTTATAAAAGTGTTTGCTTTATTTAATATGATATCAAACCACAAAGTGATTGCTTCTTATGAAAATATTATAAGAGTTCATTATCATGATGAAACGAAAAGCGTGAGTGTGTTTACCAGAGCCACGATGAAGAGGTCCTTCTCCTCAAGCAGTTTAACATAGCAAGAGATAAAATCAATGTAGTGTTTGGGAGTCACATAGTTCATCCTCCTCAGTTGGAGTTTGAAGTCAAGCGTGTAGGTCGTGACTGAGGCATGAACATGCACCACATGGTCCACTATGTTCTGCAGGAAGCGCTCTGGGATATAACTGACCTAAAATCAAGTAAAAAATAAACACTTTCAAATCACGTAAAAAACAGACGACCGAGTCTACACATTTGTGAAAATAATTATACATAGAAAAGTACCTTTTAATTGTATTGTACGTGCAGTGTTGGTCTTATTCTTCCTTCATAAGCATTCTAATGTTCTGATTTGAACATAAAACTCCCTCAAATATCTTCACTTTTGTCGATTCTTGGGGGCTCTCACTCTTCCAATAACTGCTTTTTTTTCCCAACCAAGGATACCATCCGATAATATTGGAATTCCAATGATCACTTGTTAGTCATACTACATGCCAAGCATAGTTCCACTCGACTTAGGAGTTTGATAGATTCGCCTATCTTAACAAAACGATCCAATTTCATCCGATAAAAACATGTCGAAAGACTCAGCCATTCGAATTATACATAACTTTACTAAAGTCAGCCCATCAAATGAAGGTTTTGACAAAATAATAATTTTGTACTTACATCAGACAGGAATATATTGGCCACGGCATGCAGGGCCTGTCGGGGCCAGGGGTAGATCCAGTCGATGGTGGTGTTGTTTACCAGGCCCGGGAAGGAGCGGCAGCGATTCCGCAACAGGTCTCCCGAGGGGGACATGGACAGGATCACGTGTAGGTTGGCGGCACACTCGTTGCAGAAGTATTGCCATATGGAGTCCCTAAAATGATGCATTAAAAGACAATATTATGAAGGAGAGAAGATTCATTCTATTATAGCCACATCACTAGAGTAAACACTGTACCTCCCAGCAGAGTAGCCAGCCTCGGAGGCGGCGCCCCTCACTGAGCTGATAATGCCATCTTTCTCCTCGTCAGTGAACAGAGCTGGAATCATCCCGATCATCAATATGTTGTTCACAAGCTCCAGGAAACCTTCCTCTACAACCTGCACATGGAAAACAATCATTTTAAGTCACCAATTTTCAACTTCAAAATCAAAACATTACATTAGCTTATCGTCATCAATGGGAAAATACTTCCAATGTGGTTGCCTTTTAGAAAATTAGTTAAGTATTTGTAAAATCACACAAAATGTTATTTGTACTTCAAGTTGTAAGGTTTTTATTTGAGAACATACATTGTTGCATCTAAAACTAGAAAGCGTATTTTTTATGTTTTAAAAGACGATCCGTAATTCTCAAAAATCAATTTTTAGTTCCTCATGAACAAATTACATTTTGGATACATGGGTGATATTTTCCCGTTGATAACATTATAAAAACTTTAAACAGCTATCCTTGATGAAGTAGATATAAACCATGTATGAAGTAAATTAGCAAGTAACTAAATAAATTTATTTATTTATAAAATACATGATATTTAATGGAGACATTTACATGGAGTAAATACATTAGATCACCATACTAGGCGGCTGCCTGTTTCATGGTGACCAATGGAGTATAGTTACTTTGTATGAAGTCTAGTGTAAACATATGGATTTATTATATTAACATGCTGACATTGAAGTCTCAAAAGAAAAAGAACTGTAGTTGCCATTAGTTAAAGGGATCATATATGCATGTTGAATGTTATATCAGACCTGTGAATGTGAAAATATGAATCCGGTCTTCTTCCTGTCCACACCGAGCTGGTTGTAGAGGCGCTTCATGTCTTCCTTGAAAGCTGTTTCGTTGTAACCGCGGGCCAGGGCTATTTCAAACGTCTGGCAACCTAAACAGAACACATAAATTAATTAAAGCACAAATGCCACCTAAAGGATTCTGAATGGGGTATTTTCACAAACTACAGATAGCGTTTAAAAATGTGTGAAAGATTCAAAGTTTATAATTCTGATTCTGATAATCACACTAAAATGTGTAATTTATATATTTTCATTAATTATTTATTATTGATTTAAAAAACGATCGTAAACTGCACATTCCGAAATGATTCAAACCGACTTTGAGGTCGGTGTGACGTCATCAACGCCATATTCACGAACATGTTGTTTTGGCGGTATATCAAAAATGGAACCAAGTGACGCCGATGTTGTCGACTGGCTACTGGCTAAATAACCTCAGCATCACACTTCGACCTCCACCAAACGAGGAAGAATCAATAATATATATTCCTGCTTTATTTAAGAATCACTCAGGTTCTGACAGTTTTTTGATTCCATGTCTAAAGATATAAGGTGGTTTGGACTCGGAGAAATCATAGTAGCCAATTTTGAAGAGCTGCATCACTATTAAAGAAAAGTCCTTGGAGTTTGTTGGACAGAGAGGGTAAAATATGATGAAGCAAGATGAGGACAATCAGACGGATTCGAAATAACTTCCCAACCAAGCTATTCAACAGCCACTTTTATATTGTTAGCAGTCCAGTGGCGTTATCCCTGTCAATAGAATAATTAATCCCAGTGGCCTCCGATACTTTAGCTTCTCAGTTAAAAAGAAACAAAAAGATACGTGGGAAATGTAAATTTTTTTGATACTTTTTAAACCATTCCCCAATTTTTAATTCCATTCTTCAAATAAGTTGTAAACATAATTTCATAAGTTAGGTTAGGATACATTACAGTGTCAATTATTCTTAGGTACCTGCGGCAAAGGCAGACAGCTTGATGACCGACTGTTTGCCGCTACTTCCCACGCCCACCACCAGCAGGTGGCCGCGGTCCATCCTCAGCACCCGGTGCACCCTCGTCAGGTGCTCCAGACAGTCCTCAAACAGTACCAGGGGCATCTTGTTGCCGCGTTCGTTGTACTCTTCCAATATCTGAAAACCCCAAGTGGCTGGCTAAGCTAAGAGCCAGTTTGTTCTACAATACGCCCTATCAACGAGAACAATTTCCATTTATAAAGTACTTATTCTTATAACTCTTAATTTGATTTTTTTTTTAAAGAAAGACAAACAATCCCAAGTTACAAATAACCTGAAAATATTTTTAATTTCCTACTACAATCACAGTACGCGGAAGTTGTTGCTTGAATTGAACTCTCGGCGCCTGGGTGGGACCCAGACGCGATGCCAACTCAGCCACTGATCGGTCACTCTGTCTTGGAACACACTCCTTGTTTCATTCATATTCACACACTGTCTCATGCATCTGTTATTCTGGTTTTGAACATGATCCGACTCAAGTACGTATTTCATTCATTTGACCATGCCATGTCATTCTTGATTTCTCCATCCACTTGCAAAACATACATTCTCCCACCACTCTTTTCTTAAAGGCCTTTCTTAACCTCGGTTAATACCCTTTCATCAGTAATTTGTAAAAATTATATATGTTCGTTGTCATTGCGCTGGTAATATTTTCTGAGTGACTGCCTAAATTGTTCAGGAATTCAGTTCATCTAATACAATAGCATTACTTATGCTAATTTGTATAACTGAAATCGAATATTGTTTAGTCGATTGAATACTGTTGCAATTGCATTTAATTCTGCCGGGAATTAAGTTTCAACAATTAGGTAATTTAACAGATACTACCGGTACAAATGAGAACTTATTAATAATAAATACCTCCTGAAACAGTGAAAAAATAGCCTCATAGTCCAACATATCCTCGTAGAAACGGGGTTCATCTTCATTGAGAGAGTTGCGATAGTCTCCGAAGAGCAGCGGATCCCGGAGAATGTATTCCTCGGTAGTCAGCACCCTAGGAGCTTCATCGCCCTCCTCTTCTTCTTCATCTTCGTCTTCATCTTCTTCTCCAGCAGCATCCTCAACTGGTAAGGGAGCGCCAGATGGAATTTCACCTGGTTCTGAAAATTTTTGGTTTTACGGAAATTAGTTGAGTAGTCAGTGGGTAAAATAACGAAAGGTTTGAATAAAAAGGGCAATATTTACCGCCATCTCCTTCCTCCTCTATGACTGGGGGAGCATCCTCTTCTATAACTTTCTCAACAGGGAAATGTTTGGCTATCTGCACTGCTATGTGACTTCTCATCAGAGCTTGGTCCTAAATGCGAAACAATAGACTTAAATTAGCAATTGATTCATTTTTAAAAAAGTTGTTTTTTTTTAAAGATATTCAAAATCGAGATTTGTAGTTTCCCGAAATAATACCTACAATTTTTCATCTTAGCCTAATTTCTGATTAACTCGTTCACTGCCACCGGTCTCTATCGGTACCGTTCAGGTTTAGTTTGTTTATGTCCTCAAAATTTAGTGGCAGCGAATCTGTTAGTCTCTTCCCGCATGACAGCATCAACCGATGCCAGGAAATTAAGTACCAACTAATTTTACCAGAAAATTTGTATTATGGTTTGGCTACTGTGAAAAAAATATTGATCCATAAATGTGTGATAGATAATATACATATACAATGCCGCCACCCTAAACTATAAAATGGAAATAAAAAGAGGTTAAGCAATTTTTTATAATGAAAGCTTTTCAAAAGCCTAAAAAATTATCTGTTTGATTTTCCAACATACAGATTTTACAGTTTGTTTTACTGTACAATGTGGTACCTAAATAAATTTAGTTCTTCGAGTTTTGATTAGAAAACAATTTAAAATTTTGACCAGAGATTCATAAAGTAAAATGAAATACGCTTAATGGAGAAAATCTTTTTGCAAAATTTGAGACAGGCCGTCAACGCAAAGAAATAATTTTAATAAACCTTTTTTGGAATAATTTATTGAAGCTTATAAACCTCATAGTAATATATTTTAATCACTGCAGATAATACTAATAAGCATTAAACCGAAGAAAAAAAATTATTATTAAAAATATATTACAATGAGGTTTATAAACTTAAACAAGTTATACCAAAACAAAACAAAAAAAATAATCCTAAACATGTAGAAAAAGACAGCAGATAATCCCATATAAATAAAAATCGGATAGGTTTATCTGAAATACTATCTAAAAGGATTACAAATAAATTCTGGTAGAATCTTATGGTCACAATAAAAAGGTAGCAGCCAAAAATATATGGGAGTTAATTGAAGATGATATTAACAGTTCTTAGAAATGGAAATATGATACAGACAAAAAATGACGGGACGGATTGAGGTAGTCGTAGCTCAGTGGATTAGAGAGCCCAAGGTCCCAAATAAATCATGAGGTCCTGGGTTCGAGTCCAAGCTGCTACCTTTATCTTTTTTCTTTTATGTGTCTTTTCAGTTTCATGCTTCATTTTGAGAGTTGTTAATATTATCTTCAATGATTAAAAATAATTTTAACTTAATCACGACCAGTACTAGGGATATATTCCCCCCGTATATATAACCGAATTTTAAAGCAAATTTATAATTGGATCGACTCAAAGAAGAATAAGATAAAAGAGATGTCCCTACATCAACATTGATGAGGCGATCGCAGATGACTCTGCAGAACTCATTCCTCCAACCGCGTGCCATCAGCTTGACCTCGTCGAAGTACTTGGGGTGCGTCAGGGTCATGCCGGCCGTGATTCGCGAGAGATCGCGAAGGTTGAAGATGTAGTGGAACTTGGAGGGGGTGGGCGGCAGGTCAACTATGATTATCTGGCAAAAAGAAAGAAAGGAACTCTAACTATAATAATGGAGAATTCTTTTGCCATATACATTAGTGGCGTGCTATGCTCCTTGACCTAGGGTAGGCTGTAGCTTTTCAGATCTTGGTTATTATTATTCATCATGCCATAATTTACGAAGGATAAGGCGCTCAACGCAGATTGCAATTAAACATTAGATATTGACCTAGCAGAAACAATTTCTAACGGCAGAACGATCATGAAAAGAGACATTTATGGAAAAATCACTACATTTGAGAAATCTAGACATGAAGAAAGGTAGGCACAGTTTTTTGGCCTTTATGGGCTGCACGCCACTGATATACGAGTATATATATACATGTACATATATATTTATTTAAGACACAACAGTTTAACAGTTTGTGAACAGTTTAAGAAAATGTTCCACAAATTGGATCACAAATTGTTATTCTCATGGATTTGTTGACAATGTTTCCCGTGTCATTGTCGTAAATATGCTACCTACATCAAAGTTGGCACTGACAGGTCAGCAGTGTGAATCTTTTAGTTAGGGAATGCAATCCCCCCGCAGTTTTAAATACCGCTGGATCCATCAAATTTTTTTCAAATCCCACAGAATCCTGCGGCATTTGCGCAGAATCGGATTTACGATACACAGTTTAATATATATGTATTTGGTAATAAAAACATTTGTTGGTATTTCATCATCAAAAATATGTAATCCTATGCTTGCCAGCAAATAAAAAAATAACCACTTATTAACCTTTTATTATTAATCATTAAGCAAACAAAAAAAACTTAAGTAGAATCAGCCTTACTTATTCACATACATATTATGCACACGTAATATTATAATAACGATAAATGATTAAATATTTGCACAATTCGAATAAATAAACAGGTTCAAAAGATTGTTTTTCACTTTGTGGAGTCATTATAAATAAATTAATTAAAAAAATTACTTTGTATTCTACATATTCCTGATGGAAAAAGCATCGCTTTCGAAACGTGTTGATATCTGTGTACATTAATAAAGTGGTGAATATAAAGTAATTTTTTAATTAATTTATAAATAAATGTGTTATCAAATTATAACAATAATTATTAAAAACTGATGTGTGTAAATAATATTTCAGTAAAAAAACCATTGCTGCACACTATTCAAAGTCTCATCTTCATTCTGCTTCTCAAAGAGCTACATAATATATAGCCAGCGCCTGAAAAAGCTCGCTCAGCCTCTACGCTTGTTGGCAATATGGTCATCACCTAATTGTAGGTCATACTGAGGAACTTGCCCCTTACTCCGTCTCTTTCATAGGTTGACAATTCCTTCTTCAGTAGTTTTTCAAAATACTCGACACCTAACACCTTCTTCTGACATTTCTTTTGCACATTTTTTCTTATCTTTCTGTATTTTAATTTCTAATCCATCTTTCAACGACAGATTACTACTAGATTGTTGCAAATTGTCATTAGGTTCAGATTCTCCATCTCTAGATTCGTTTTTTTTCCTCAATATTATAAACTCTTGTTATAGAGCGTAATATTATTTCTTTTGTAAGTAAATCCCGCGGATCCTGCAGTAATAAGTGCAGAATCCCACATGCGCTAAAATAGTGCGGGATCCCACTTTGCAGGATTGTAATCCCCAATTTATTAATTGTTTTTGTGTTTAATTCGTAGAACTCCATAAAATTGTTTTCAAATCTAATTCCATAATCTTATAAAGTTTATCAAGTATTTTAGTTTTTATTATTGCAACGGCTGTTTTACTAATTTGTACACTACTTTTAGTACAGTCCATTTGCATCGATAAACCGGGGCTCTGACAAATACTGTCAGGTTATTTTTAAACCGGGATAGCATGTCTTTCTTATTATTCAAATGGATTAATAATAAAAATCAAGTGTAAACCTTGTACAAATCCAGCGTCATTTGAATTAGCTTTGGTGCGATGGCTTGCACCTCGGGGCAGAAAGCCTCAAAGTGCCCCTTCAGCACAGAGAGGTAGATGTGGGTCAGGGTTGCCTCGGAGGGGAAGGCCAGGTTATACACAGAGAACTTTGAGATAAAACGGGGATCCACCTGAAACAGAAGATGTAAGCAGTTTGAGATGGCTGCTCTCATCACATAACCAACGGATAATTATGATTTGTGTTTTTATTTTTTAATATTTTTTATCTATACAATTTTAATGTTATAAAAGGGTTATGGTACTGTGCCTGTCTCACTGGGAGAACCCGTGTTGAGACCAGGCAATTTATGACAACAGTAGAGCCATTTTTGTAAGGTTCATTAAACTTAACAATCTACATGTTATTAACATAGTGGCAGATAGTCTCAGTATCGCCCTGGTGAAAGACCACCATTCAGAATCGAAAGGTGAATCGAAAAAATTTAAATGGCTTTAGCCATGTTTGGTGGCCTGATCTGAATAGCCAGGTACTTCCTAACCTTCCTCTTCCCCATCTACTTTCTTTACCCACTCCTTTCAGCCTCACAAGATACCCCAATTGGGGATGCTCATTTCCAGTGGCTCGGGTCAGTTGGGACTCTTGTGCAGTAAATTGTTGCGATAATTGGAGTTAATCAGGTCCTGACCCCTAGACTATAAAACATATTAATTAACCTCATTTCGGCCCCCTCCAGCTTTGCCCATAGCTGCCAGGTATCCAATGTCCCGTAAATTTTTCCAATTCAAGTCTTTGCCTCTATCGTAAAAACCAAATCTCTCCAGCAGCAATTTCAACAGGGCAATTGGCTGTTGAGTGCCATACGTGTCCACCTAAAACATTAATTATATTTTTTAGCAACACAGTACATAATTTGTACATATATGTAATAAGTATTACACACGTATAAACATTTTCACTGAATTTCGAACCTAATACAAGGTGTCTGGGGGTAGTGTAGAAGGTAATTTCGGGAAGTGTTAAAATTTTTTTTTGCAAATTTCAACATTTGAAGGTACTATTCACGTAAAAATGTTAAATGTGCAATTGAAGAGTAGGGCAATAAAGTTAAATAACCCTTTTTCTGGAGAATCGCTTTTTAGTAGCAAAAAACTCCCATGTAGATACCTGCATTACCAAAAGAGATACAGACTTCGCAAAATGGAAAAAAATGCCATTATAAGCAGAAAATAAAATTAGCATTAAACGCTTGAAAGTCAGATTTTCAGTCGAAAAATCGCTAAAAACCGGAGAGTTATCCGTATTTGGTGCGCCATCTCAGTGTAATTTCATAATTGCTGACTTGTTTTTTTCCAAAACAATGTTTTTGTAAATGGCACCGTCTTACCAAAAAATATGATTGGGTATCTATAAAAATTGTATGTATATATCATAAGTAGTTTCCCCAGAATAGCTTCACATATTTAGAGAAATAATTTTTTTGTCGTATTTTACAAAAATTAAGAAAGAAATACGAAAACAGTTTTACTATATTTTGCATAAAGTTAAATAAGTGCCCTTAACAATAAACACAAAATAATAAGAGATTTTCCTGTAAATGCAGTAAGTTTTCGGGGTTTCTGGGTACTATTTATTTTTTTAGCAGGCGTGTGACAAACGAGAAACGAGAATATTTTAAACTTGGTATTAGTAATTTTCCGAACAAACAAAATTTATTTGAGTATTGTACGAACATACATATTTACAACTCAAATTACGTGACTATTCTGAATCAGCTCCATAGTGCGCGTTGACGTTTTAACGGAATATTGCGGCTGCCTCATAAACCTTGTTGGTGTTCCACAAGTTAGGTCCAGTCAAAACCTAACTTTTTATGAAATTTCAGCAAAATTGCCCTTATTGCATCATGCTCGTCAATTATATTGTTTAATGGTCAATATTCTAGCTGTTTGTTATTTTTTGTGTGCAGTTTCCATGGATCAGACACAGATGTGCGACGTTGCCACTCTTCCCTCCTGGTGTATTTATCGGGTAAGTTACACTACAGATTACTACGATGTCTGGCCAGTTTCTTGAATGGTTTCATCATAAATAATATGGGTCTATTTTACCTGTGGCATGTTCATATCATCAATAAAAATGAGGAGCTTCTTCCCGATAGGGGGACCGTACACATCCTTGGTCCTCTTTTCAATGGACGACTCAATATTACGTTGGACGTCCATTGAAGACGTTCGAGATGAGAAATTCAACTGCGAAAGTAGCTGAATAAACAGATAACAGATTTTAATAGATTAAACATATTTTGATATAAAAGTCAACAAAGGATGAAATGAATGTGTAGAATTACTTACGTATTTATCAGAATCCAATCCTCTCAAAAAATTGGTAATGATGGCAGTTTTCGATGTACCCGTATCGCCAGCCAAAAGAAGAGGACGTTTTGCCTGGAAAGCAATAATAAAAAACATTCTTTTTTAAATGTGAAAACATCAACACAATTTGCCATAACATAGGGGGACAAGCACTAAAGAGATGACCCGATAGAAGTGTGTCGTTAGTGTGTCTGTGTGCCTGAAGTAAGGTAAATTTACCTTACATCAGGTGAATCTGATCGAAAATGTTAAAATACTCGTACATACATATTTTTATAAATTCTTTCTTGAGCAATAATCAATTATATTTAAGTAGGAGTCAAAAGGTCATATGTAAATTAGTGACATCAGTTTACTTTCATATCGATATAGGTTCAGGTGACCAGATCTGAATAGCCAGGTACTTCCCCCACTTTCCTTTTCCCTATCTCTTTCCCCTCTTCACTCCCTTTAGCCTTACAACACACCCCAATGGGGAATGCCATAGTTCTACTGGCTCCTGACAGTTGGGCCTCTTGAATGGTATTTACGAAAAACGAAAATGGAAATACATCATCAAGGAG
Source organism: Halesus radiatus (assembly GCA_022606495.2). Taxonomy (NCBI): domain Eukaryota; kingdom Metazoa; phylum Arthropoda; class Insecta; order Trichoptera; family Limnephilidae; genus Halesus; species Halesus radiatus. The sequence goes on from JAHDVE020004538.1 coordinate 367,051, forward strand.
ACTAAAGCTCTTCAAGATATGTATGGCCATCAGAGAAAAAAATAATGGCACGAAAGGAATTTTCATCACATGCAGGCAGTACCTGCTCAAAGAGAGTAAGATATGTGCGGTGTGACTCACCGCCTCCATGAGGTTGATGGCCCACGTGATGTGCAGCGTGTCCACGGTGGGCACCAGGATCTCCGAGAAGTTCCGGGCGCGGTCGTGGATATACTTGGGCACCAGCCACTCCCAGGCGTCCCAGCACTTGTTCTTCACATCCAGGCAGTACTCGTAGAGAGTGGGAAATGCGCGAGGCAGGTGTTCTAAAACAGAAATAAATATTATTATAATAACCAACATGCTATTTCCCGCTGGGGAGGCAGAGGGGATGGAACGTCCACAACTCATTGGCATACTCTGCTTGCTTCACTAAACATTTATACATCGTCTCGTATGTACTCTAATGATATGGACCTTTCACTTCTTTACTTCTTTAAAAAGAAAGACAAACATTCCTGGGTTATAAATAACATGACAATATTTGAAAATCTCCTACTAACATCACACTAAGCGGAAGATATTGCTTGAGTCGTGACGTAGGACTTAGTTAACCAAGAAATTGAAGTCATGATGCCTAGGTGGGACGTGATGCCAACTCAGCCACTGACCGGTTTGACATGTCTTCCTATGATATCCCTGACTTCGTCTGATCTGCTCACACATTTTATGTTCCGCCTCAAGCGTTCCATTCTTTAATTACGCTTACATCAGCCATGTGTTCTTGTGAAGTCATTGCAAAATACAATAATGTTAAAAGTCTCACTGGTCGTTGCCTTCTTATCTGGGTGATCATCGACAACCATCATCGGACAGTTCTTTTTGACAAAGTTGTCAAAGTCCGCTTTGTTCTCTTCCAGAATGGATGCTCCCAGGGAGTTATACATAGACTGAAACAAAGAATATTGTTTTAATGATTTGAAAACTATTATATTGCATGGTGTTTTAAATCACAATATTTTAAGTAAGGAAAGTCATAACTCACAATAATAAATACACAGTTGACAATATCCTCAGTGTATTTCTCTTCGGGATCTTCCAAGGCAGGAATTAATCCATCAATCATGTAACACATTTGGACCACCTGAAACGTAATGTAGAAAAGAATAGTATTGGAATAGAGTTGTTCCATTGACATGATGCTGGGATTATTAAAAATGTTGTCCCTACAAGTACGAGGGTGGTCCGTAAAATAAGTCCCCCAATTTTTTTTCACAATGAAATCATTTTATTTACAACAAGCAATACATCATTGGAAAGCTTAGACATTCAGCTATTTTTCTACATAGTCCCCCGTTGACTTCGATGCACTTTTTCATCCGGGTCACCATCTTTTTGATTCCCTGGTCATAGAAGTCTCCAGTGTCACCAGGCCATGAAAGTAGCTCAGAATCTCTTCTTTCAGTTCCTCTTCGTTTGCAAAATGCGTTCCACCGAGGTGTTTCTTCAAATCAGGGAAGAGATGGTAGTCGCTCGGGGCCAAGTCCGGACTGTATGGTAGGTGTATCCGAATTTCTCAACCGTCTCTCTCCTGAACCGTCAGTCTTCGATCTGCCAGCATTGCTGCTTCCACTTTTGCAATCGTTTCGTCGCTGACCGATGGCCGTCCAGATCGCTGTTCGTCATGGACGTCTGTGCGCCCTTCTTTGAATTCTTTGCATCACGTGTGCAACATTTGAAAACTCATGCACGTTTCTCCATACACTTCTGTCAGTTGAGAATGAATTTCCGAGTGGCCTTTGGCACACAAAAAACGAATCACGGAGCGTACTTCACACCTCGCGGGCGATGCGAACGGGAGCTCCATTCTTTACGGCTGCCAAATCGACACTGCGCGTCGCAGCAAGTTCGGCCGGGTGGGGATGTGGAGGGGGAAGACCAAGCTACGATCTAGTGTTGCCGGATTGCACGTAACAGCGATCCGCGCGCCGGTGGCAAACAGGGATACTTATTTTACGGACAACCCCCGTACTTACAATTTTTTCAATAAATGTATAATTATTTTATGGCTTCATTATTACCAGATTGAGGGGGGTCTGCGCCACGACAGTCTTGAGTGGCGCCTGTTGCTGCATGCCGAACATGCCAAAGATGATGTAGTTGATGGCGCCGGGCACGAACTGCTCAAACAGCTGCGTGAACTGCGCGCGCTCCTCTATGTTGGGGCGCAGCGCTAGCCAGCGATCCCAGTACGGTTCAAAGCCCAGGTTCTTGGGGTCCACATACACCATGCCGGCGCGGGATACCGTGGCGGGGGAAGCGTAGTTCAGATCACCCACCTGGAAGGTAAAATAGAATATTTATTATTCATATTATATGTATTCAGAGAGTGCGATAGCATGATGTAAACAGTACTCTCAATGGTATGGTTTAAGAATATCACGGCCAAAAAAATTATGATGATTGATTTTTGGGGTAATAAGCTGTATTCTGCTTCCTCCTTCTCCTTTAGCCAACGTTTCAGACAGCCTTGCAGTGTCCATCATCAGAGCAGATGTGTAGATTGTGGTGAAAAGTGTGTAAATTTGTGTAGAAGTGATAATATGTTGCGCCATTGTTGATCCTCTTTAATGTGGTTTCCGGTGATCAGATTTGATTAGCATATAGAACAGAGAAATTGCCTATCAATTGAGCGAATAAAAGGAAAAAAAAAATCTCTACCTAAATACTTAAATTCTAAGAAAATCAAACCGGGAGCTGGATCGAAATCGAAGAGTCTTAATACCACCGAAGAGATAAACCAACAGAGGGGTGTTGGGGACATGTCTGGTGTGCCTGTGTGCGGTGATTCGAAAGGTCTTGGCGATAACAATTTTCTTTCAAATTGGTATAAATTGCACTACTAGGGATTTTCTGTTAAGTGCTTGTAACGTACACAGAATTGCATAGAATGCATACTTTTATATTAAGTGTAATGAGGTCTGAAAGTGACAAGTAAATAGTTTGCTACAAACCTCAAACAGCAATGCACAATAAGATGCTAGTCTGATTCTTTCTCCATTGGCCAGAGTCAGCAGTTTATTGTCGTCCATGACTGAGTTCATGTTCTCTATCCAAAGAGCATCCACATCCCCGTCAAACAGCGAGTAGCGCCTCTCGTCCTGCTCTATGGGCCGGTTCATCTTACGGAAGATGCTGGAGTAGAGGCCGTCCGTCCAGTCACGGGTCACCGGGTCCAATATTCCATACAGTTCTATGACAGAACAGGCCTGGAAAAAGGATAATGGAGAACTTTAACGTGGGAGTTAGTAAAAAAAATCTGAATCTACAATAGTATCTATCATGATCAATTGAATAGCAGAATAGAGAGGAATTCTATTCATTTTTGACATCAGATGACATCAAGGGTGCTATCATAATGCCATTCTGGACTACTGCCTGACTTTATTTGGTAACTTTTAAGTAACTACTTCTGCATTCACTACAAAAATGAATTGATATCTCCTTCTATTCTGCCATTCAATTGGCCATAAGGGATACTATTGAAGATTTAGATTTTTTCTTTGTAAGGCATGCAACTAGCAGAGGAAGGAGGAAAGTAAACTTTGCACTAGAATTGAAATTCCTGGGCGTTTAAGCAAAAATAAGGAGATCCAAAGAGAATAAAAAGATGATAAATAAGAAAGAAAAAAAGGACCCTTAGAAGGCTTCTAAATTTTGTGTGGATGGATTGAAAGGAATCTCAGGAGTATATATGACACACAGTTGGAAGATGCCCCCTGCAGTGGAAAAGAAGAACATATAACAAAAATACCTTGGGATTGAGTATGATCATCTTGGTGGGAAGCCCCAAGTACGCCTGGGCATCAACTAGCGCCTCAATGACCACTGTCTTCCCTCCGCCAGTGGGACCAATCAGCATGGAGGAGTGGCGCGTCATCATGGTCTCGTACATCTGCACCACTTTGTCAATCTATATCCGATAACAACACAAAATTAATAAAAATAATAATTATTATTTCAAAATTTCTTATACATTGCAAACAAAGAAGTTTAATTCATATAGGTAATACATATGTAAGATAAAACATTAAGGTTACAAATATTTATCAAATTAAAAGAAAAAAAAATGGAGGCAGTGGTGGAAATCGGGTAAATAAGGTGAGACTCTTTCAAGAATCAATAGGATTTCCCCTTTGCATCGCTCCTCACTGACAATCTTGTAAAAAAAGGAAATATTCAAACAGATGATCATCCAACACTCATTATTACTAAAGCACTTGATGATAATTTATTTTACAGCACAAAACTGTTATTGTTTGGTGTAAAAACACCCATTTTGGGCTGTTTATGCTCCATACTAATGTTTACTGTCAAACAGCAATGATAAAATCATAATCATGGTGATGTCACATATTCTTGCTTGACACTCTCGTTGAGGTACTCCTATTTAAAAAAAAAACCATTGAGCGTGATCATCATAATCACGGAATTACATCCCAGCATGGGATTTGGCCTCCTTTACAAATGCCCTCCACTTGCTGCGGCCCCTCGCCTCGGCCCATTCGCCTCCTGTCCTCAGTCCTTCCCGTTCTGCTCCAATTCTCTTCCAGACAGTCTATCCACCTCTTCCTCTGACTGCCCCTGAGTTGCTTCCACTGGGGCACCTTATATACCCTATACTCCCTCTCCAAACATGAGAATTTCTCAATACCTCCCTAGGTATTAATTAACAAAGAAACTAAACAAATTGTACGATAAATTTTTTTTTAGTACTTATATACTTACTGTTATGGTTATGTAAACAATTTTGTTAATTATATATAATAAATATCTCTTTTAAAAAAAACTCTTGATTAGCCAAGGAACAGAACCATGTCATCAAACATAAACATGGGATATTTTATGTCTCATAATTCTGTGGGGATCAATGAACTACGTCAACCACACACGTCACAGGTGGGATAGACCAGACATTCTGATACTGCCGAATACAGAGAAGCAATGACCTAGACCGCTGACGCCAGAAAAACTGTTTTACGATTCAGATGTTACCTGATGGGGCAGCAGCACGAAGGCCTTCTCTGTGAGGACGAACTCCACGGCGGCATTGAAGTCCGGGTAGCCGACCCGGGGGCACTCCAGGCCCGGGAACAGATCCTTGATCAGCCCCAAGAACAGGGGCACGTCGTCAAATACAAACTTGGGATGGTTCATGTCACTAAAAAACAATGTTTATAGTAGAGTTGCAAGAAACAATAATTAAGGACAACTAAGAAGTTGATGGCTCCATGACAAAAAAGAACACGACAAAACAGAATATGATAAAACAGAACAAGACAAAATAGAGAATGACAAAACAGAACTGACAAAATAGGACATGACAAAATGGAGCATGACTAAAGAGAGCATGACAAAACAGAACATGATAAAACAGAACAGTAAAGAATAAGAACACTGAAAAGACCGAACACATAACCTACAATCTAACATTACATATTTGTTTTTATTTTGTTTTGTATAGAAATATAATTATTAGATTACATATATCAAATTACAACATAAATAAATGTTTTATTTTTCGTTGTTCTGTTTTTGCATGTTCTATTTTATCACTGTTCTATTTGATCCGGTTACCGAAGTAGATAACTAACCGCAAAGCCCTCATGAGTACAACACTCTCGGCCAAGTCTGGAGTGGCCCTCTTCAGTTTCCCGGCCATCCGGAGCACGGCAGTCAGAGCCCGGAGGCCCCAGTCGTAATGGGACTG